>JARGSG010000108.1:0-218146 GCA_030374805.1 Gracilaria gracilis | reverse complement strand
GTTGATTGCTGTTGTACGGCGGGGTCCAAACGTTCGGCGCAACCCTCACTCCCTTCCTGCTTTTACTGGCTTTTACCTATGAAAATCGCAATAGCTTCACAAATAAAGCCATCAGTGTGCGGAATCTGCCGCTTTTCCGGAATGAAATAAAACATTTTTCGGTAAATATAGGACGCTCTCAATGCTCGCAATGGCTTGTGTGTGCCTACATGTGCGCGAACTCGTACACAATAGTGAGTGTATATGTCTCAAAACGCAGACATGAGCAATGGAACCATTATAGGGCATAGGAAGGTTTCGCGCCGCAGTCTGTATCTTTTGGCTGCTTCTCCATGTTGATTGCTGTTGTACGGCGGGTCCAAACGTTCGGCGCAACCCTCACAATCCCTTCCTGCTTTTACTGGCTTTTACCTATGAAAATCGCAATAGCTTCACAAATAAAGCCATCAGTGTGCGGAATCTGCCGCTTTTCCGGAATGAAATAACCATTTTTCGGTAAATATAGGACGCTCTCAATGCTCGCAATGGCTTCGTGTGTGCCTACATGTGCGCGAACTCGTACACAATAATGAGTGTATATGTCTCAAAACGCAGACATGAGCAATGGAACCATTATAGGGCATAGGAAGGTTTCGCGCCGCAGTCTGTATCTTTTGGCTGCTTCTCCATGTTGATTGCTGTTGTACGGCGGGGTCCAAACGTTCGGCGCAACCCTCACTCCCTTCCTGCTTTTACTGGCTTTTACCTATGAAAATCGCAATAGCTTCACAAATAACGCCATCAGTGTGCGGAATCTGCCGCTTTTCAGGAATGAAATAACCATGTTTCGGTAAATATAAGACGCTCTCAATGCTCGCAATGGCTTCGTGTGTGCCTGCGTGTGCGCGAAATCGTACACAATAGTGAGTGTATATGTCTCAAAATACACACATGAGCAATGGAACCATTATAGGCATAGGAAGGTTTCGCGCCGCAGTCTGTTGCATTTGGCTGCTTCTCCAGGTTGATTGCTGTTGTACGGCGGGGTCCAAACGTTCGGCGCAACCCTCACTCCCTTCCTGCTTTTACTGGCTTTTACCTATGAAAATCGCAATAGCTTCACAAATAACGCCATCAGTGTGCGGAATCTGCCGCTTTTCCGGAATGAAATAACCATTTTTCGGTAAATATAAGACGCTCTCAATGCTCGCAATGGCTTCGTGTGTGCCTGCGTGTGCGCGAATTCGTACACAATAGTGAGTGTATATGTCTCAAAATACACACATGAGCAATGGAACCATTATAGGGCATAGGAAGGTTTCGCGCCGCAGTCTGTATCTTTTGGCTGCTTCTCCAGGTTGATTGCTGTTGTACGGCGGGGTCCAAACGTTCGGCCCAATCCTCACTCTCTTCCTGCTTTTACTGGCTTTTACCTATGAAAATCGCAATAGCTTCACAAATAACGCCATCAATGTGCGGAGTCTGCCGCTTTTCCGGAATGGAGTAAACATCTTTCGGTGAATATAACACGCTCTCAAGTCTCACAGAGTCTTGTTTTGTGTATGCATGTGCGCGAAATCGTACACAATAATGAGTGTATATGTCTCAAAACGCAGACATGAGCAATGGAACCATTATAGGGTATAGGAAGGTTTCGCGCCGCAGTCCGTTGCATTTGGCTGCTTTCTAGGTTGATTGCTGTTGTACGGCGGGGTCCAAACGTTTGGCGCAATCCTCACTCTCTTCCTGCTTTTACTGGCTTTTACCTATGAAAATCGCAATAGCTTCACAATAACGCCATCAGTGTGCGGAATCTGCCGCTTTTCCGGAATGAAATAACCATGTTTCGGTAAATATAAGACGCTCTCAATGCTCGCAATGGCTTCGTGTGTGCCTGCGTGTGCGCGAATTCGTACACAATAGTGAGTGTATATGTCTCAAAATACACACATGAGCAATGAAACCATTATAGGGCATAGGAAGGTTTCGCGCCGCAGTCTGTTGCATTTGGCTGCTTCTCCATGTTGATTGCTGTTGTACGGCGGGGTCCAAACGTTCGGCGCAACCCTCACTCCCTTCCTGCTTTTACTGGCTTTTACATATGAAAATCGCAATAGCTTCACAAATAACGCCATCAGTGTGCGGAATCTGCCGCTTTTCCGGAATGAAATAACCATTTTTCGGTAAATATAAGACGCTCTCAATGCTCGCAATGGCTTCGTGTGTGCCTGCGTGTGCGCGAATTCGTACGCAATAGTGAGTGTATATGTCTCAAAATACACACATGAGCAATGGAACCATTATAGGGCATAGGAAGGTTTCGCGCCGCCGTCTGTATCTTTTGGCTGCTTCTCCAGGTTGATTGCTGTTGTACGGCGGGGTCCAAACGTTCGGCCCAATCCTCACTCTCTTCCTGCTTTTACAGGCTTTTACCTATGAAAATCGCAATAGCTTCACAAATAACGCCATCAATGTGGGGAGTCTGCCGCTTTTCCGGAATGGAGTAAACATTTTTCGGTAAATATAAGACGCTCTCAATGCTCGCAATGGCTTCGTGTGTGTCTGCGTGTGCGCGAAATCGTACACAATAGTGAGTGTATATGTCTCAAAATACACACATGAGCAATGAAACCATTATAGCGCATAGGAAGGTTTCGCGCCGCAGTCTGTATCTTTTGGCTGCTTCTCCATGTTGATTGCTGTTGTACGGCGGGGTCCAAACGTTCGGCGCAACCCTCACTCCCTTCCTGCTTTTACTGGCTTTTACCTATGAAAATCGCAATAGCTTCACAAATAACGCCATCAATGTGCAGAGTCTGCCGCTTTTTCGGAATGGAGTAAACATCTTTCGGTGAATATACCACGCTCTCAATTCTCACAGAGTCTTGTTTTGTGTATGCATGTGCGCGAAATCGTACACAATAATGAGTGTATATGTCTCAAAACGCAGACATGAGCAATGGAACCATTATAGGGTATAGAAAGGTTTCGCGACGCAGTCCGTTGCATTTGGCTGCTTTCTAGGTTGATTGCTGTTGTACGGCGGGGTCCAAACGTTTGGCGCAATCCTCACTCTCTTCCTGCTTTTACTGGCTTTTACCTATGAAAATCGCAATAGCTTCACAAATAACGCCATCAGTGTGCGGAATCTGCCGCTTTTCCGGAATGAAATAACCATGTTTTCGGTAAATATAAGACGCTCTCAATGCTCGCAATGGCTTCGTGTGTGCCTGCGTGTGCGCGAATTCGTACACAATAGTGAGTGTATATGTCTCAAAATACACACATGAGCAATGAAACCATTATAGGGCATAGGAAGGTTTCGCGCCGCAGTCTGTTGCATTTGGCTGCTTCTCCAGGTTGATTGCTGTTGTATGGCGGGGTTCCAAACGTTCGGCGCAACCCTCACTCCCTTCCTGCTTTTACTGGCTTTTACATATGAAAATCGCAATAGCTTCACAAATAACGCCATCAGTGTGCGGAATCTGCCGCTTTTCCGGAATAAAATAACAATTTTTCGGTAAATATAAGACGCTCTCAATGCTCGCAATGGCTTCGTGGTGTGCCTGCGGGTGTGCGCGAATTCGTACGCAATAGTGAGTGTATATGTCTCAAAATACACACATGAGCAATGGAACCCATTATAGGGCATAGGAAGGTTTCGCGCCGCAGTCTGTATCTTTTGGCTGCTTCTCCATGTTGATTGCTGTTGTACGGCGGGGTCCAAACGTTCGGCGCAACCCTCACTCCCTTCCTGCTTTTACTGGCTTTTACCTATGAAAAATCGCAATAGCTTCACAAATAACGCCATCAGTGTGCGGAATCTGCCGCTTTTCAGGAATGAAAATAAACCATGTTTCGGTAAATATAAGACGCTCTCAATGCTCGCAATGGCTTCGTGTGTGCCTGCGTGTGCGCGAAATCGTACACAATAGTGAGTGTATATGTCTCAAAATACACACATGAGCAATGAAACCATTATAGGGCATAGGAAGGTTTCGCGCCGCAGTCTGTTGCATTTGGCTGCTTCTCCAGGTTGATTGCTGTTGTATGGCGGGGTCCAAACGTTCGGCGCAACCCTCACTCCCTTCCTGCTTTTACTGGCTTTTACATATGAAAATCGCAATAGCTTCACAAATAACGCCATCAGTGTGCGGAATCTGCCGCTTTTTCCGGAATGAAATAACCATTTTTCGGTAAATATAAGACGCTCTCAATGCTCGCAATGGCTTACGTGTGTGCCTGCGTGTGCGCGAATTCGTACGCAATAGTGAGTGTATATGTCTCAAAATACACGACATGAGCAATGGAACCATTATAGGGCATAGGAAGGTTTCGCGCCGCAGTCTGTATCTTTTGGCTGCTTCTCCAGGTTGATTGCTGTTGTACGGCGGGGTCCAAACGTTCGGCCCAATCCTCACTCTCTTCCTGCTTTTACTGGCTTTTACCCTATGAAAATCGCAATAGCTTCACAAATAACGCCATCAATGTGCGGAGTCTGCCCGCTTTTCCGGAATGGAGTAAACATCTTTCGGTGAATATAACACGCTCTCAAGTCTCACAGAGGTCTTGTTTTGTGTATGCATGTGCGCGAAATCGTACACAATAATGAGTGTATATGTCTCAAAACGCAGACATGAGCAATGGAACCATTATAGGGTATAGGAAGGTTTCGCGCCGCAGTCCGTTGCATTTGGCTGCTTTCTAGGTTGATTGCTGTTGTACGGCGGGGTCCAAAACGTTTGGCGCAATCCTCACTCTCTTCCTGCTTTTACTGGCTTTTACCTATGAAAATCGCAATAGCTTCACAAATAACGCCATCAGTGTGCGGAATCTGCCGCTTTTCCGGAATGAAATAACCATGTTTCGGTAAATATAAGACGCTCTCAATGCTCGCAATGGCTTCGTGTGTGCCTGCGTGTGCGGGCGAATTCGTACACAATAGTGAGTGTATATGTCTCAAAATACACACATGAGCAATGAAACCATTATAGGGCATAGGAAGGTTTCGCGCCGCAAGTCTGTTGCATTTGGCTGCTTCTCCATGTTGATTGCTGTTTGTACGGCGGGGTCCAAACGTTCGGCGCAACCCTCACTCCCTTCCCTGCTTTTACTGGCTTTTACATATGGAAAATCGCAATAGCTTCACAAATAACGCCATCAGTGTGCGGAATCTGCCGCTTTTCCGGAATGAAATAACCATTTTTCGGTAAATATAAGACGCTCTCAATGCTCGCAATGGCTTCGTGTGTGCCTGCGTGTGCGCGAATTCGTACGCAATAGTGAGTGTATATGTCTCAAAATACACACATGAGCAATGGAACCATTATAGGGCATAGGAAGGTTTCGCGCCGCCCGTCTGTATCTTTTGGCTGCTTCTCCAGGTTGATTGCTGTTGTACGGCGGGGTCCAAACGTTCGGCCCAATCCTCACTCTCTTCCTGCTTTTACAGGCTTTTACCTATGAAAATCGCAATAGCTTCACAAATAACGCCATCAATGTGGGGAGTCTGCCGCTTTTCCGGAATGGAGTAAACATTTTTCGGTAAATATAAGACGCTCTCAATGCTCGCAATGGCTTCGTGTGTGTCTGCGTGTGCGCGAAATCGTACACAATAGTGAGTGTATATGGTCTCAAAATACACACATGAGCAATGAAACCATTATAGCGCATAGGAAGGTTTCGCGCCGCAGGTCTGTATCTTTTGGCTGCTTCTCCATGTTGATTGCTGTTGTACGGCGGGGTCCAAACGTTCGGCGCAACCCTCACTCCCTTCCTGCTTTTACTGGCTTTTTACCTATGAAAATCGCAATAGCTTCACAAATAACGCCATCAATGTGCAGAGTCTGCCGCTTTTTCGGAATGGAGTAAACATCTTTCGGTGAATATACCACGGCTCTCAATTCTCACAGAGTCTTGTTTTGTGTATTGCATGTGCGCGAATATCGTACACAATAATGAGTGTATATGTCTCAAAACGCAGACATGAGCAATGGGAACCATTATAGGGTATAGAAAGGTTTCGCGGACGCAGTCCGTTGCATTTGGCTGCTTTCTAGGTTGATTGCTGTTGTACGGCGGGGTCCAAACGTTTGGCGCAATCCTCACTCTCTTCCTGCTTTTACTGGCTTTTTACCTATGAAAATCGCAATAGCTTCACAAATAACGCCATCAGTGTGCGGAATCTGCCGCTTTTTCCGGAATGAAATAACCATGTTTCGGTAAATATAAGACGCTCTCAATGCTCGCAATGGCTTCGTGTGTGCCTGCGTGTGCGCGAATTCGTACACAATAGTGAGTGTATATGTCTCAAAATACACACATGAGCAATGAAACCATTATAGGGCATAGGAAGGTTTCGCGCCGCAGTCTGTTGCATTTGGCTGCTTCTCCAGGTTGATTGCTGTTGTATGGCGGGGGTCCAAACGTTCGGCGCAACCCTCACTCCCTTCCTGCTTTTACTGGCTTTTACATATGAAAATCGCAATAGCTTCACAAATAACGCCATCAGTGTGCGGAATCTGCCGCTTTTCCGGAATAAAATAACAATTTTTCGGTAAATATAAGACGCTCTCAATGCTCGCAATGGCTTCGTGTGTGGCCTGCGTGTGCGCGAATTCGTACGCAATAGTGAGTGTATATGTCTCAAAATACACACAATGAGCAATGGAACCATTATAGGGCATAGGGAAGGTTTCGGCGCCCGCAGTCTGTATCTTTTGGCTGCTTCTCCAGGTTGATTGCTGTTGTACGGCGGGGTCCAAACGTTCGGCCCAATCCTCACTCTCTTCCTGCTTTTACAGGCTTTTACCTATGAAAATCGCAATAGCTTCACAAATAACGCCATCAATGTGGGGAGGTCTGCCGCTTTTCCGGAATGGAGTAAACATTTTTCGGTAAATATAAGACGCTCTCAATGCTCGCAATGGCTTCGTGTGTGTCTGCGTGTGCGCGAAATCGTACACAATAGTGAGTGTATATGTCTCAAAATACACACATGAGCAATGAAACCATTATAAGCGCATAGGAAGGTTTCGCGCCGCAGTCTGTATCTTTTGGCTGCTTCTCCATGTTGATTGCTGTTGTACGGCGGGGTCCAAACGTTCGGCGCAACCCTCACTCCCTTCCTGCTTTTACTGGCTTTTACCTATGAAAATCGCAATAGCTTCACAAATAACGCCATCAATGTGCAGAGTCTGCCGCTTTTTCGGAATGGAGTAAACATCTTTCGGTGAATATACCACGCTCTCAATTCTCACAGAGTCTTGTTTTGTGTATGCATGTGCGCGAAATCGTACACAATAATGAGTGTATATGTCTCAAAACGCAGACATGAGCAATGGAACCATTATAGGGTATAGGAAGGTTTCGCGCCGCAGTCTGTATCTTTTGGCTGCTTCTCCATGTTGATTGCTGTTGTACGGCGGGGTCCAAACGTTCGGCGCAACCCTCACTCCCTTCCTGCTTTTACTGGCTTTTACCTATGAAAATCGCAATAGCTTCACAAATAAAGCCATCAGTGTGCGGAATCTGCCGCTTTTTCCCGGAATGAAATAACCATTTTTCGGTAAATATAGGACGCTCTCAATGCTCGCAATGGCTTCGTGTGTGCCTACATGTGCGCGAACTCGTACACAATAATGAGTGTATATGTCTCAAAACGCAGACATGAGCAATGGAACCATTATAGGGCATAGGAAGGTTTCGCGCCGCAGTCTGTATCTTTTGGCTGCTTCTCCATGTTGATTGCTGTTGTACGGCGGGGTCCAAACGTTCGGCGCAACCCTCACTCCCTTCCTGCTTTTACTGGCTTTTTACCTATGAAAATCGCAATAGCTTCACAATTAACGCCATCAATGTGCGGAGTCTGCCGCTTTTCCGGAATGGAGTAAACCTCTTTCGGTGAATATAACACGCTCTCAATTCTCACAGAGTCTTGTTTTGTGTATGCATGTGCGCGAAATCGTACACAATAATGAGTGTATATGTCTCAAAACGCAGACATGAGCAATGGAACCATTATAGGGTATAGAAAGGTTTCGCGACGCAGTCCGTTGCATTTGGCTGCTTTCTAGGTTGATTGCTGTTGTACGGCGGGGTCCAAACGTTCGGCGCAACCCTCACTCACTTCCTGCTTTTACTGGCTTTTACCTATGAAAATCGCAATAGCTTCACAAATAACGCCATCAATGTGCGGAGTCTGCCGCTTTTCCGGAATGAAATAACCATTTTTCGGTAAATATAAGACGCTCTAAATGCTTGCAATGGCTTCGTGTGTGCCTGCGTGTGGGCGAATTCGTACACAATAGTGAGTGTATATGTCTCAAAATACACACATGAGCAATGAAACCGTTATAGGGCATAGGAAGGTTTCGCGCCGCAGTCTGTATCTTTTGGCTGCTTCTCCATGTTGATTGCTGTTGTACGGCGGGGTCCAAACGTTCGGCGCAACCCTCACTCACTTCCTGCTTTTACTGGCTTTTACCTATGAAAATCGCAATAGCTTCACAAATAAAGCCATCAGTGTGCGGAATCTGCCGCTTTTCCGGAATGAAATAACCATTTTTCGGTAAATATAGGACGCTCTCAATGCTCGCAATTGCTTCGTGTGTGCCTGCGTGTGCGCGAATTCGTACACAATAGTCAGTGTATATGTCTCAAAATACACACATGAGCAATGGAACCATTATGGGGCATAGGAAGGTTTCGCGCCGCAATCTGTATCTTTTAGCTGCTGATGCCACCCAAGGGGCCACCTTCGTATCGCGCGGTACCGAACTCGGACAGAAGACCACCCCCGCATCGTATCAGTCTTTCCACCTCTCGGCCCTGCTGCGAATGGCTTCTGCACGAGTACAGCAACGCACTAGTGCAACTTCGCAAAGCGAATTACCACCGACGCGTCGCGAAGGGCTACTACAAACCCCACCAGGTACAGCCGCAACGCCAAAACTCAATTGGGCCAACGTCCTCGGTGCAGGCGGCAGCACGGGACCGTAGCCCTCAACCGAGAGTAGACCCCGTGGGACGCGCTCCCCATGCTTCGCGAAGTCCTCATCAGGTAATCCAAATCCTCTCTTTTGAGGATACTCCTAGCGAGGACACCGCGAACCCGGAGGGAAACGACACAGAGGAAGCGTAGGGGCCACGCTTTCCTCTAGAGGTTTGAGCCTCACCCCTCGCGTCACATCAGATTCCAACCCACCAAGGGATTCTGAGAACACCCACCCCAATAGTCTCCGTGGGTCTGGTGGTAATGATGCTCCCGATATGGGGGCCATTTTCATTATGACCGGTGAGAACTATAAAGTCCATATGGAAGCGGGACTTACAAAGCGCACGACCAAACCCCTTCTGGGAATTCTGGACACTGGTGCTGGCCCGAACATTATACACGCGAAGCATCTCCCATCGGGTTACGAAAGGTTTCTCAATCGCCAATGGACCCCGAGGGTGTTCAACGCGTCGAAGGAACCCATGAACATCCTGGGGACGATTGTACTTCCGACCCGATTGGGAAACTTGGAACAGCGCCTACCGTTCCTAGTCGCCACTCACTTGGCAGCCGACGCCCTATTGGGCACTTCCTTTATTGACCGCCACGTTCGGGCGATATATCCACGCGAACGCAAGGTTGCCTTCTATTGGGCACCACCTGTGGCCATTGTCAGTGCTTCTCGAGAACCCCTAGGGCATAAGAAGGTCATTAATCAAATGCCTCGGAACACGGTGTCCAACAAGGTCCGCCTCGCTCAACCGCTCTCCATACCCCCCATGACCCAACGGGAAGCGCTAGTTACTTGTGATCACGTCCCATATGGGTTTGTACCGCTTTACGCGAATGCCATTCGGGTTGAAGAACGCGCCCGCTACCTTTCAGAGGGCTCTTGATATCATCCTGAATAAGGTCAAGTGGAAGTACGCCCTGGTGTACTTGGATGATGTCATCATCTACTCCCGCTCAGTGAAGGAGCACTTCCGGCACGTTCGTCACGTGCTAACCCTTTTGGGAGACGCTGGAGTCACTTTGAAGCTCAAGAAATGCTTCTTCTTTCAGGCCTCTGTGGACTACCTTGGACACGTAGTCCGGCCTGGAAAACTACAGGTTTCCCAGAGGACGTGCGAAGCCATTAGGCAGGCTAAACCGCCCACGACCCAGACGGGAATCCGCTCCTTTGTAGGACTATGCAATGTGTTTCGAAGATTTGTCCTTAACTTCGCTCGCATTGCTGCACCATTGAATAGGAAACTCGAGAAGGGACAACCCGATAATTTTGGGATACTGAACGACGAAGAGTACGAGGCCTTTCAGGAGTTAAGAGATAGACTAATCTCTCCGCCCATTTTGGCCTTACCCGTACCGGGACGTCCATACATGCTGGACACAGACGCCTGTGATGTCCAGGTTGGCTGTACTTTACTCCAACAACAGCCCGATGGGAAGGAGTATTAACCCGTTGGATACTGGAGCCGTTCCCTCTCGAGGGCGGAACGGAAGTACACGACCACCGAGAAGGAATGCCTTGCTGTCGTGTGGTCGATGCTCCTCTTGAGGCCATACCTGGAAGGTGAAAGATTCACCGTGAGAACGGACCATCACTCCCTGAGGTGGATCCTCAATCTGGCCGACTGTACCGGACGACTCGCACGCTGGCGCCTACGGTTGTCGGAGTTTGACTTTGATGTAGCGCACCGCGCAGGTGTCAAACACCAAGCCGTGGATGCGCTATCCCGTCTGGAAACTGAGGGACTCGACGATGGACCTCTGGAGGACGACATCCCCTGTTTTGCAATGGAACCCGATTGGGACTGTGATTGCCTCGTGGCTACAGTCCAAGAAGGGGAGACCGTCTACAAGAACTTCCTCATTGATTTGGAGAACTCCGACAGCGCGGATAGACCCTCACGAGATGAAGAAGTAATGGACGTGGACACGGAGCAGACGGAGGTGCTCCCTATCCCACCCGGTGAATTCTTGGCTGAGCAGGCCGAAGACCCATGGTGTAAGGGTGTCGCTGAGTCTGTCGGAGCACCGCTATCCCGTTTTGGGTACGACCATCATGGTTTCCTTTCAAGGACGTTGCCCTTGGACGGAGCAATTCGGCCCCTCGTTCCTGCAACCCTACGAGACCGTGTACTCTATATGTCTCATTACCCAAGATTGGCTGGTCACCCTGGAGGGAGGAAAATGTACGCTACACTGAGGCGGGACTTCTACTGGCCCTTTATGGCAAATAATGTTTACCAGACCGCCAAGGATTGCCGGTCGTGCGCGGCCACACGAGGGACGCAGCACAGGCATCAGAAGTATCTGAAGCTCTTTCCCGCAGCGGGTCCTTTAGAATTTGTGGCCATGGATATACTGGGGCCACTCACTAAGACCACACATGGAAATCGTTTCATCCTCGTCATTACTGACAGGTTTTCCAAGCTGGCTCGCGCCATTCCCTTACGGGCAACAGAATGGAACAATGCGCTCGCCTTCTTGGAGAACTGGATATTCCCCTACGGGGCTCCCCAGTACCCCTTGACCGATAATGCACCCCAATTCATCGCGAAATTCTTTGAAGCCCTTTGCGGGGATCTTGGGGTTCGCCATTTACTGACGACGGCCTATCACCCGCAGACCAATGGGCAAGCGGAACGTTTCAATCGTACTCTGGCGGGACGCCTCAGACACTATGTGTCAGAGCACCAGCGAGATTGGGATGACTTCTTCCAGCCTTTGGTCTTTGCGTACAACTCCCAGATCCATGGGACCACCGGGACAACACCTTTTGACTTGGTACTAACTCGACACCCACCTGGGATTGTCGTTGACGCGCCAACGACCGCACTCTCCCCAGCTGGGTCTGACAACCCGAATTCAGTCACCGTGAAACGTCAGACCCGCGCCCGTATTCGGTATCTCCTTTCGAAGGCCAAAGCTACAATGGGATCAGTCCAGTGGCGCTACAAGGCCGATTTCCATTCCCATGTACGGGCTCAGGTCTTCTTTTTTCCTGGGGACTACGTCTTCCTGGACCGCCCTCCGCGGAGAACGACGGAAACTGCGGAGGAAGAAGGGATATCCCGGAAACTCCTGCCTAGGACAACTGGCCCTTTTTGGGTCGTTAAAGCTACAGACACAACCGTAACCATCTTGGACGGCAACCTGCACGACACGGTCTCCATTAACCGTGTCACGAAATCCGCGCGGGGTCCAGGCGCGACAGAGCCGCTAACGACCCCACCGGAACTGTCTCAGTCCGCATCAGCCCGGCAGGGGACAACTACGCCGGTTTCCACGACGCCTATCCCGACAGGGGAGGCTCCTTCTGAGCCACATTCTACTGGCCCTAAACGGGTATCGGCCGATCCCACGACCGCCGCTGAACCCTCTGGGACACTCCATATAGACGCTGAACTGCCGCCTGAACTCGTCGAGGAGGAAGGCGGCGATTCCCGCGAGTGGGTCGTAGAAAAAGTTCTCGACGAGGGAGTGGCCACTGATGGGTCTGCAATCGTCAAAGTCCGATGGTACGGTTACCGGCCTTCGGGAGACTCCTGGGAGCCTCTCGAACACATTCCCTTCAAATTTGTCGCCCGCTTTCGCGCGCGACGCAACCGCGCACGCTCGCGCACCTCATGCTAACCTTCTCCTAGGACTTTGGCCGGTTTTTCCGTCTGGGCAAGAAAAATTTTGGCATAGTCCTCCCCGGCCATGGCGGCCAAAAAATTTTCCCGGCGGGATAGCGCCAATTCAAAACCCCTTGGGTCTCGCACAGGCCTTTGGAACGGTTCGCGCCATTTCGCGGAACATTTGAACCCAACTGGGACAACTTAGGACGACTTGGAACACCCGCTGTGCGGATCTAGAGGCCTTTTGATGACTGCCCACACGCCATGTGACACCGAACATCGCTGGCATGCGCCGCTGCAGGCCAGAATCACTCACGTGGGACATGCGCGCCCCGCGCACACGCGCGTGCGCCCGTATGCACCGTTGCAAGCGTGCAGAACGCCACGTGGCCCACGCGCGTGGGTAGCCGATTCGCTCTACAGTATTGCCCATAGAGAGGCGGTTCGGCATCATCAAAAAGTCCTAAGTATTTTGATGTGCCGCGCACCCCAAAACGGTCATTGCGAGCCGCTGAAACGCCCGCGTTTCAGAGATACGGGCAAAAGAAAGAATCGCCCTTTTCGACCCCGTACGAGAGGGTAATTTCCGTGCAGGAGTTTTTGATTATCCTTGCAAGTAACCCGCTGGGAAATTGGCTCAGTCTGGCCTATTCATCCACATAGGACATGCGCACGCATCGGCATCGCGTACTGTGCGCCGCGCGGCCTTGCTGGCACGCGCCGCGCACGTGGCGCAGCCCTCCAACGGTGCTTCAAGTGATACCCATCGGGAAATCTCGGCGCTTGGAGGCCAAACGCACTTCCAGAAGGGGAGGGGACCCAAACAGGGTTTTGCGCCACATTAGCGCCGTGCCGCACGCTGCGCATGCGACGTGCAGCCCTAGAACGCGCAATACGACCCTCGAAGGGGATGATCTCGTTGCGAAACGCGCGTCCCGCAAGGGCAATGAGGCGAGCAGAAGTTCTTCATTGACTTGAGGAGAGCTTAAGAGCGCTAAACATTCCCACGACGGGCACCCCTGCGACGACGAACAGCGCTAGCAGGCCCATCTGTGTCCGATGCGGAAGCCACCAGAGAGGAACCATCATCCGAAGGTGCGGCCAACATGCGCAACCCACTGGGACCACCAGCTACAAGGGAACCTGGAACCCCATCGGGATGTTCGACGTCAGGGTCTTGCGCGACGGCTTGGGCCCTTATCTCGGGATCATCCTCGGTTGCAACCGAGGAACGGTTCGCTCCGTCTACGGCCAAATGAATGGTCGTGTGAGTGACCACAGCTGGAAGATGGCCGTCCGTGGTGCATGGTCCCTCGGGACGAGTTCGCTCAAAGCTCAGAGCGTCCACGGCGTCCTCGTCGCGGTGCAGCACCATCCCTGTGAGGGCAATCATTCCGGCGTCGCCAACATTGTCGCTCCAGGAGTAGAGTCCGGCGGTACCCACTGGGATTGCAGGCAGACCGAATCGGGAGCTTATGTCCTCCAGAAGGTCCGCGGCGAGAACGTTTGCGTGACGAGCAACGACGCCCATCAGGGCGGTGCGAAGTCCCATGGCCCTCTGGGTCATGATGCGGAGTAGGGAGGAATCGGGAACCCAATACCGGGCAGCAGTCAGGGCTCCCAGAAGGGAAGTCGGGGAATCCAAGCCTCGGCTCTGACACTCCGATTGCAGCGCCGCAAGAGCAGCACCCACTTCAGGACTCGCCGCACCACCAGGCGCCATAGCGACACCCGCGATGGACCCGATGGAGTATGGGATAATGGGAGCAGCCGGAGCTGCTAAGACCGCACGCCCCTCGGGATCCCCTGACGCAGGTGCAGGTGCACTTGGTGCGGCAGAACCCCCAGGGACAGCAGCAGCAGCGAGACCCACAGAGGTAGGATCGGGGGAAGTCGTCGGCACATCCGCCACCCCGAGATCTCCCACAGCGACAGCGACGTCCGGAACCGGAGCAGTGGGTCCCAACCCTGCTTCGGGGGCGTCTTCTTCCTCCCCATCGACGCCGTCCTGATCCAGCGTGGGACCAAAATTCACAGCAATGGAAGGACCCGGCGGGGGCGCATTGGGATCCTCCAAGCACGCGCTGACGAAACCAACCCCCAGGGCCCAGTAATCCTTGAACTCCGCATGTTCCGAGTTTGGCAACCTTTCCCCGACGGGACGATAAGGCGACATATCTGTGTACGCCTTTCCATCGTCCTTCCCTGCAGGGTGGCGAGGCATGTCGTGATAGGAATCGCTCTCGTAGTCATACCATAAGAACCCTGGTGTTCGGGACCAATCAATGCGACAAACTTCGTCCAGCAGATGGCGAACGTTAGCGAAACCATAGTTGGACCCGCGCACAACGTTCTGGACCCCGAGGGCGCGCACGTAGCGGATGACAGTGGCCAGTAACGGGAATAACCGAACCTTTGGGGACTCAAGATTGTCGTCATGATACAAACGCCAATCTCGGCACTTCGTGCGCACAGGAACCTCATAACGGGCAGAATACAGCCATCCCATGAAGGCGAACACGACCCACTCCGCGAAGAATACCTGCCAGATGGCATTGGTGAAGGCATTACGAGGTCCTAACATGAGGTTCGAATAATACGCCGAGAACGACGGAGTCGGGATACCCATATAAGGGGATACGCCCATGATCTCGCTGATGGTAGCCCCGATTGGGATGTAATGTCGCAAACGCGCTTCCGCCGGCACATCGAAGTACTCCTGATTGTGCCACCCGAATAGGAACTTGTGCATCTCCCTGATACGGTCATCATCGGCAACGAATTCGCCCCAGTATTCTCGCTCGCGGAGCCAGTAAATCTGGTCATAAGGGGGCTGAAACGCGACGACTCCAAGCAGACAGTGACCGACTGGGGGAACCTTCATACTCTCTCCCATCTGGGTGTATTCAGCGTAGAGCCGACCGATGATGTCCGCCATTCGGTGCTGATATTCGAGCTCCTCCCAACAACGGGCAAACGGCATATCCGGTCGAAGGTGACCTGTGTCAGCCGTATGGATGTCCTGAGAAGGATTGATTGGCATATGACCCCAGCGGGCACGCCATGATTCGACGTGACTGCGGCGGTTCTTCTGAGAGAATCCCTGATAGGTCGGAACGGATTCAAAGCGCCGCGCGTCGAAGAATACGGACCCCATGGGCACATAACTTTCAACCGGATACGGAATGGGGACGTGTCTCGCGCCGATGTTTACCCTCCCGGGAGCTGTCGTATGATCGAGCGCCCTCGTTGGGTTCATCCAGTTTGGCTGTGAGGCAGTACCCATTCGGGCGGTATTCGGCGTAGGAGCCGGCTGAGACGGAGGCGCGTTCGACGGCCCCGCCCCGCTGGTGAGAGGCGCAGCAAGACGCGGAATCTGCCCATCGGGATCAAACATCGCAGACGTTCGTCGCGAGGCGATGAGAGTCTGAAATGGAGCGCAACGCTCGACCCGCACGGGGTTATGTACTGCAGCGGAAGCAGATGGAGGCGACCCCTCACGGGATGAAACTACGCCCGCGACGGGTGTGAGGTTGGTGTCGATCCGTATCGCGGCTGTAGTGGCGCCCACGGAGGATGCCACGGTTGAATTTGTACCCGCGCGGTGATTCAAACGCACGAAGGCACGGAGCGCGATGTTGCGAAGGTCTTTTCCCATGATGGGTTTGGCGCACCCCGAGTGCAGAGACGGTGCGACCGTTCGCGGTGCGCAATTGGAATTCCTAATCTCAGGTCAGCACCCGACGGGCGTAAAACGTGATGCAATCGGGCGCTCTGTCGAATCCGCTCCCCGCGCCGTGACACCAACCCATTGGGCAGCTCCGCCACCCGCTATAGCGGCTACGTGGGAATGCTAAGAACACCTTCCACACCACTGGGACGACTTCGACAGCTTACCATATGGTCGACCCCGCTGGGAATGGTCAAGTCACTATCCCGCATTCGTCCACACTCGGTAACCGACACGCTACGCAACCCCGCGCACGCGTACAGAGGTTCCTGAGCAGGAGGACTCGCCAACGCCATTCTGCCGCCCCGATGGGACTCCGTCAGTGTAACGCACGCCGTGTCGCACCCGTTGCTACTACTCTGTAGGGACTGTGTGGATTCGAAAGTTGATGATGCACCGTCTCCGGCTAGCGGACGTCCGTCGTCCGCCCGACCCTTCATGGGACTCTGTCTGTCGCGGACTTGCGACGTCGGTACCGCGCTCGTTCATCGCCCAACTGCGATCTCGATGCACAGCGAATTGGGCCTCGCCTTGCAGGTGGGTCCACAGCGCAAACCGCACCCCTTGTACGGGAACATTGCAGCGCTCTTTTGCACGATGTGCTGCGCTGGATGGCTACCCAAATGGGATCTGGGTTGGCTGGAAGTTCGTGGTTTTAGGTGCTCGTATTCGTGGTTGCTCCCCGTAAAGTAATGTTTGGCCAGCCTCGGGACGAGGCCAGTTCTAAGAAGGAGAGTCTGTAGTGCAATGGGAATTGCCACCCCATGGGTGCGTAGTATAGCTACTAGTTTCATAGTGTGCACATGGGTGCACCTCAGGGGTGCCCACGTGTAGGGTAGTGACAGTTGTCGTGTCACCCTTATGTGACCCCTTAGTAGGTAGATTGTATATTGTTTTTCGACACGTGTCTGCTGCCCTTGGAGATGTACTTAAGCATCTCCCGCTGGGCAGAGCTCACAGTGGTAAACCCCAAGCACCCCCTAGCCGATTCTTCCATCGTCTAGTTTCCCACAGGGTCATCCTTCCGTCACTACTGGTGCTCCACGCCTATCTCGTGGCCCGTTGTTAGCGTTCGTTGAGTGCTCCTTCGTCCTTGCTTGGGTGCTGCGCATTTTATTCCTTTTACAGGGCACAGTACGTTGTCACAGCTGACGGCTGTGCTACACTTTGCGCCAAGCAGGTGTCGTTGGCAAAACTCAATAAAAGCTCTCGGCTGAACGCCGAGAGCTACCGCGGGAGTCAAAGGCAGATTCCCAAGCTGTGCCCTTCTCTTTTCCTTTCTCTTCTCGCGATACAGTCTTTTTTCATTTAACCAACTCACATCCGCGTCTTTCTTCGGAACTCGTCAACATACTGAAACTCGTTCTCACTTGGAAAGCGTTTCATCTTGGTTTGGAGCGCTTTGTTTACATTCGTACAACGCAGAACACATACAGGAGCATACACGCAATAGTGCCACCCCGTGCCAAAGCCACCCAGTTGGCACTAATTAGAAGGTGGCAATGTTACATGAAGCAGGAAGCGAGCAAAGATGAACCTGTTTACGATTACTCGGTCATCAGCGACTGCCGCAGAGCACCTTTGCTTTCCTTTCGCTTTGCAGCGAGCAAGGCGGATTTCGCTTTCTGTAGATGGTACATTGCGTCACTGACGTAGCTCCGAACTGAACATCACGGAAGCAAGAGTGAATAGCACACACCGATGGGAATGAAACAATTACATCGTCATCTTCGTCACTGTTGGTGTATCCGCTGTCTACCGCACTTTCCACATCCGCATTATTCCCAGTAAACTGAACTTTCGCTATCAAATCCTGAACAATTGCCTCTTTCACTTCTGTATCATCTTCAATACTAAGCCACTGCACAATGTCCTCTTGTTCTGAAGGCTCCGCCATCTGGTCCTTCAAAGGATCTTCACTATCAATAGCAATTGCAAGCTTTGACAAACTTACCGTAATATCTCTCACAATCTCATTCTGCTTCTCTGACTGCTTCATTTTACCCTCAACAGCATTTATTGCTGCAGCAAATGGAGCAGGGAGAACCCCTGCCTTTCTACAGCACCGAACAATAGTGGATTGGCTCACTTCCTCCCAGCTTTGCAAAACAAGGCGGCTTACATCAAGCATGTGCGGATCGAATCCCTCCTGTAATCCTCGCATTCCCCGCTTCGCCGTGCAGTTCTCACGCCGACTTTGGCGCATTTCCACTTCCCTCACAATCTCCCGCAGTAGCAACCCTCTATATTTTGCCTTATAAGCAGCGATGATGCCAAGATCCATCGGTTGGTGAATTGATGTGCAGTTCCGGGGCAGTGTCATCATAGTGAGCTGCTCTCGAACGTCACGTAGATCAGTTCCATGCGGACCACAATTGTCCATTAGAAGAACGCATTTTTCCGAAATGAACTTCCTTATAAACGGTAGAAAGACGTCCAAAAACCAAGTTCGAAACGTTACAGAGTCAGACCAAGCGTTCTTTTGGCTCAAATATGGAACAGCTGGGGTGCCTAATCTGAAACACCTTGGGTTCCGCGCGGTGCCAATTATTGCCATCGGACGTTTTGCGGAACCATCCGCATTCGTGCACACGTACGCTGTGATCCTATCTTTTGCGTTCACAGCCTTCGTACCTCGAATAGATTTCCAAACTTCATGAAACGTAATGTACGTTCTTCGTGGTAAAAGCTTACAGAATAAGCCTGTTTCATCTACATCAAAGATGCAATGTGGGCTGTAGCCCTTTAGCTTAGCTCCTATTTGAGACATCTCAGCAGCAACTGCCTGAGCGGATGTACTTCCAGCTTCACCGCAAAGAAACACGGAGCGAATTGCATATCGCTTAACAAATTTTGATACCCAACCATTCGAAGCACGAAACGAGTTCAACTTTTCTTTTTCTTCTATGGGGAGGTTAGTTTTCAGCAGTAATTCTCGTATAAGCAACGCTTTTTGGTGGAGTGTCGCTGTTGTAACCGGAAGTTTTGCCGACCTCGCAGTTTCGAGAAAGTTTAACAGATGTTGTTAAACAATCTGAAACGGTGGCCGGCGTAAGATTTTGGTTGTAGGGGACTGCAGATATGATTGAAATTGCTGCAGGAGCAACGCGGACCTCTTCTTTATGTTTGTTACTGTACGGCGAGAAACAGAGAACTGGGCCATAACGGTGTTCGCAATTTGACCTATGGAAAGCAATCGAGCAGCTTCCACTTGATCGGCTCTAGTTAGTCTTGTGCGCTTTCGGATTGGGGTAGGTACGCTTTGAGCCATGCTGGATCGGCTCAGGGGCATGTAGAGTACGTGCGAAAGTGTCTCGATGTTGCCTATGGCAAAGTGAAGCACTCACTCCTCCCCTCACCCCGCAATCCCTGGACACGCACCCATCCCACCTCCCTTACTGGCACCCCCCCTCCGGGTGTGCCACATGATGAGGGGTAGCACTAATTAGAGGATGGCAATACTCAAAATGGCACTATTGCGTGACCCCCCCTGTATCCAGAAATGCGTGATGATTTGGGTTAGTACATTGCTGTAACTCGCAGCAGGGACGACTTGGATAATCTCCCATGCCTTTGAAATACTCTTTCCCTGTTGTCAAAAATATTTGACTACTTCTGCAGGAGGTTGCGGGAAACTACTACCAGTCAGAACATTTTGTCGTATTAGGTACCATCCACTAGTATGTGTCATTCGGAACATGTACTTGTCACGAAACTGTAATAAACAATTACAAAAGTGTTTGCTATTCTGAAAAACATAGTATTAAAATTCGCGAATACTCGCGAATATTCGCCTTGTTCGCTTTTGTTCGCGAATATTCGCGAATGTAAAATCTTTCGGATTTCAAAACAAAAGCATGCGAACATTAGACAACAAAGGCATACATTCCTATTTTTCTGACCGGTATTGAAAGAGCCTCACTAGTACTATAAAAGGTCTGAAGATGAACGCCTAAACTCTATTTAAATGTACAATATTCGGCAACATAATTTCTACATGTTCGCGAATTTTTGCGTTTTTCTTTGATTTGAACTTTTATTAGAAAGCGCTCGGCAGCTCTTACTGTCTGGATAGACAGTGTATTATAATTTTCGTTATGTTCTCTTAGTAATTAGTGTTCTAAGTAAGGACTAGGTCGTTTTAGTTCCTCATGTTTGCACTATACTTTTAGAATATTCGGCAAAAACCGAATGTTCCTTCGCAGAAATTGAGCAAACTAAGATGTTTCAGTGTTCTTACGTTTTTTAACGAAAATTGTTCCAAAATAGTAATTCGTGACGACTTATTTATATAGACATCTTGTTTGTTTCGAACCACATCTACGGCGTTCAGCCATTTCACTCCAATACTAGGGAAAACTGTAAGTTCAGCTGAATTTACTTTTTCAGTCATTTACCGCAGCCTCCAGCCCAACCCTCTAACGCAGTTGGAAGTTCTGGCAGGCGCTAGTGCCGGGAGACGCGGGAAAATTGACAAATTCATGTATTTGGTACTTTATTTGGAGATAAATGCAGAAACAAGTCTCATTTCGAATTACTGTGCCCTTTGCAACAATATACTGGTGACCAAAGAGTGATTTTTTGTCATGGTTTCTGAACGCTTTTAACAATCGCGCAAAATCTAAAATGTAACTTACGTCTACTTAATATATTTCAAAAAATAACTCAACTAGTTGAGTTTCGCAACTTAACCTTTGCACGTCGTTGACTTTCAATTGAAAACGAACCATACGTTGGTTTTCAAAGCTGTACACCACATATTTTCTTTACTTATGGGAGTCATAAACAGTGCAAAAGTTGTAGACTAAAGCGCTCAAATTGCGGAGATATAACGAACTCAACTTTACAACTTTCCTCCAAAATGAGGTGGTTTGTTCATTTTCATACAAAGTTATTGGCTTTCGTTTTGATTCATTATGGTTTGACCTCAAACTATCTTGTACTATGAGCAACTGTTGTCAAAAATACATAAGTAGAATTACATGAAACACAATGAACTCCCTGGAAAAGCGTAACACCACTTGTGCAGTTTGAAAGTTAACCTTGAAAGTCAACTCCAACATAACCTGGTTATATTAAGGTTATCTTACCGTAAGCGACGGTGTATGCTAGATTTCGCCAAACAAATTACTTTCATTTTACTGTAAACAGTTTTTCGTTTCAACCAAGTCACGCTGTCAATCATTACACATGTAACAAAGCACTACATAAATTTATAATATCAACAGGTAACGTAAATTTCTTAAATTACCCGATTTTCCCGCGTCTCCCGGCAACGGCTCGGCACAAGCCGCGTCGCGCCCGTCGTTCCGGCCGCGCCTCATCGACCTCAACAAGCCGCTGCCTACCATCAAAACCAGCAAGGATCTCCGCCATGAAGATGACATCGTCGTCAACCGTGCCCTGCCCGCCATTGCGTCCGGCGTCGACCCGTCCGAGGAGGAGGAGCGTCACTTGGAGCAGGCGCTTCTGGCCTCCGTGTTCGGCGCCAATGCCAAGGCCGCCACCGCCGACATCCCCGTGCCCATGGTCAACCGCGTTGAGCCGCCCGCTATCCACGCGTCGTTTGCACGCCCCGAGGAGTACATCCTTTTTGATAGGGATGATCTCGATCTCATTGACAACATCGTCGACTATGACGCCGACTTTGTCAACGAGCAATTCGCGCGCGATAACAATGTTCACCTCGACCTACTCGAGCGTGCCATGGACTCATTGGAGAAAGCGCAAGCACGCTCTGAGTATCCCAACCTGCAGTCTTTCTCGGCCATCAAATCGCTGCTTGCTTCCAACGATATCGTCACCAAACCGCTTTACCACAACTGGCTTCGCTGCCGCCAATCGCGGA
The DNA here is from genome assembly GCA_030374805.1 of Gracilaria gracilis. Lineage (NCBI taxonomy): Eukaryota > Rhodophyta > Florideophyceae > Gracilariales > Gracilariaceae > Gracilaria > Gracilaria gracilis. The sequence continues at coordinate 195,968 of JARGSG010000108.1, read as the reverse complement.
CCATTTCCTTTCTGCGCATCTTCCAACTACCACCCGACCCGAAGAACCATGACCCCGCTGTCGCCTTCCGCCCGCGCGAACGCGATGGCGCGTCCGGTATTACGCGTCGTATGAACACGTACGAAAATTTTCGCAAGGCGCTTGTCTTGCGGGATGAGCTGCAACAACTGCATCAAATTCTTCAGCGCGTTGTGCATCAAGAGAACAAGAAGTCTCAGGTGCTTGCGCTTGAGATGCTCGCGCAGCGACTTCGCGCTACCGCCGATGGTGGCTTGCGCATGGATGCCGTCATTCGCGCTGCCTTTTCCTGCGATACTGAACCCGTAGTAACATACGGATCCAGCGCCTCGCCAGCCTCCGTTGTCGTAGTGCCGGTCAGGCCGTTGAATTCGCCCGACTCCATAAACGTGGTATCCAGGAAGATGGGCGAAGACAATATGTCCAAGAAGAATCCACGCAAAGCCAAGATGCCGGAGAAGAGGGGTCGAAAGGAAGGCTCTCCTTCGCCTTCTGCCGATATCCACGCGCTTGCGAGGTCCCCTCCAAACGTTGACAAGTATGGATATGATTACCACGGAAACTATTGCCTCAAACACAGGCGATATTTCGCGGAGGGTTTCGCCAACTACGGCGTGTCACCGTACGACCACTGCTTGTTTGCGGCTGCGACCGAGCAAAATACGGTGAGAGCGTCAGTGCGAGAACCGCATCCAGTAACTATCTCCAGTGGTGGCAGATATGGTGAGGCGCCAAGACTGGTCCTCGTCGATTCGTCGCAACTGAAGACATTGCCCGTGATATTCTAAACACTATCTCTCCAACTATTAGATCGAATGCCAGTGAGGCGTTGGAGAACAAAGCGGTAGGCCTTGTTCTTCTCAGCTATGCGTTTATATAGAGTGTAGGAAGCACAGCGTGCTCTCGTAAACACTAAATTCATATGGCTGTATAAACGGGTGCCACCTAATCTACGTTATCACTGACATCCCCCCACGAACAATAGCAGGTCAATACCCTATACTTTTTGAAGTGAAGTGGTAGGCGTTCGGAATCAAATACAAGTGAGATAAGAAAACATAGGTGTGCCCAACCGTGACCATAAATAGAAATCATCTTCTGTAAAAAGAAGTTCGAAATTGACCGAGTGCTGCAATTCTGACGTAGTGCAGTACCTCGGTATGAATGAAACTGTTTCAGTCTAGTGCTGTCCGTCTTGAAAAATGAATAATGATTGTGTTCTATCATCCAGATCCAATACTTTCACAAAAGCATGGTTACACTTATTCCAGTGCCTGGCGAAACACAAATCCCTTAAAGTTGGCCGCATCAATGGCAGCTCAAATACGGAACGAATTTTTCGGTATTCTCTCGGTCGTTCCTCCAAATCTGCATCCATTGCAGACGTTGTTTGCGAACGGCATCCGCAGTCCTTTCTGTCGGTGGTCCTGCCGCTCGTCAAAGAAAATAAACCAAATCCTGTATCATCTTCTTCAGCCTCCGGTGTCGTCTTCTCTTTAAAGATATGAAAAGAAAATCACGAAGAAGAAGAGATGTGATATAGAAAGTGTCTAGTTCACTGCCTAGTACAGAAAGAAAGCATCTTAGTTGCGTAGAGCAACGTGCCCTGGGCCCAATAACCTATTAGAGCGAATGCAAGTGAGGCGTTTGAGAACAAAAGCGGTAGGCCTTGTTCTCCTCAGCTATGCGTTTATATAGAGCGTAGGGAGCACAGCGTGCTCTCGTAAACACTAAATTCATATGGCTGTATAAACCGGTGCCACGTAATCTACTTTATCACTGACAGAATCCAGGGCATTTCCCCACCTTGAAGAATTACTGACTCGCCTGGATTTCAACTATTTTTATCAGGGAAACGCGAGCTAGGTGAGCGAACCACAGTAGTTTCCGGTCAGACTGTACAAGGTCCTTAGTGTCTGTCAAGATTGGGACAAACAGGATTCGTTTCGGTGGCGAGAAAACGGCCGGCTTTCAACCAATATCATGGTATTTCAAAGGATGTAGAAGAGAATTTATCGGACGAGCGGGAGCTGCAAATCATATCATAAACGCAGTTTATCGGTGTCGGGCGAGCTCGGCTGTGGAATAAGAGCAGCTTGCCCGCATGCGGTAGTCGAGTATTGCCAGCACCTCCGCAGCTCCGCTCCGGCGTCCTTTTGTCTAGTTCTTCAGCACTTTTTTATCGTGTTGATAAAAAGGATGCTTTTCAAAGATCCTTCTGTCGGTGTCGTGAAAGCTGAATAGGGATGGACCTGGATCATGAGTCGATGCTGTGATGGATCGAGTTTCACACCGCCATCTCCAGGAACGTTGAAAGTCTCTCTTTCATGGTTGAAGACATCAGTTTATGGCACAGAGTGTGCAGGGGAAAGTCCGAGAGCTGGTAGTTCTGGTCCATGGCCTATTTGGGCATCGTTTTCAGCTGCTTCCCATCGCAGTCTCCCTCTCTCGTCGCTTCAACGTGCTGAACTTCGGCTACAGGAGCAGAGCAGATACTTTACATGGGCATTCTTAGAGTTCAGTAGACGTAGTAGAGACGCGGCTAAAGAAGGAGCCACAGCCAGTTCACTTCGTCTCGCACTCCTTCGGTGGACTGCTCGTTCACCGAGCGTTCTCACAGCGCCTACATGATTTGCTTGGTGATCACATGCAGCACAGTAGATGCGTTCTCGTGAGCCCTCCGGTCAGAGGCGCCGCTTTCGCACGAGCGTTTCAGAGGGAGAATAATCCTGGGCCGGAGGCAGTAAAAGACATAATCCATGGAATTGCCAAAGTAATACTCGGTGAGAACTGCGGTGCTGAACTTCTCATACACGATGAGCATTGGTTTGCAAAGGAGCTGGGTGAAATACCACCGGAGGTGGAAGTACTAGTCGTCGCAGGGCACCGTGGTAGGTTGAATCCTATAATAGACGAAGATTCTGATGAGGTTGTTGGTGTGAGAGAGTCAATGTTGCGTCGTAACCACTACCATATGGAGGTTGGTCTTAATCACAAGTTGATTTTGTACAGCCCCACAGTGATCACATCAATATCTGACTTCTTGGCTGGGAAGCAAGTTGGGATTCTAACTATCAAACGGCCGAGGTCGCAGACCACAGGCGCGGGAGCGCGGTAGTCCGGAGTGCACTGCTGAGGTCCGAACAGGACAAGCAGATGCGAGGTAGCATGGCAGGCGCGAAGAGCGCGGACGTACAGTAGCAAATAGTTGAAAACAGTTGTAGAGTATATTCGTTGTTGAGAACTTCTTCATGTCGTAGCAAACTCTCAAGAGCTATCCAACTAATGCAGAAGAAGTATACTACAGACAGGTGCATTGTGGTCCTCCTACGCATTCATACACGTACGCATTTGCACAGGTCACTTTCCTTACTATGTGCTTATCCACTTCCATTAGTGCTTCAAGACATTGATCAAAGCAATTGATCACCATCTAGTGTAGCCTACATATGTATTCCACCGTACACGCTCAGAGTCTACATAACTGCAGTAGCTACAGTCCATCCTCTTCCAGATTACATTCCAGATTATCCACACTAACTCGTGGCCTCGCAGACGAGGCCTGCGCATTGTGATCATAGCTCACTCCGGAACGAGTCGAAGATCCGTCGAACAGGCGGGCTTCTCATTCTCTCCATTCCAACTTGTGACATTTGACCATCAAGATTCAATCTCTTCGGCTGAAGCTGTCCATTCAATGTAGAGTCAGAACGAATGAGCCAAACAGTTTTTTGATAGTCAATTCGTCAGACACATGCCTGATGTAAACTTTGAAGGGTTGATGGTGCGTCTTTGCTCTCGCAGGCGTACATGGGTGTGGATCACCGAATACGAAGGGTCTATATATCCTTATCATCTTCAATTACATAAAAGAGAATCAAACGAAAGGTTGTAATCAACATCAGCGTTCCTAGTGAATATTTCTTGTGATGCTCTTCTTTCAAGATCTGGGCCAGATCATCTCGGGTTGTTGACTTTAGGGCGTTTAACGGTTTATTGAACTAGCTAACTTTCTTGCGTTTACAAACAGTATGTTCACTCGAACACAATTTACCTCGCGCAGCGAAGCTTTCAGCATAAATATCTGCGACCAGTGCACATGTATGCCCTCGTTATCACAAGGAATGAGAAGTGAAACTAAGAAGGCCCTTCAGGGTTGCGTGGGAAGGAAGCTTAAAAGTACTTCTGGGCAATCTCTGCGCTTTGCCCACTGAACGCAACAATTTCTTCGTTCAGGGTTGTTAAGAAATCTTCCTCCCCCATTCCAACAGCAGCTTATGAACTGTGACTCCAGAGTGCAGCAATTGAGCCAGGTCAAGAACAACTTCGTAGTCTTCGTCATCCAAGTACGTACACCAGTACTTGCAATACATTTTGATAGCGGCTTTCACTTCTTCAGAATCCGTGAGCTCATTCAGCTTTCTCCAACTCCCAGGATCTACAAAGGGATGAGTGATCACTGCATTCTTCCAGCTGTAGAACCGATATACGTCTCTCCCAAGTTCTAGACTCCCAATATTTTCAGGGTGTAAGTCTCCGTTCACCAACGTATTCGGCATTTGGTAGCTGGACAACTTACGACAGGCCTTGATTATGTTCTCGACTTCCGAACGAAGGTATTGCACATTCAACATGCCCCGCATGCTGCTTTCGAGCAACTTTTTTGTAGCTGGATGGTAGTTAATCCATATGATATTGGAAATGAGCCAGTTTGAGTCACGAACTCGTACTCCAGCAGCTTTCAGTTTGCCTAATTCATTCATTGTCTCTATATGCAACTTGAGCAATGTATTCATGAGGAGCTTGTAATCATGCTTCTCATCGTCCATGCTACCCGCATCCCTCTGAATAACGAAACAGTCGCTTTCATGGGCAGCAAGGACGATCGGTGCAATGTCTTTGACCATATCGGCGGCGACTACCATTTTACTAATCTCTCGTGTCAATGGTAAAGACGCCCTTACATATTGTGAAATGGGATCCCTTCACCAGATCTGCGTGAAGTGTTCGATATGCTTTTGTGTATTTAATCTACTGAAATACACGAATTATTTCACTATCAGGAAACATTGCTGTGCATTGTTGGCTGCATGCACATGTGCCAACCACGAAGTATGCAAATGAGTATCATGCTGTTTATTACACGTGGCTCCAAATGCACCAACCAAAATTCATTCTGGACTTCAGGATCCTCTTCATTGGTTGTAGGAGGACTACTTTATTATCTGAGTAAGTAATTAGTACTATTGCATTTCTAGCTCACCTAGAGAGCTTAGAAACTCTATATAAAGGGTTGCAAAGACGCCAGCCGGTGTCTCGACCCCAACCACCGAAGGGTTTAATTATTATTATCAAGTACAACAACAACCTTTTTTTCAACCTCATCAACATTTTTGGGTAGTACTTTGTTAGCAACTTATTATCGTGCTTAGGCCTTTGTGCCGCACTAACCTTTCTTTTGCTTGCGCGATTTTTGCGAGCAATACCATTCTCATTTGATCCTCTGAACCGGTCGAAGCGCCCTAGGCGTGGACGGGAATCTGGTTGTGTGTACCAAAGGTACCTTTGTTGACAGTGAGCCCCACCGGAGCTTCGGCTCAGATAACGGTGTCGGTCGAGAGACCTGGTGCTACACGAAAAATTGTGCTGGACGGGAGGCTCCCGTTGGGATTTCAATTAAGAGCCGCGTAACGTGTTCTGCAAGAGACTAGCTTGGGTACAGAGTGAAAACTTATCTTCAGTTATTAACTCTCCTTGGGACGTCTCGTAAGAATTTTACACACTTGTCTCTGGGCGCGAAAAGATAAGTTTGGCAGAAGAATTCGCGTGCAGTTTGCTGTTATTATCTCGGTTCTTTTTGGTTGCTTGGTGGTTCTTATACTGCCATTCGCCTAAGTTTCTTTTTCTTGCTTGAGGTTCTTTTCTCTCAAGCGTGTTTCGTTAATTCATTTGGCGGATTCTGGGCCCACGTTGGTCGTTTTGCGTGGCTGATCGCTCTGCCCTGAACTACATCTCTTCGCTATGAGGCAAAGTTAAGGGTTTGTAAACACCCGCGTCGTTTGCCACCAGAATGACGTCCAGATGGTACTCTCGAGGAGGGACCCCGTCTCCCGACGCATCCTCCTCTACTGTTATTTTCGATGGATCTTCCGTCGATGTAAGGAAGTTCTTTTTCTATTATGAGAATGTCGCAATCTCGTCGAAAACGGAAGAAGAACGTGCTCTAGGACTTCTTGGTTTTCTAGATGGCGAGGCATTTGACTTTTACTATGAAACCTACGCTGAAGATGGTTCTTTGGCTAAAGAAGCAAAGAACTACAATGCAGTTAAGTCGTCGCTGATTGATCGCTTTGGTCCAAGTGAGGGACCAGAAGAGAAAATTCGCCGTGCAGTTTCATCCCTTTTAAATTATTCGGATCTGTTCGGGTCGATGAAAGAAATGGACAGCTGTTTCGAGAAAGCTGGATTCAACTCTGAGGCCAAGTTCGGTCTTCTTCGTCAAGCGGTCATGGAGTTCGCGGAGTTGGCGCAGTTTGTAATGTTTCGAGGTGCCGAAGACTACAGTTATTTGAAAGAAGTTGTCAAATTGTTCGTCTCCGGAAAGAAAACCTTGGGTTTATATGGAGCACTCAACGTTCTTCCCCCAGCGAAGCATGTGTTGCAGAGACCCAAAAAAGAGCCCCAGCCCTCCTCGAACGTTCTTGAGGATAAGGTGAATGAAATATCAGATCAGCTTGCGCAGCTCTCGTTGATGATGAAGAAGACCCAATCTTCCCAACACAATAATCGTCAAAGTGGCGACCGCATTTGTTCATATTGCAAACAGTCCGGGCATATTTCTTCTAGATGCGAACTGAATCCTCATCGTGACACTCGATGCTCTCGATGTGGAAAGCTTGGTCACTCTGTGGACACTTGCTGGAAACGCCAACCAAATGAGAACATTCGTGAAGTGAAATTTGAGAATGCGAAGAGCGAGTCACAACTCGAGGAGAAGCTTCGACTTCAAGGTATCCCTTCGTCTTCAGCACCAGAGAAAAGATCCAATCATGTTTCCGTTATCACAGAACCAGAGCACAGTGAACTCGTGAATACGACTAAGAGGACTGCTGAGGGTTCTCCTCTTCCAAAGCAACCTCGTACAGGAGAACTCAGTAAAATTTCTCCAGTCATATTTCCGAGTTCGCTCCCTACTAAAGATCGGATGCATTGCATGCACCATTTCGTCTAGACTGACAATATGAGTAGTTCGAACGCGTTTGGAAGTAGTGGTGACGGATGTTGTGCACTGCATGAGTAGGTCGCACATAAAGACCTTTCACCAGCTGGAATCGGGTGCCCACAGAATGCTGTCCGTCGCACGCTGCTGTAGCCATATCTTGATTTTCTGCATCTTTCGCAGAACTAGACCCAATATATAATGATTGCATCTCACACACAGCTTTCGTTTAATTACAGCCAGCTACCTACGAAAATCTGAATCCGACTGCTTTTGCGCCACCACACTGCCGTCCGCTCCCTCCTAAAGATCGGATGCATTGCATGCACCATATCGTCTCCATTGACAATATGAATAGTCCTAACGCGGTTGGAAGTAGTGGGGACGGATGTTGTGCACTGCATGAGTAGGTCGCACATAAAGACCTTTTCCCAGGTGCAATGCGGTGCCCACAGAATGTTGTCTGTCGCACGCTGCTCTATCCATATCTTAATTTTCTGCATCTTTCGCAGAACTAAACCCGGCCAATAATGATTGCATCTCACAAACAGCTTTCGTTTAATTACAGCCAGCTACCTACGAAAATCTAAATCCGACCGCTTTTGCGCCACCACACTGCCGTTCGCTCCCTCCTAAAGATCGGATGCATTGCATGCACCATTTCAACTCCATCGACAATATGGGTAGTTCGAACGCGGTTGGAAGTAGTGGGGACGGATGTTGTGCACTGCATGAGTAGGTCGCACATAAAGACCTTTCACCAGCTGGAATCGGGTGCCCACAGAATGCTGTCTGTCGCACGCTGCTGTAGCCATATCTCACTTTTCTGCATCTTTCGCAGAACTAAACCCAGTATATAATGATTGCATCTCATACACAGCTTTCGTTTACTTACAGCCAGCTACCTACGAAAATCTGAATCCGACAGCTTTTGCGCCACCACACTGCCGTTCACTCCCTCCTAAAGATCGGATGCATTGCATGCCCCATATCGTCTCCATTGACAATATGAATAGTCCTAACGCGGTTGGCAGTAGTGGGGACGGATGTTGTGCACTGCATGAGTAGGTCGCACATAAAGACCTTTCACCAGCTGGAATCGAGTGCTCACAGAATGCTGTCTGTCGCACGCTGCTCTATCCATATCTTGATTTTCTGCATCTTTTGCAGAACTAAACCCAGTATATAATGATTGCATATCACACCAAGCTTCCGGTTAATTACAGCCGGCTACCTACGAACACCTGAATCTGACCGCTTTTCCGCCACTACAATGCCGCTCGCTCTATCCTAGAGATCGGAAGCATTGCATGCACCATTTCTTCTCCATTGACAATATGAAGAGTTCTAACGCGCTTGGAAGTAGTGGGGACGGATGTTGTGCATTGCATGAGTAGGTCGCACATAAAGACCTTTCACCAGCTGGAATCGGGTGCCCACAGAATGCTGTCTGTCGCACGCTGCTCTATCCATACCACACTTTTCTGCATCCTTCGCAGAACTAAACCCAGTATATAATGATTGCATCTCACAAACAGCTTTCGTTTAATTACAGCCAGCTACCTACGAAAATCTGAATCCGACCGCTTTTCCCCCACCACAATGCCGCTCGCTCCCTCCCAAAAGATCGGATGCATTGCATGTACCATTTCTTCTCTATTGACAATAAGAATAGTTCTAACGCGCTTGGAAGTAGTGGGGACGGATGTTGTGCACTGCATGAGTAGGTCACACATAAAGACCTTTTACCAGGTGGAATCGGGTGCCCACAGAATGCTGTCTGTCGCACGCTGCTGTATCCATATCTCACTTTTCTTCATCTTTCGCAGAACTAAACCCAGTATATAATGATTGCATCTCACACACAGCTTTTGTTTAATTACAGCCAGCTACCTACGAAAATCTGAATCCGACCGCTTTTCCCCCACCACAATGCCGCTCGCTCCCTCCCAAAAGATCGGATGCATTGCATGCACCATTTCTTCTTCATTGACAATAAGAATAGTTCTAAGGCGCTTGGAAGTAGTGGGGACGGATGTTGTGCACTGCATGAGTAGGTCGCACATAAAGACCTTTTCCCAGGTGCAATGCGGTGCCCACAGAATGCTGTCTGTCGCACGCTACTGTATCCATATCTCACTTTTCTGCATCTTTCGTAGAACTAAACCCAGTATATAATACTTGCATCTCACACACAGCTTTCGTTTAATTACAGCCAGCTACAGGTGATTACTGCAATTAGTGTGGGTGCATAATTAGTGTAGACACATGTATTAGAGTGGCCCACACTAAATTTCGTGAAGACATCTGGCTTGCGAACACAAATAGTGTGGGTGCGAAGCTATTACAAACCGATTGCGCGGGAAAATCCCTTCCCATCTCACGTTGTCCTCACAACAGACTGAACCATCCAATTCTTGAACACGTTCGTAGTTCACAATCTGTCACGAGACTCATGCATGTCTCTAAACGCTTCACCACTCCTAACTGCCTTCGCCCGCATGGCATCAAACCCAGCAACCACAAGGTATAGCACCGTCACAATCCAATTGTGACGATACTTCAGACGCAAGCACCTTGCCATTGGCACAACAAACCACCTCAACGAACACTAATGATGACAATCCACACCTCCGCAGGCTTCCGCAGATCGTATTATCGAACATTAATAAAGGCACAAATTGCAAAATGGATGATACAGCACGCGTCAACGGAGGGTGATAAACACATATCTGCAAAGGCCGTGAAACACTTCCCACAATTCTTCCGCGGGACTACGAAGGCCAATTTGCAGCGCTCCAGTCGGTACTGGAAAACACGACACCTTCTCGTAGTAGGACACAATGAGAAGTCCAAGAATAATAACTTCTCGTTTGTGAAGCACACCAAAACAGGCTTGAAGAGACATTACTGCAAAGCAAAGGCTGGTCGAGGGCGAAAGAGAACTGCTTGGGTGTCTGCGTTACAAGAAGATCTCTTCATTGAGTTCAACCGAATGCGACATGTAGGTGTCAAATTCAATGCCCGTCTCTTACGTCGGTTGGCCCTAACACTCATTTCAAAAAAAACAGATGGAGAGTATCACTCACTGATGGTCGACCCGAGCTCGGATAACCTTATATCTACCCACGTGACTCCTCGCTGGATACAATCGTTCATGGAACGATCCCACATTGTAAGTAGATATCAATGTGGGAAACTCATGGTATCTCCCGCTAAGCAAGAGCAAATCGAGCGTGAAGTAGCCTTTCATTTGAGACAACTGGCGCGTGAGTTTCGGTCAAAAAACCTCCATGAAGAAGATGTATCCAATGCAGATGAGACCCATTTCTGTATTAACATGGATGATCATAAAACGTTGGCCTTGGTCGGAGAAAAGACTGTTAGATACGCTGATGTTGTCTCGGGAGATGATGGGATAACAATGATGTTGTTAATATCTGGTGGACCACAGGCGTGTCTGGAAATTCCCATGCTCATCTTCAAGAACGCGGAAAAGAATTACCCAATTCATGGCCTTGCAGATGACGTACCTGGGGTTGTATACAGAACTGGGCCGAAGGCATGGATGGACAAACGGGTTTTCCTTGAGTGGGTGAGGGAGAAACGGATATTCACACCATTACCGAATGGTCGGAAGCCAGTGATATTCGTAGACAATGTTAACACGCATGATTTAACACCAAATGTACGCACTGCGTTGGCGGAAAGCAACACCGAGATTCGGTTTTTCCCTTGTAATGCAACACATTTGGTGCAACCGGCTGACAGCTTCGTTATTCAGAAACTCAAAGCGTACTGGAGAGGAGAATGGGATGATCATAAAATGGGGATGTTGGAGAACGGTTTGTGGTCAGACGGTCCGCGAGGATCAGGAAAGCTTTCCAACCCGGGCAAGCGTCATTTTCTCAAGCTTGCGGCGAAGTCTGTTTGATCCGTTAGTACTCAGAGGGATGCGGATGTCGTTACGTATGCTCGGAAAGCTATGATTAGATGTGGGTTGGCTCTAAATCTTAATGGTTGTTGGGAAGAACGACAGTTGTTTCCAGAACTGCAGGCCATTATAGGCAAGTATAGAGCTAATTTTGATGGTCTGGTCGTAGGTGAGAGCTTGTGAGGAGGAATGCTACAACCCACACTAATATGGTATGTGTTGAATAGTGTGGCCCACACTAATAAACCCATTCCCAAATTAGTGTGGTAACCGAAATAGTGTGGCCTACACCAATTCCTGTGAGATGCTTGGAAATCGATGGTATTGAAATAGTGTGGGCCACACTAATTGCAGTAGTCACCTGTACCTACGAAAATCTGAATCCGACCGCTTTTCCGCCAGCACAATGCCGCTCGCTCCCTCCCAAAAGATCGGATGCATTGCATGCACCATTTCTTCTCCATTGACAATATGAAGAGTTCTAACGCGCTTGGAAGTAGTGGGGACGGATGTTGTGCACTGCATGAGTAAGTCGCACATAGAGACCTTTCACCATTACATCTTTGCTGACTCAACTAGTTTGATCTTCTCCAGGACAGACTCAGCCACTCTGAAAGTGTCATTACATCGACGATTATGGGTACCGACAAAGTTCTCAACGGACCACTGCGATAGATAGGAAAGTGGTCCGCAGGACCTCACAGAATCTTCTAGGTGAAGTAATAGGTGGTAGACATACTTGCAGAGATGGATGCGCTCTGGAATCCCTTTGTAGTATGTTGTCATGAAGTGTGTATAGAAGCGTTTCGATAAATAACCTATGTCACATACGTCTGATTCAAGCAATTCCCACTTCGACAAAAGTCGACAAAGCTGAACAAAATAGCTCCACCCGGAGAGAAGACGTGAAGGTAGAATTCCATCCAAGACGACAAGACTAAGATCCAGAACAAACGCCTTCCATTCCGTTGCCTTCCATCTATTTCTCTTCTCCAGTTCTCGCGGCCTTCTGATTCTGTCATTGAAGAGATTTCCAGCGTTGCGTAAACGTGCGCTAACTTGGGCTTGCATAGTCTTGGGTTCGAGAGGAGATATGTCTTCGAAAACATTTGAGTCGCCGCACCACAATCCCATCACATCCGGGACAATATTTTCGAACAGGAGGTGCATTAGGTCGATAGGAAATCCGTGAAATGGTTCAAGAAACTCCATCGATTCAACTAGAGCACAAATCTTTGGGGTCTCTACTCCCAGTTCTTGGCACTTTCTTGCTAGCTGCGCAGCTGTCAGAGATCCAACACATTCTTGAAGCTGATGCATGGAACTTCTAAGGCGATGTGGAGTGCGAATGGGTAGATTGTTCGGATCCCACAACTTCCTTGTAATCGTCCTATGAACTTGCGTTTCTCTTACAAGCGGGGGATAGTAAACATGACGTCTGCTCGGCACATAGTATCCCTTGATGCTACAAAAGCGGCAGGGAACTAACGCGTTGTACCCCTTAAGGTTTGTCAGCTTCTTCAAGGCCGCGAGATCACCCATTACGTATATGAGATGAACACGAACTCTTCGCGTTTCTCCGTCCCACATGTCCACATGAACACCGGATCGAAGCTTTTTTAGTTCATGCAGCAGAGGAATGAGGAAGGAGTTAAGATCACTTGGGGCATTAGGGCCAGGAATTATGGACACAGGAAGCATGTTTTTCACCTTAAACCTTTCGGACGGGTCGATGTTTAAGATCATTAGCACTATCGGCCAGTAGCTGTACTCTGTCTTCTTAAACGCGTTCACTCCATCTGTAGAAAATGCTAAGAAGATGTCGTACTTAACGCCTTTCCTCCTACCCAGGCGGTTCACAATGCTTCGAAATATGCGTCCTGACATGAAGTCAAAGTATCTCTCTCCATGTTTCCCAGGAGAACAGTCTCGGAGTCGATTCCAATAGTAATCGTATAGGGATGGACCCTCTGCCATGCTCCCGAGTTTTGCTCTTAGACGAACTTCTATAGATATGTAGCTGAACATGGAAATTGGAGCTGGTATGGAGATGCACCCTTGGTGTGTGCATTGTTCTAGAGTTTCAAGGTCTTTGGACACTAGCAACATATGACCCCGTGAGCAATAGGGAAATAATTGAAATGGAAGTTGGGACTCACGAAGTAATGCTTTTCGGACTCCAATCCAAGACTTGTAAGGTGCTCTACGTTCTTTCAGTAGATCGTTCATCATCTCCGTTGTAACTTGACCATGTTTAATGGCGAAGCATACGAGAAAACCATGGTCTCTCATAAACTGTTGAAATGCAGAACCAATGTCTCCCATACTCAATACATCGCCTTCTACTTCATTCAATGGTCGTGTGAGGCTGAATTCGAGGTGTTCCGCATTGCTGGAATGATCTGTACTGGGCGCCATATGCTGGATATTGCTCGTTTCAACAAGCACTTCTCCTTCATACTCTGAGCCTGCCTCCAAGAGGTGAACGATCTGTGATTGGGAACTAAGCAAACCACGGCTGGTGTGAGCCATAAATATGGGATTAGAGATGTTAGGAATTTCCGAATCCGGTCCCAAGGCAGCAATGTTATCAGTTTCAGTCGACTCCGAAACAGGCAAATCGGCAGCGATTAACTCATTATCCGCTATGTCTTCAGTGGAGGGCAAACTATTCAAAGCGTTTGAGACATTCTGCGTCGCCTCGATACCGTTTTCGAAACCCAAGGACCCATTACTTGGTTCTGAAATAGGAGTATATTTCGGGCTTATAATCTTCGAGGAGGATCCTTCTGATGTACCCGAAAGGTTCCCTTCCAATTCTGTGGGAAGCGGAACTATTCTCGGCAGTCGTGGATTGAGACGTTTTTCGAGCTTCATTGCTTCTCGATAGTGCCTGAATGCTGTCACACGGCTAAGAACCTTTCCTGGGAGACACGGGCAACGACTGACTTTCGAACAGCGATAACCTCCCATTGATGCAACCAAGTTTAGGTTCTGCAAGGTTTACAACATGAGACACTGCCGTATTAGAGGTGACGCCGTTATCGGCGTGCAAGATGGTCCCGGATTCTTTATTTCACCGTGACGAAGAGTCCAATGAGTGTGGACTCCCAATCAGCCGATTCCTGAAACGAAAAGTAAAGTTTCCGTGTGTTTCAAGCACAGTTTTTCTTTGGGTCGCCAACGACTTTCGTTTTATGTTCATCTCAGCCACTCCGTATGCCGCACTCCTCGGCGTCGAGCCCCGAGTTCATATCGTCCTTGCTGAAGGAATCCACTCGGTTATTTCTCACTTCATACTCCTTCCTGACCCACTGTCGTCATGAAGAAGGATGTTCTCTGTGACCCTAGTAGCTTTTCTGTGCAGGGGAAGGTGTATGTCGGAGATTTTGTGGAGCTCTCTATCGAGAAGTACAACAATGGTGTTTCAGATGAAGCCGAGAAACTCAAGCCATTGCCTTGTACCGGAAAGGCGTACTCAAGGCGGCTAATGAAGTTCATTGGGGGTGAGTTCGAAGCTTCGAGCCCGTTCCATCAATACTACGGCCGGCTCACCCTTCAGGAGTTGGAATCACAGTTCTCGAACAGGCGCTTTGAGTTTCAAACAGAATTGAGACGTATTATGACGGAGGTAGCTCGCAACTTTGAACATGTGGCTGCCACCAAGCAGCTTTGGGCGGCTCATGAAGCGATCAAAGCAAAACTGGTCAACCGGAAAGCGGAAAAGGTGGCCGAAAAGAGGAGAAAAGCTCAGAAGAAAGAAGAGTCTAGTGGTAATGTCCCGCAACGATCCGCGGAAGAAGTTACAAAGAAGAGTGTCCATCAGGCTAAGGCCGAGAGAATGAGGGTTGGAAAACAGAAGAAAGCTGCGATTTCTAAGAGCTCAAAAGCAGTTCCAGAAGACTCTCGTGCAAGGCACAGTTCTACTCCTCGTGTTTCAAATCCTATGAATCACGCAGAATATACAGCGAGCGTAGCTGACAATCATCTCAGTACCGCACGCGCTCCGGCTTATGATGACGATGTTCATGGGGAAGCAGTGACACATACTGGAGGTGGTAGCTTATCAGGATCCATTGAATCCTTAGCGGCATTGAGTGCCAGAAGGACTAGAAAGCGACGTATGAGTTTTGATGTGGCAATGAGAAAGCAGAGGAAAATATCCTATTCGAAAGATTCCTCACGACAGACGGCGGGTATTGAAAATATTGGAACTGAGGATGAAGATGGCGAGGAAGCAGATCATGAAGCTTCCAGTACAGAGAATTCTTCGTATACATAACGCGAGAATTATCCCCAAAACAAAGCGAACAAGTCGTATACTAGAGTGGAAAGAACATACGAAAACTCCAACAGCATGCAAAGCTCGGGGCAGAAAGATCTTCAAGAATCGTGTGGAATAACTCGAACTCGTGGCTGCCATGACTTTTCACGAGGCTGTAGTACAAAGACAAAGAAGCATGCAGCTCGGGAGGCAAGAAAGAACAAGAGTGTTGGTGTTGTTCGAGTTCGAAGCAATGCTGTTAAGTCTGTACATTTGTCCCAATCTGATTCGGTGGAAAGCGGACATCAGCAGATGAGAGTCGCTAATACTCAGCGTAATAACAATGACACTTTGTCCAAAGACCGAGTGCCAGGAGAAAGAAAGTTATTCAAGCAACGAAGGAAGTTAGAGAAGCACTCATCTTGTTCCAGGACGAATGTCAGCAAAGGCAACAAGACTTCTAGAGTAATTCCAAGAACTCAAAAGTCTTCGGAAGAATCATAGTTTGCGTAGTACGTTTGGGTTAGTAGTCCTGTCATGTGCTCCTGCTTGCTTGCCTCTCAGGACTGGAGATTGAGTTTTCGCAGGTTTTCTCATCTCTTCCTCATCCTGGAAGTAAAATATAGATATCTTCATATCTAAGTTATAGTCCACGACATGTAGGGCAGTCGAGTACATATTGCCCAGTGCTTTCTCGGATCAACAAAACGTTTTTCGGTTACATAGAGGTTCGAAAGAAATTGATATTCTCGAATAGATATTTCAAAACGTTGTGAACCGTGATGAGGATTGATTCGGTTAGCGCGGAGGTACAGACGGAAACTATGTTCAGCTTGCATGCAAGCGATATATTACCGCATTTGATGAGATAAGAACAGGTATGGGGATCGTGACGGCGGCAATCGAGCGTAACCATGAACGAATATGCGGTTGAACTTTCCCTCAGTCTTTGATAACAGAGGCGTAAAGAGAGGCACACCGTCTTGGCTTCCACCCAATGCTTCATCTTCACGGTCGACATTCGAATCAACGCTATGCTCTAAGAACGTTGGCCAGTCCTTCCTGTCTTTCGAATTCGCAGAATCGCGCGATGCCATACGTTCTAGCTTATCAACGAATCAGTGCAACTGATTCGGTTACTTCCTCGCACAACATGACGTCCAAGTGCTACAAGGTTCGGGGTTGTTCGACCAATATCATAAAAAGAAACAAATGTAGCTGACAAAAGAGGGAACCCAACAACTTCGATGGCCGGTTTGGTGACTCCATGCCTCCAAAACTGTGCGCACGGCATTTTAATCCCCAATGACCTCAAAGCCAGCTTTGCACCTTCCGACTAATGCTTGCTCCTCCAATGCCGTTTCATCTCAGTGTAAAACCTGTTTCTGCCGCTACCCATTCACACCTGTACATGTTTCAGAAATCACTGTTCCCATTGGCCATATTCCGGACAGCATTGTGCCAAAAGCAGCACCTATTTGGCTGCCAGTTGGGACAGGAAAACTGAATGTGCGACAAACTCGAAATCAGATGCGAAATTGATTCCACTCAAACATCTTCCACGAGATGTGCAAGCCGTCACCATTTTCCTAGCACCTCAGCTGTCGAAAGTATTCATGAGCTCTGACACTTCAGAAGTCAATTTATCAACCGTTGGTAACTTCATGGCGGCAGGAATATCGACAGGAACAAGTGAAGAATCCTCCATTGGTAAGTTGCAGCCGGTATCTTCACCAAATGTTGAGGAGTCATCGAATGATAGTGCGCCGTCCGAAAGCGTACTTTTGCCACCCGCTATCCCATCGAAAAGCTCGTTGGCATCAGGTCTTTCTTCTGTTCCCGATGAAGCAGGAGTGCGATCAACTGGGTTGGTTTCAAACTTTATACCTCGATCAGCAAACATCATCTGCGTTATACAGAAAGAAAACACTGGAGCCATTTTCAGAGAAACTGAACATTTTGTTAATACTCCAGTCAGACCGCCTCACTGGGCTTTGATACACCCTAGAACTGGCCTTTTTGTACCGACGCAGTTTGGCACAAGCTCCAAGTCAAAAGAAGCGGAAAGAAAGAGAAATTACAGGGCTAATCCAAAGAGAAAGCAGCATGAACGTGCTCTTGCTAGGGCGCGATAGAGGACGAAACGACAGAAGGACCACTTTTGTAAGCCTAATGCTGCTTTGTCAGCTTTGTCACAATATTCAGAGTCGCAACCAAGCAGTGGTTGCAGCTCAAGCACGTCATCATCGAATGCAGCAAGTCATGAGAGCTCGTGTTCCACCTTGGATAACGCAAATACGTCTTCTAACAGAACCAGTTCTTCTAGTACACTTCCAGTGTTGATACAATTTGATCCACACAAAGAAGGACCTCTACCGATGGAGGAAGGGGGTGCAAGAAATGGAACAGTTGTATCTACGAAGATCAGTGCATTGTACCACATCGATAGGTGGTATCATGTGTGGTACCCAGGAACCGACATACATTCTTCCCACGGAGATCTTTTCGGCGTTAGAAGAGATGCAGAGAAAGGCGAGAGACCTATAGAATTGCTCAGCACTCAGCACTAAGAAACGGGTATCATTCTGCATCATCTCCTATTAAACAGCTCTCTCTTCAGTGAACCATCATCTGCTTTCCCCTTTTCTCCACCTGTCTCCATCGTATCGATCTCACTTGTATAGTCAGAAAAGCGATCTGATTGCAGACCAAAATGGGACCCTAAAACCCCTGCTCCTATGCAGTCAAATATGCCCTTTCCGAATGGTCCGACATAGCCTTCATTTTCTTTGCGTCTTCTATCCACATATGCCAGTGCCACAAACTCCAGGGCAATCCCGAGAAACATGAAGAATGTTCCCACAACAATGAATATCCATCCGATCAATTTACATCTATCTGTGCCACTGCAGTCCGCTGTCCAGACTTGAATATCAGCCAGTTCCTCATCTCCGGCATAATAAGCAACGAGTACTGGATGCGATCGAGTTCTGTTGACAATCTCAAATCCCTTAACCATGAAAGGAACAACAGAGATTATATCTGTAAATATGATGTACAGGAGGTATCCCAGTGTGTTGAGTTCCGCGATTAGAGCAAGAGAGATCAGGTCTATAAACATCGGGAGAGTTATAATTGCTATATTGGCAGGAGCAATAGAGCCCTCTGCCAACTCAATATTAATCTCATTCTGTCGGGATGATCTACGGACTGCGGGGTTATCTTGGTATTTCATTTCGCCATTCCAAGATATCCAAACTCGAGCGCCCCATTCTTCAAAAAGTGTTGTTCCACATACCAATGTATGTCCTCTTTACTTGAGTGGTTCATCTTGAGACTCTCAGAATAATCATCACGGATCCATTCATTGACAAACTGCCTCTTCCTTCAAAACTTGCTCAGTCTTATTCCACAGAACCAGAACGGCATACATGCCCCTCCGAACGAAAACGAGCGATTACTCATTGAGTCTGTTCAACGGTTTTCTTCAAGTAGAGCGCATCTGTCGCTCAAAGGATTTTCTGGCAATCAAGCGCCCTCTTCGCTCTGTGATGATACTTACTGCTAATCACAATGCTCAACGCTGTTTCTATTTGTTCTAATCGCATGGTCACCTACCTACCATACGACATGGAACTGCACAAGCATCAAGCCACTGTGCCTTAGACACACTCTTGGGGCCTATGGTCCTCACGGAGAAAGACAAGACCGCAGCTCTAACACCACGCGCAAAGCAGCTTCAGTCATATATCCAATGTCACGAATCGCTATTTCGTGCCGGCGATGACTTCTCGGCCACAACCGCAACTCTTTTCCGAAAGAATGACACCGCTCGGGTACTCACGCCTTTGGATGACCTTGCTACCAATGCACACATGCTGCCCGGAGGACCTGTAGCCGCAACTATTCTGGTTCGCATCGAAGAAATTGACAACAAGATTGCAGAAATGGCCGCTCAATTGGATCAGGTGGTACAGGCTGTGTTTGAGAGAAATGTACGTCTGCTGGTGAGAGTAGCAAGTTATGGTATTGCAACAGGCTGTTCTAATTACATGCACGAGAACAATGTTGGCATTATGAGGCTTCTGCACCACGAAGTGGGAATTGAGAGCACTCTTGTTCAGTCCACTCTGCTTGCAGTAAGGGACCTTGTCCTAGAACGACACACCGAATCTTCGCTTATTGATCTTACCACCGAATGCTTCGACACTCTCATTCATGAGATGAACAAAGCTATGTAACCATCCAAAACTGTTCGGGTCGTCGACTCAGTAAGTAAAACAGGGCTCCTTTCCGTTTGTTGTTGTGCTAGAGTGCATTGGAAGTTAAAAGAGGTGTAACTGTGGGGGTGTATCCAAAGATCACTATGGAATAAAAGTCATTTCAAATCATGCTTATCTGCTTCTGTTTTACATTCTTCTCTGTTTCACATTGTCTTCTCTCGCTGCGCGAGCTTTGAGATGATAGTTCCTCACAACGACGGTTGCATGCCTTCATAAGGCTCTTCCCGACACGCGTCAACCAGTTCGGCAAGTCTTCCCTTCACGTTGGGCTTGTCTTCCACTTCTAAACGGTCCTCATACAGAATCTTTTCCAAGTGATCAAACTCATGTTGAAAGATTCTGGTCTTCCATCCCTCGAATTTGGTTTTGAATCGCATGCCGTTCAATCACTGCGCTTCCACTTTGACCCACTCGTGTCGTCGAACACGGCCTGCCATTCCAGGAAATGAAAGGCATGCTTCCGTTTCGACATCAGTCTTTTTCGAAGTTGCGACGATCTCAGCGTTTACCAGAACCACTTCTTGTATGAACGCACGTTCTTCACCTTCAGGATTGAAAACCATGAGACGTTTGTTAATGCCCACTTGAGGCGCAGCCAGTCCCACACCTTTACTTGCGTACATGATTCGCAACATCTCTCGAGTGGTTTGTATGAGCGCGCCATCAAATTGGTCAACAGTTACGTTTTCTGCGCGTAGTAGGGGGTGCGGGTACTTGAAAATGAGAAGGGAAGTACCTTCCACCACACCCGGGTCTATTTTTTCGGAAACTGATGCTTCTTGTGCATTGGCTTGACAACGGATGTGTGAAATTCGAACGCGACGACGACGGGGTGATAACATCGTGCGTGGCGCAATGCTTGAGGTATGTTACAGCCTTGTTTGACGCCGTAAGCAGTGCACGCCTGATTGAATGAAACCAGCGTTCATTGTGGTCGGTTGCATATAGTAGGGCGGGATATAGAGCTCGAGGAAGAACGATTGCCCCCAGGGGAATTTGCGAAGGAGAACGGAAAAGTGATGGGCCAAGGTCTCAGGGGGAAGACGGATGGAAGTGTTCGCGAGCGCAGATCACGGCGTGTGAGGGCGGATTAAGCGAGAGGTGGATAAAAAAAGGCGCCCGTGACGCGTTCTGGTCGGCTGTAAAGTGAAAAGCCACCAACGGCCAAGAAATAAGCAACTCGATGGATGTGCCGCTTGTGCTCCGTAGATAGGATGTGATTAAGAGCCGTTTTTGGAGAGCGTGCAGTCTCGTTTCCATGGGGGGGTCTGTGTGTGTGTGCGTGTGCGTGTGTGCGAATGGGATACGGTGGGTGCATGCGGAAACAGAGCAAAGATATCAGCGTTCTGGTTTGGACAGATGCCGTTTGGCAACTTTAGATCAACGGATGATGACGACGATGGCGACGACATGTCAACCGGAAGTGACCGTCAAAGAGACGCAGTGTTCGCCGGGAGACAAGCGCTTATCGACGGCACCGTAACTTCGCCAGTGCCCAACTTCTTGCCCAACATCGCTCCCGTCCGTTCCAGCGTGTTAGCGGCCGGCTGTGCTCACTTCTCTTTATGTACTCATTTGTTCCTTGTTTCCACGCTGCGTTCGTAGCCCATTCCAGCCACATCGCCGACAAAACCCCCTTTCATCCCATTCCTTTCCTCTCACGTTCACTTGCGGTGCTTTCATCATGCCGGATATCCTCCAGAGTCCAACTTCGCGGGCGCATTCTCAGGACTCGAGTTCCCCATCGGCAGTAGAGATAGTTTGCTAGAAACGAGTCCTTTCGAAAACAGCGCCATTACCGTCTTCGTCTTCGAATGCAGACGATTTGAGAAGTTCCCTACCACGCCTCAAAGTTCAAAACTTGCTCATTCTTATTCCACAGAACCAGAACGGCATACATGCCCCTCCGAACGGACACGAGCGATTACTCATTGATTCTGTTCAAGGGTTTTCTTTAGCTAGAGCGCATCTGTCGCTCAAAGGATCCTCTGTCAATCATGCGACCTCTTCGCTCTGTGATGAGACTTGCTGCTAATCACAATGCTCAACGCTGTTTCTATTTGTTCTAATCGCATGGTCACCTACCTACCATACGACATGGAACTGCACAAGCATCAAGCGACTTTGCCTTAGACACACACCTGGCGCAAAATGATGTACTTATAACCAAGCCGCAGATAGCCCTGGGCCATGCGCGAACAAACAGATTGCATTTGAGGCGAGTAAGCTTGTTTCTAATTGACCAAGCAGAAGAAGCTGGATTGCGTTCTCGTCCATGCGCTGTGCTAATCCGAGACTATTTTCGTTCTCTGCCTCGCAGTCGTCGACCCCGGATCCTGGCGGTAACCAGACTTAACCTCAACCGTTTGCTGTTATATCCGATTGAATATAACCTCATGTCCAGAAGCATCCGTGAGACATCGCATGACGTTTTATGGAGTCCTTGCCACGGAAATAGTGCAAGAGAATCTTATGGAGGCTTGATAGATGTCGAGAACATCAAATACACAGTTCACAGCGAGCAGTCTTCTCAAGAAGTGCATGGTCAACGATACCAAGGTAGTATGGCGGCGGTCGCAGCTGCAAACGGCGCCATGAAGCTGGGAAATGATGAGCTGATGCTCTTGGATTGGGAGATAAGAGATCTAAGAATGGCTCTCTTGCCAAAAGCTTCTGCTCGTCGAAAGCGTCGTTCGAAACAACGTACATGTCGCTCTTTTTCAGCTTGTTTCCATACCACCCCCACAACAATGCTAGGGGAAGGCGATTTTGTTGGCTTCTCAGAGAAAATTTTCTACCTAATCCGCGAATTGCAGTTTGTATACGCATGTTCCACGCAATCGCATCCGCTCTCTGTCGGTATCCACGCTGGGAATCCCATTGTTGCATGTGCCTTGGGTGAGGTTCTGCGTTCCATTCCAATGTGGCGTGCTTTGAATATTCAACCCGTTTTGGGTCATGTGAAGTCTGACTTGCATCAGTATAGCTCTTTCCAGAACGCGTAAAGTCAATGGCAGGGGGAGGAGACAAATGATGAAGGCGTTATCGGCTTGGCTGCGGAAGTTGTACAGATCTTGATTGTCGCCGATACCTACCTCAGCCAAGGGAGGACCCAGAAACCTTTAGCGCCTACTCCCCTCGTAATTATTTTTGATGGCTCACTTGCTGATCCCAACATTGATCGTGGCTGAGGCCGCTGCCGCGTCATCGTGTTCAGACAGAGAAGAATACTGAATGAGGAAAACCGAATAACGCACGAGCAAAGCAGAGCCCAAGAAGGAGCTGCTCATAAGAGAGCAAGTGAAATGCAGAACGGAACCACGAAGAACGTAATTGATTTAACTGATGATGACCATGGCAATGAAGATTACAAGAGACGCCAAGGCGAGGAGAGAGAAGATGTTTTGGAGTTGTATGGCAAGGAAACCGCAAACTCGCGCAGAAGAAGAAGATCACTTGCGGGCAATCAAAACTGGGGGACACGGCAACCAGGATCGCATTGGACAAACGAAGGACACTACGAGAGCAGGAGGAGCAGCGAACTCGAAAAAACCTCTACCTCTATATGCAAGCCCGCAGCAGCACTTCTCGGTCCAGACTTGCACGCGGCTAATCCGAGCAATCAATATTCTGTTGTTATCTACAGTGATATGCCTCCAGCAGGCTCTCCTTCATCACCAGCAGTCGCAAAGCGTTCCGGGATCGAAGATTTCATGTTTGTCTTTTCTCAGAAGCTTGCACAAGATGAATTACTAGTGTGCTTGAAAGATTCTTTCTTTGGAACGGGAAGCACTATTTCCGCGACTGGATGTGCGAAGTTGTTTTACCATGGACCTGTGAACTTGTCTTACCAGCAGATTAAGTTAGGTAGGGAATATGGAAAAGTTTTGTTCCCTTCTCTCATGCATTCGGTGCAGTGGTCTAACTTTGTTTGGGAAGAGGAGTTGGGCTCAAAGACACCGTTTGAGCGGGAAAGAGGGAGAAAGTTCTGTCGCATGTATCTGATCCTACCGGTGAAGACAACAGAGGCTTCATCTTCTAGAAGGCATTGTAACGATTCAAAAAAACGATCATGCTGAAAGAAGTGAAAACGAGAACCATGGAGAGAATAGTATGGGAAAGCCTGCATCAGATGATCAACACTTGGTACACGAAGACTATGACTTAAATTGTGATCGAGAGATTGACTGGGAGAGCGTGCAGAAAATCATAGAACTTCAAAACGAAGAAGTACGTGAGATTGAGGGTCGAAAATATGACTCGTTAAGTCCAGATCGTTTTAAAGAGCTCGAAGGCGCCATTTTGTATTCTTCTATGTCCTCTGAGTTTTTCATTCTTTCAGGAAGCTGCAGGAAAATATCAGTCTATTATGTGAAATGACCAGAAGTCGGAAGTTTCCACTTCGTGATGATGGCACAATTGTACCTCATGATGACCTTTGTCATCTTGTAAGTGTTCACATCAGTAATAGGACGATGGTCAGGCAAATTGAAGCGGCTAAACAGAATCCTTCCCTGAAAGACCAAACCACTGAGCTAATCGATCTAACTACTGATGTACCGCCGAACTCTGAAAACTCGACAAGCAATGAGAAACTAAGTACGGTGAAATGGTGCATGAAAAGAAATTTCTTCGTACCTGAGGAGAACGAGATTCCACGGAAACGCCGGCGAGCGGTAAGCAATTCGTTCGATTTGAAGCAATTTGACGTAGAGCGAAATGCCAGAAAGCAGAGAATGTTTTGGATTGGAGATGTCCGCTATTCATTGGAGACATATATGAAAAAGTACTTTCCTCAGGGTCTGAAAGATCTTACCTAACCTTTACTCATGGGAATGAAACCCAAGGCAAGAACTTTCATGGATTTATGTGATATAGTTCAAGGAGTTTCACAGCTTCAACTTTGTGAGCGCTCAGTGGCTAACTCGCGTGACACCCGATACCTCGTCCCGTAGCTTTGTCGACGACATCCGACATCGGCTGGGTTCTTATTTGTTCCACCAGTAGCGCTGTTACTAGAGCATCATCTTTCCATATGCGAGTTGAGGGATTTGCTGTTCAAGAAAACGGGAATGAGGTGCGATCTCGGACTTCTCATTAAGTCCGTAACTTCTTCTGCTGTTAGTCAAATAGCCAACTATGAGAGGCTCGAATTTCTTGGCGACGCTCTTCTGAAGTTGTCATCGACTATGAGAGTATTTACCCGCTTTCCGCACGACCCAGAGGGCAAGATGCACACGAAGCGGAAGCTCCTCGTATGCAATCATCGCGTTGTTGATGTTGGGAAGGCAGGTGGACTCCAAAATTACATCCAAAATAAGAAGACGGAAGTTAGTGAATGGAAAGCTCCTGGCACGGATATTGGAGGACGAGCTCAACTTGTTTCTGTCAAGGGCTTAGCAGACGTTGTGGGAGCTCTTTTTGGGGAGTTCTTTCTACATGGAGCCACGTCTGTAAGTGGAAAAACGTTTCAAAGTCATGCGGTGGATCTGGACAAAGGTGAAGATTCCGCGGATTGGATTATTGATGTATGCAATATATCTGATGATGAAGACGATGTGAAGGATCAGAATAAACTCGAAGAAGAAGATAAACGAATTCCTGGCGAAGCAAAAGAAGACCCAGTCCTTGCTAACCAGGAAACTGAGGCTAAGAGCAAAGATCCCAATGTGAATCATCCCTTTTCTGCTGTATCTGTCGAACGGGGATACGTAAGTGGATACAAACTCTTGGAGGCGTTCGGCGTTTTTGATGATGTTGAACCCTCACACTCTGAAATGTTACTTACTGCGGCTCATGCCATGCATGTTGAGGGGACTCCGGCGCCAACCGAAATGTCCCCCGCTGCCTTTCCATATGATGAACGTATCGCCACGCCTTTGACACCATGGGAAGATCATTTCGGGATCATTGAGAATAGCATCGGTTACATCTTCAAGAGAAGGCCTTTGCTAGTCTGTGCCCTTAGGCATTCTTCATATCTTCAGCACAAGTGCCATGCAGAACTTGAGACGTTCCAGCGGCTGGAATTCTTGGGAGACGCTATTGCAGATTTCTTTGTCGTACGGTATTTATATGAAATGTACCCCGAACTTGACCCTGACAAGCTCACAGATCTGAAGTCAAACGTTGTCAGCAGCGAGGCGTTCGATAGAACAAGTATAACCCTTGGACTACACAACTTCTTGTACATGACAAGTGACAACTTAGCTCGTGACGTTCAACAGTTTGCAGCAACGGTCGACCAAGATTTGACCCAAGAGGATGAACTGGGTGGCCATGGTACTTTCAAACGTAATCTCGGAGAGCTTGCAGCGCCAAAAATACTGGGAGATGTGCTTGAAGCGATTCTTGGCGCTGTCCATGTTGACTCTGGACTGCGTCATGCGTGGAAAGTTTGCATGAACTTGCTTCGCGGTTCACTTCGCATTAATTCTGACCCAAGCCGAGAGGACCTACATCAAGTGCATGAACTTCAGAATCTCGTGATGAAAGAATGGAAGTTAGGATGTATACCGCGATATGAGGCAATCAGAGAGAGGGCGGCGGAATGCTAGGCATATTATTGTTTCAGTCTATGTATTTGAAGAGGAGATCGCCATCCGGAAAGGCAGAAAATGGAAACGAGCGAAGCTTCAAGCCGCTTTGAAGGCATTGGAAAGAATGCGTGCAGATAAGGACGATTCCAATAGCGACCGTGCAAAGCTAAGGCAGCGACTCCAGAACCGCAGCCTCGCATACAAACTGAGGACGAACCGCGACATAAATTGGTAGTATCAATAGATCTATATCGCGGCTCAAATTGGAACACTGTTCGGACTTCTTGAAGCATTCGCGAAGAAGTACTATGTACAAACTCGAATATGAACTTGTGAGAAACTAATGACCGGAAATGTACAAAGTGAATGTGTAGAGCATACTGCTCTGCAAGACTCACGCATAACTTTACTAACCACTCCAAGACCATTGTATAAACGCACATTATCATTCTCGAGCTTGACCATATCGTGCATCTTGATAGTTTCATCGCGAATAGAAGGATGGTTGCAAAACAAGGAGCAAAGGGGTTTCAGCGTCTCCTCATTCCCAAGCCATGCATACCTATTTCGTAGCCAAACATTTCATATCTATCTTTTTGTGCCAGCAAACCGGTATCATGCATTAATTCGCCAAACGGCCCTTGGCGACGTTCTCTTATAACCTGATAACTATCTGCATCATGATTCGGTCTCGCGTTATGCAAGTCTGTGTTTCTCATCCTATTCCAAGCGTAAATCTCTAGCACGAAGCCAAGCGCAGTGACACATGTGGCTATGTCAAGGAAGGCAATATCTACCTTTTGAAAGCCTTCAGAACCGGTACATCTCGCGACCCACAGTTCAATCTTTCCATTCTGTGGAGTGCCGATATGATAGGCTACCATATCATTTCTACTTATATGTACCGAGTTGTATAACTCAAAGCCCTGGATGACAAACGGCAAAATGGAGAGGAAATCGGTAAACAAGACATATAAAAAAGTGGCCAAAGTACTCAACTCGGCCACAAACGCGGCGGGAATGAGGGTCATGACCATGGGGGGCGCAATAATTGCAACTTTACTAGGAACAATAGCACCACTTGCCATATCAATAATCACCTGATTGTGGCGCAAGGCATTCTTGAGAACCGGATTCTCATCCGCTGCCATCGTAACACTCGCAAACTCAGCACGTCCTTACCCACGTCTCAAAAGCGTGAAAGAAAGCTCCAACTCGGAATCATTCCATCGCGGATGAATGAGTTTCAATGTACGAAACCTCCTGTCGACAAACTCATAAATAACGGCACATTCAAACTCGGGCAAGTAGTTGTGCACGGGATGATTGGTGACGGCAGCATGTACATACAAAGTGCCATTAACACGATACGCTATTGATTTCTCCATGCGACAGTGCTGCGCATCTTGTAGATACGTCCACGTTCCACGAATCATCCTTTTTCTGCTGTATCAGTCGAACGGGGATACGTAAGTGGGTACAAACTCTTAGAAGCGTTTGGCGTCTTTCATGACGTTGAACCCTCGCACTCTGAAATGTTACTTGCTGCGGCTCATGCGATGCATGTTGAGGGGACTCTGGCGCCAACCGAAATGTACTACTCTGCCTTTCCATATGATGAACGTATCGCAAATCCTTTGACACCATGGGAAGATAATGTCAGGATCATCGAGAAAAATATCAGTTACATCTTCAACAGAAGGCCATTGCTAGTCTACATGCACGGAAGACAAACACCATCGTGGTCAGCAACGAATTGTTGCGGGAGAGACAAAAGAAAAGAGCACAACTTACGATTCGAAATACCCCTGGCAAACTCAACATTAACGACATCAATGCCCCTGGTGTGCTCTCCAACTCACAGCAGATGTCCACTGCCAGCGTAAAAGTTAACAGTCTCCGCGTCAAATCAGGCCAAAGCCTGCTCATAAGGCAGAATCAGCCCCTCATGAGAGCTGTACACATCGGTACTGGTCATGGCCGGTTGATTGCGTGAGAGGCCGCAAGTATCCATGGAGGACAGCGCTTCTGAAACACGCTCCGCTGTGGCCATATATTGTCTTCCTCGCCACGCGACCAACGACCAGTCCATGCCCCACTCCTTAACGCGCATGAGATTGGCAAATCCTCCACCTGCGAGGGCGCGCGCCAGATGGGATTTCGCGACACTGCTGTGCTGCGCTCGTAACATGCGATGTGGATCGGGGGTTCTGGTCTCCAGTGTGAACGGCGCGGCGTTGATATTCTATTAAGGCATGAAAACGAGTTAGCGCATGGTTCGAACGCACAAAACAAATGTGAAGTAAACTACATACCTCGCATCGGTAACTGGACAATCTGACGCCATCACGAACTTCAAAACCAGTGCTTCTAGCCTTTCCAAACTGACCGGCCATACGACCAATCTTAACGATATATATCTTCCCCGCCAACATGAGCACGACGGCCATCTTGAAAAAAGCAGACAAGGTAGACTTGACACCGTCCGCACTTTCATCAAGCGCCTCTGCACAATCGCCGCACTGCAGCACAAAAGCATCTCTACGACAGACATGCTCATGATCAGCCAACTGATGCTGCAAAGAGCGCATCTCACTACGCCCAAGTAACGGCGGCATGTGCTGCTGTTGGCTTTCAGCAGCTTGCGGCTGGTTGGCATCAGGGTATTTCGGCTCCTAAAGCCGTGCGTCTCGAACGCCAGGTAGCAGGCTTCGACGAACTCGGGGTGGGCGGCACCACCGGGGACACAGGCTCTTGCAACACACAGCACAAGGGCATGTTCGCACGCTCAGTCGCGACAAAGGCAACGACGACGACGAAGAGCGATTCGGCAGCAACAGCGGGTACGAGAAGGCGGTGACTTGCATTCGAGAAGAAGAAGAGAAGGCGTACACTTTTCGCAGATCAGCGAGATAGAAGCAGGATTGGAGCTAGCAATTGGGGCGAACGAGGTGAGGGCGCACGCGCTTTAAATGGAGCGCGAATGTCGCAAACATTCATAGTCGGACAATGAGTTGTTTACGGCGTGATTGGTGACGGCCGCCTACATGTACAAGGTGCCATTTACGCAATACGCCGTGGAAGTCTCCACGCGATAGTGCTGCGCATCTTGTAGATACGTACACGATGACAACGCGTGAAAAGACTCAAACAGAGGCAGACTTTGCGCGGAAATGAGCGAAGGAAGTGCACGTTGGTGGCAAGACGCGTATGTACGGCAGCAAGTTGTTGAATGGAGGAGACAACGTCGAGACTGGCCTGATACACGCAATGAGGGCCGAAGATTTGAAGGGCGAGCGATCATTTCATGGAGGTGGCGATCCACAGTTCATGCGATTTTGGCAGATGAGCGGGTGGAATTCTAAGACGCGCTTCTAGACGGCGGACAGAATAAGAAAGAAGATGTCGCAGAGAAGAAAGTGCGAGTTCAAAACTAGTGAGAGAGAAAGAGGACCGTTAAGTAACCGTCATTGTTCCAGATCAAGTTGATGACGTCAGTAAGACGTAATGCTATCTATTGGGCCCTCACTGATGGCAGTAAACGTTCCGGCAATTGCCCTACCATTCATTGACGCTTGCAATCGAGAGTCCATGGCAGATGAAGAAAGAAGAACTCCATTACGTTTTAATGGAGCTTAATTTTTCCAGAAATTGGTGTGCGCTGAAGATTCCCTTACATTTAAATTAAAACACTTAGATTGCAGAGAATTCAATTATGTTTTACTGAAATAGAGTTTTGCCTGGGTAGGTTGCACATAAAGAACTTTCACCAGGTGGAATGCGGTGCCCACAGAATGCTGTCTGTCGCACGCTGCTCTATCCATATCTTGATTTTCTGCATCTTTCGCAGAACTAAACCCAGTATATAATGATTGCATCTCACACACAGCTTTCGTTTAATTACAGACAGCTACCTACGAAAATCTGAATCCGACCGCTTTTCCGCCACCACACTGCCGTTCGCTCCCTCCTAAAAACCGGATGCATTGCATGCACCATTTCGTTTCCATTGACAATATGAGTAGTTCGGACGCGAATGGAAGTAGTGGGGACGGATGTTGTGCACTGCATGAGTAGGTCGCACATAAAGAACTTTCACCAGGTGGAATGCGGTGCCCACAGAATGCTGTCTGTCGCACGCTGCTGTAGCCATATCTCACTTTTCTGCATCTTTCGCAGAACTAAACCCAGTATATAATGATTGCATCTCACACACAGCTTTTGTTTAATTACAGCCAGCTACTTTCGAAAAGTTTAGTGCAAAACTCAGCGAATGGGAGTCACACTTAAGGTGTTCGAGTCCTTGCTCCCTATGGAGGTAGACTCAGAGGATGAGCCCTCCGTCACACGGATGATGCGGGTGTAAGATCGCCCGGTGTACGGGATATACCTACGGAGGTGAGAAAGAACAGGCTTTGACGTCCGAATGCGGAGACTGACAGTGAAGAGATCGTAGAACGATGAAAACCCTAAGGGAAAAAGGGAAAAAGGAAAGGGGAAAATAGAGGAAACAAGGGGGGAAACCCCCGGCGGGGCGTGCGACAAACGGCAACAGTCCCGGCGGCGGGTGACGATAATGTGTATTAAGCCCACGCGGCAAGAATCTCTATACAGAGTCGGAAGATCCGCCTGTTATAGGTAAGCAGATATCTGCACAAAGTACATATAAGTACGATCCGATAACGGAGTTAAGCCCGAGGGCAGGAAATATAACAAGTCAGATAGCCTGAAGGATCCCGAGGGATAGAGCAATTTCGTACCGTACGCGGTGACCCTCCGTGTGGAGTTGTACACTTCGCGAAGGCGAAAAAGTCCAGAGCCGAACTCGGTTACCCTTTACTGAAGGTGGAGGTGACCGCGAGGTCACCTCATATATCGTAACCGATAATTAAACTATAAAATAACTAGATTAATTAATATAGTGCACGCCTAAGCAGGCTTCTACACGTGGTGTACGTGAGTGCCATGCGGCAGCTGCCACACTAAATTCGACAAGCGAAATAATTATCTGTGTGAACAGACCCAGAATTCCACACGCGTACACGCGACCAACTAGTCCAAATGCCACACCTTGGCCAACCCCTTCGGGTACCACTTACCAATTCTATCAGAATCTTCCCATGAATGAGCCAATATTCATATAGTTTCTGATACCGGATCAACCTCGCAGGGCGAGTATATGAATGTCATCATCGCATTCTCGCGCTGCTCGCGTTGTCCTACATATCCCCCTCCTTAGCCGAGCGCGCGACCGCCGCGATAGGCGATAACAATCCAGCGCGAGTGGATAAATAGTCGCCTCAACCATGAGCTTCTCCGACATTCCGGTTCCTCGTCGTCACGAGTCTTCTTCCTCATCACCCGCAATCACACTGCGTTCTGAAGATTCAGCCTCACCTCACTTACCGCACATCGAACCTGCGATGAATCCTTACCAGGAAAACAACAAACAATCTTCCCAAGCTGGGGTTCCGAGCGTCTCGGGCTCCGCAACGCCTGCGTCTGGATATGCTGGCGGCTTCGCCACAGCTCCTCTTCCACAGAGTCACCATCAGGTGCCTGTACCGAATACGGTTGACGTCGCTGCTTGGAATTCAGCTCAAGCGATGCCATTGTTGGCTACTCCAGCAAGATGGATTGCGCGCGAGTCACTGCTATTGCAGGATCCGAGATCGGATGGCAGCTGGGCTTACTACAGAGCTCCTTGGTTTCACCCCACGGTGGTTCGCAACACTGCGTTGATCGATTCGTACACCGAGGGCGGTCTCCTGCCTGGCGGGTTACCCAGAGATATGGTCGACTCCTGGGACTGGAGACACCGAGTTTCGGTTCCGCCTCACCTGATTTCGCGAAAGCGTCGCGGTCGCCAGTTAGAATCTCTGGACGATGCCCGTGCGGCCATGGCGCGTATCGCGTATTATCGGGTGGACCAAGCTTCGTTTCCGGAAGTAATCCCGACGGCTTACGGGTTCGACCTATCGAGGTTCCGTACGTACGGAGAAATCAAATATGGCGCGAACCTCACGGCGTTCCCGGCCAGGGAAATCTTTCCAGCAACGATGGAACCAGACATCCTCCTGTTCAACAGGCCCATCCTCCGCGCGGAGTTCCGTTATCTGCGTCGCCCCAGTGGGGAAGGGTCATTCTTTGACAGGTTGAGGTCCGAAAGGAAATGGCGTTCCCGATTCGGGTATATGGTACCATACCAAAATATAGAAGGTGAACGATTGCGCCCGGAAGCGTTAGCGGGTCGGTTTGCGCCCCTGCCAACATGGTGGAGTCAGTATGAAGTGCCTTGCGGTTGTTTCGCGGAATGGCCACCGTGCGTGTCCTATGTAGGCTCCCGCATGGTTGCGAATCCGTACTCGAAGTACTGGATGCTCTTCATCGCTGAATGGGCGGCTCGCGTTGCCGCGTTCACGCTATGGGAAGCGTACGATCAACACCGTATTTGGTATCTTCCGCAGAAGTTGCGCGATGTCATGAGGTCCATCGACTTATACATCCCCTTGGGATCCGAAGACAACGTTCTCGAACTCGAGTATATCCTTGAACTTATCGACAAGATTAACTGGAGTTCCGTTCCAGCGGAGAACACCCCCAGGGGTACTCGGTCGCTATTCGATCGCTCTCCAGAGCGTAGACATCTGGGTGCCGGAGATTTTGTGCACTACGACCCTTGGGAGGGCGTCGTGATTTCACGGGAACAAGCGTTCGCGCTGCGACAAGTCCCTCTCGTGGTACCGAGTGATCACCCCATTGGGTTCATGTTTTCCGACGGATACTATCCCGCAGCCACCGAGGATGATCCAATGGTGGATAATGAAGCTGAGGCTCCGGTGAGCGGAAGTCAGCCAGTACAGATGGCAGCGAATCCAGGAACTGGAACAACGACTGCTGCACCCGCGACTGCGGCTCCCGTCGGTTGGGGCGTTGGCCCTCCACAGGGAAACATCGACCCGCGGGTGATCGCTATGCGCAATTAGCTCCTGGGTTTCGGAGTCCCGGTCCCACCGGACATGTATGACATCGGCCAACTCTTGGCGTTAGGTGCGCAGGCTTATGCGACTCAGCCTCCACAAGGCCGTCCATCCAATCCTGGAGGTGCCGGTCCCTCGGCGGGGTGACCGTAATCACATTCAATGGGTTCACCTCGGAGTGAGCCTTAGTAGCGCAAGCTTGCGTCGTGACTTAACCAACTAGTGGTATCACTTCTCTTCCAGAAATAAATCGAACATCGCTACCTCTTCTTTCTTCCTAACCGGTTTCCGGTCCTAATAATTCTGTTCTTCATCGATTCCGATCCATTCTTCAATCCTTCACGTGCTTCTTCACGACTGTTCACATAGACCGTTAGACGGTAGTTTTCTTCTAACCGATAAATCGGCGTCCGTAAACCGGGAAATCTTCTTTCTTCATCCCGTAGGATCCTCAATCCAATATGGATTCAACAACAACATAACCTTGACACCAAGATACTCCGAAATGGGTTAGTCGAAATCGACACAGTAGCACTGTTAGCCGACTTGAGCGGAATCCAGATCTGGAGGTAGCGGAATACGCTTGCGCCGATAATAGGCGAGAACCTTTGACCTAGGTAGGTGTTGAATAGGTTCAAGAGTATCCTCTTCAGGAGCATATACGTATCAGCGGATCTGATATAAAATCTTTCTGTCGGAGTCAACGACATGACGCACTATGCGATCGATGACGTACTCTTGCGAGTAGACTTCCCGTTCGCGGGTTTGCATGACTGCGAAGTCTTCCCTGTGCGTAGGGCTGCCTCGAAGGGTCGCAATAGTCACAGAACTATCCTCAAATGAGGCTCTCTAAGCTCCAGAGTCCTTCTCCACTTCGCGAGCTTCGCGGGACTTCGTCGTGACGGCGGTACTGTATTTCGCGAACCACGCGTCCGTTTCTCAAGATTTTGAGTGTTCCTGAAAGCTCTCGACGAAACGAGTCTGACACAACAACGCTAATGAGCGAAAGTCGGAGATTCGACGAATGGTAGCGCTCCCGAACGACGAGCTTCTCGACTTCACGAGGTGGTCCGTTCTGACGGGGAAGCACAGTCAACACACTCCCTGTGCAGGGCGGCGGTTCACACGGACACGGGGCATGTGCCATGCCTTCTGGTTGGCTCGGCGCCTCAGAATTGGCGAAATCGACAACAGTGCAAACGCCGTGTTCGGCCATCCGTTCAAAAACGGTTTCTAGCCACTCACTAGGGTTAGAGTTCACCACGCGACACCGTGCGCCCGCGTTGCACGCGTCTGGCACTGTAATCCCGATTATCGGGGAGATTTGCACACTTGCATCAGCTGCGCCGGCGGCACTGACTTAGGCGTATGCGCTAACTCTCCACGCGACGTGGTGTACTCTTCGGAGTGTTAACTTCATAATCTTCAAATCCAACAAGGGAAGCCATCGAAATGATATCTTCGCAATCCAACTCACACTTGAGGTAACCCAGGCTTGGTTTGGTTCGTGTTAGCGCGTCACTCCTCCGCGTGCGGCGGCTGTTCCGGGTGTGCGGACACTGTTTTAACAGTACGAACAGTACGCGTTACAGGGCGATTACGCGGCGTCGCGACCTGCGATTTCCTAAACTGGGCCACACTTTCCACATCTACAGATTCCTCTTGAGGACGATCGTCAGCGCTGTTCGGTATTTCAGCGACCGAAGCGGCGGTTTCTTGTCGACTCAAGTGAGCTTTGGCGACCGTGCGGCGAGAATCTCCTATTGGAGCTACTGCGTTATCAGTCTGTACAGTAATTCCATCAGATGGAGAACCGGGCGGCACCGGAGCGTCCGTAGTTGCAGTTGCTGCAGTTATCCCCTCCCCCTCCTTAGGTGTAGCCACGGGCTCTATTAGGAGATGGGGTGGGGGGGTTACTCTCGTAAATAATCGAGTAGAGTTCGTTGGATTATTCCATGTTATAGTAGTTGAATCTCTGCGATCAGAGTCACCCAAATTAGGTAGATCCGATAAACCTCGATCCGGGTGCGGAAGAATCGCGGGTCGCGACGAAGGTTCGACCGACTGCGGTTCCTCCTTTTGTGTAGGATCCCCTGATTGTGTATTGGTAGAAGTAGTCTCGGTAAGCGGGTTAGGAGCGAGCACAACGCGATCTCGCGACATTCGTTCGTGTTGATCATCAATGTCGAGAACGACAGTGTCCGGCGTGACGGAAACAACACGATAAGGGCCATCAGCGATGGGTGACAGCTTATGTCGACGTTCCTGCTCAGGATTATAATACTCCTTACGGACGAAGACGTAATCGTCAGGCTTAACAACTGATGGTTTTCCGCGCACGCGGCTGTCGAAATTGCGCTTGTAAGCGAACTGTGCCTTTTCCATGGACTTCCGGGCGTCCGGTACTATCTTCTTCAGCCAATTTTTCCAGGTTTCCCTGTACAAACTCGGTGGCGGGAAAGACGAGATCGTCGCTTGAGCTTCAATTTCCACTGGTGGCGGTATCCTCGAGAGGACCAATTCAAACGGCGACAGCGACGTAACCCGATGTACCTCGGTGTTAAACGCATAAGTAACTGCGTCACTGTACAGATCCCAATCCTTTGGGTGATCTGCAACATAGGATATTAATGCGTTCAGCATAGTACGATTGAATCGTTCTACCTGCCCATTACACTGGGGATGATAAGTTGTAGTAAACAAATTCTTGATGTCCAAGATACGACATACGTCTTGAAAGAACCTCGATGTGAATTGCAAGCCATTATCTGATAACAGATGAACGGGGGGTCCGTACACAAATACCCAATGCGTTACGAACGCCTGCGCAACAACACTTGCGGGTATCCGTTTCAGCGGAACTGTTCGTACCAGTTTAGAAAACCTGCCCGTGATAACCAGGATATACCGATTACCTCGAGCGGTTCGGATTAGTTCACCAAGAATGTCGATAGCGACAAACTCCAGAGGAGCACGAGCTGGAAACAGCGTTAACTTCTTCGAATGTCGTCGTAGTTTGACGTTGTTTTTCGCACATTCCGTACATGAACGTCGTACTGCGTAGCAGTCGAATGCCATTGCAGGCCAGTAAAAATCCCTACGAAGGGTCAGATAAAGTTTCCTGCCACCAGGGTGAGCTTCAATCTTCACAAAATGTGATATATGGAGGACTCTCCATTGCAAGGAGTGAGATACCACAATTTGGGGTCGTGATTCGACAATCCTAACAAGGAATCCCTGATCGTTGGTCACAAAGGGCAATCTGAATCCTCCGTTGAGACGGGCCCGTATCTGAGTACAGAAAGGATCCTTGTGTTGTTCACGTATCAACTCTTCAGCCGTAATGGGTTCAAATGAACCAAGCAGTGGTTCAGCCGGTTCTGCGGCGAGAATATCGTCGCAGACGTCATCCGATATCTCGGTTTTCCCTTCCGGGGTCTCCAATAAGAAGCAAGGTATATCGTCATCGATAGGTTCTGCTTCACCAGATGTTCCCAAGCGGGAGAGCGCATCAGCCTGTAGGTTCAGGGTATCTTTCTTATATCGAACATCGAAATCGAATTCCGATAAACGGAGGCCCCATCTCATAAGGCGACCCGATGGCTCGGATATCTCCATGAGCCAACGGAGGGACGAATGATCGGTATTCACCTGAAAGTGGGTTCCCGTGAGATAGGGTCTCAATGTAGTTAACGCCCAAACAACGGCGAGACACTCTTTCTCAGAGACTGAATAGTTACGCTCGTGCACGTTCAATGAACGAGACCGGTATCCAACTGGACGTCGCTCGCCTTCTTTCAAGACTTGAAACAACGTGCAACCAACTTGGCGATCACTGGCATCAGTATCCACTTCATAAGGAAGCCCAGGAGTGGGTAACGCCAAGACGGGCGGAGACGTAACAGCGTCGACTAGCGACGAAAAAGCAGATGCTTGTGCATCGCTAAATGGTTCCAGTTTGACTGGTTGTCCTTTCCTGAGGAGTGCGTTAAGAGGAGCTGCTGTATCAGCGAAGTTCGGTACGAAACGACGGTAGACATTACACAATCCGAGAAATGACCGGAGTTCCATTTGAGTTGTCAGATGTTTCGCTTCCTTCAGCGACTTTACCCTTACCTCGTCGACCGAGAGTTCTCCTGGACGGATAATATGACCAAGATATTTCACCGACTCGGTAAAGAACTCACATTTTTTGAGCTTCAGGGTAACACCTGCGTCTTGGAAAACCTGCATAACTTCCCTCACGTGGGACATGTGCTCATCCAGATTGTTGGAAAACACGACGATATCGTCGAGATATACAAGGCAAGTCTTCCACTTGAATCTGGCAAACAGAATATCGATTGCGCGCTGAAACTTAGCGGGAGCATTCGTTAAACCGAAGGGCATCCGTTTGAAACGGTACAATCCTTGATGACACACAACCGCGGTTTTGTCGCGGTCCTCCTTCCTAATTGGAACTTGCCAGTAACCCCAATTGGCGTCAAGGGCAGTAAACACTCTTGCGCTACCTAGCGAATCGATGTATTCATCCATCCGAGGAATCGGGTAAACGTCTTTGACGGTTACGGCGTTGAGTCGCCTATAATCGATACAAAATCGCCACGATCCATCCGACTTCGGAACAAGTACGACGGGAGATGCCCATGATGACTGAGCGGGCTCAATTACGTCTGCACGTAGCATCTTCTCAACTTGAGTCTTTTCTTCTTCCCGAGCTTTCGTACCAGCCCGATACGGGTGTTGCGCAATAGGTCTAGTATCTGGGAGCAGATCAATACGGTGCTCCGTAATTCCAATTGTTCCAAGGGAACCGTCCCACATGGGAGTAAATTCGCGTAACGTGTTCCTTAATTTCTCGCGATGCGAGGCTGGAACATGATCCAGATTTAACTTCTCTAATTCCTCGACAGGATCTGTCTGGTCTGTACCAGGTGGCAACGCTTTCTTGACCGAGGTGACCGGTTGTTCGTGGACCGAATTAACACAATTCACTACGTCAGGTGCGACGTTATCCGAAACAGCGGAGCTTCTATCTTCCGAACGAACGGAGCTTTCAGGGCTCTCCTCCCCCTCCTTAGGGCCAGATACACCGAGAACCTCGGACGCCGGGATCCTCGTTTGTACGAGAGCTTTCGGATGCGGAAGAACTGAACCCAGTACTTGGTTTTTGACTAACCATTGCGTGGTTTTGCCAAAGTTGGTTGGCTACAAGTACCTTGAAAGGTTGATCGAGTTCGATAGAAACAACACCATTAGCCAAGGCAAGCTGGCGCTGGTCGTATAACGACGATGAAGGTTGCACCAAATGAACTCCGTGTTGTTTGGAGACACACTGCACCCACACCTGGGATTCCGGTGGAATTGAAACCGATTTCGCTACGCGAAGCTTCGTAGATTTGAGATCCATATTTGGAACTTTCTGTGCCACAGGTAAAGGAACACGCTTCCGGATAGCGCGCCTCAGAGGCTTCCTGACAATAGGTATTGTAGTTCCGTCTTCCATTTCCACGGTTTTCGCCCTGGGGCGTATCGCTTCAACAAAGCGGTCGCAAAAATCACAACCGAGGATAACCGGTGCTGCGAGTGAGCCGCATACAACGAATTCAAGTTTCACTACGTAAGTGCCCAATCTCACATTGAGAGTAATGTAGCCTACCGTGCGCAACGGTTTGTTATTCGCGTCGGCGATATCCAATCCTGGACCAAAGCGAACAAATTCCCGAAGTGCCGGGGGCACAAACGAAGAATGAATCAAGTTCGGCGCGGCGCCTGTGTCTAGAACATACAACTGTCGAACCATAAACTGGTGTGATAAGCCGAGGTCGGCATAAACCTTATAATTCCTCTTGGCCATCACAAGGACTCGATCCGGGATACGGAAATTGCGGGACAGCACCCATGGACGACGTAAAATCGCGAGCGGTTCAGAGTCAACGTCTGACAGAGCCATCTTCCTCGTAAGGATAGTCCTCTTAAGGAATTCGACCCGGGAGCGAAGCGGTGGCGCCTCGGGCGTGTCCAACTTCAGCTCAGGAGACGCCCCTCCCGTAGGGGAAACTTCCAAGTCTAGTTTTTCTGGGCTGGGTCTGCCGGTGACGGCATACTCTGTCCAGAGTGGGAACCAGAATTTCCGTGTTCGGGGTTGACCACTGCTTCCTGTTCTGTCGGGTTCCGAGGTTGCTCGATTCGAACGTTCTGTCCCATACTGGGGTTGCCATATTTGGCCTTCTGCTCTTCATATGATTGACTCGGAACTCGAGATTTGTCAGCCGGTGATAGTGCTTCATACCACCCGATTATTTTCGGCAACTCCCGAGCGGGAAGAGTACATATCGGAGATATGTGTCCCGATCGGTAGCATAGGTGACAGATGGCCGTTGCCCATTTATCGATAGCTCGAATTCCATCTGCAACTCGTTGCGGATGCGCATTTACCCATCCTGGGCGTGAATACCGGGTCGCGTTCGACGCGTGAGCGAGTGGTGCTGCAGACACCCTCGTTCCTCCCACGTAAAGTGTTGGGTCACCTTGCGAGGTTGGCGTCGAAGTAGACGGTAGGTCTGAAGACCCGTACGAATCGGGGATACTTCCAATAAAGTAGACATTATCCTGATCCGGGTTCACGGAATTCCCATGGACAAGGGAGAGAGACTGCGACGGCTCGTCAACGAGTAAGGCCCTCGAGCGGCGAGGTTTTGCCGGGCGTCGAGCACGAAGAACTTCCCCCTCTGCTTGGGCATACTGGACCAATTCCAGATAGGTAATTCTTCTCTTCTCTTCGCGGTAACGCGCCACCAATGCCTTGATTGAAGGATCCAAACCATCCACGAACATCGTGCATCTCTCCTGAGCGGAGTACACATTTCCACAACGATGAAACGCTTTATTCAACCGTGTTGAGTAAGCCGTTTTGGTTTCTTCAGGCTTTTGTTTCGTATCTCGTAGAGCGAGCGTCGCGTTATGAATCGCATTTCCAGTTGCATAGGACCTGAGTAGGTACTGAACCGCTTCCGGCCAACACGTCACACCTCCCTCTGATGCACGGGATGAACCTCGAACCGAGTTAAACTGATCTTCAGCCATCCCTGACAAAAAATAGGGTAAAGCGAGAAACGCTTGAGCTTCATTCATACCGAGTATATCGGACTCCTGTACGAAGCAGGCCAGGAAGTCTAGGACAATAATTGGATCTTCGCCATCGAATTTCTTCGTAAAGACAATGTTCAGTCTCCTGATATGATCTTTCACCTTCCCGGTGCTCCGTGAAGTACGGTCTGACGATGAATCGTCTAATCGATAATACCGGTACGATAAAAACTTCCTGTATAGGACATTCGTTGGTTTCAACTCCTTGAGTCCAAGATGACGTCTACCCCTCTCACGAGAGCGAATTACTCCCTGAGTAGCAAATGTCGCCTTCGACCTCGTTCCACGAGACCGACCTCGATGTCGAGCGCGGTCGTTATCGCTATCCGACGAACCGGAAGACGACGATTTCGCAGAACGAACACTAGAGTCTGAACTAGACGAATCCGAATCATAACGGAGTTCCCTTTTGGCCTTGCGGCTCCCGCGAACCGGGGAACGGCGAGTCGAACGCCTCGAGACTTCAGCTTCACCTTCTTTCGCGTCCTTCGCGTTATCCATCCGGATGATCTCTTCCAGAGTAGACAACCGAGCAGTCAAACGGTTAATTTACGTATGGTGCTCCTGAACGGAGGAATGATAGGCTTCAACAAAAGCAGCTGGGGCACCCAGACTTTCCAAAATGGAATTCACGTCTTGACGTAAGACACGAATGTCATTCGTGACATCACGCACTAAGGCTTCATCCAGCCTGCGCCTGATAGTCTGCAGGTACTCGAATAACGAGTTTTGCGCGAGCTGACTGACACGCAGTTGAGCCTCGAGATACGAGTAACCAGGGGATTCAACCACACCCTGTGGCCTCTCCGCACCGGAAGTACCTGCAATAGGTGAAGCTCCTGGTGAGAAGGCGACCATAGGTCCTGATGTGACTGAAGCAGCTCTCCGGTGTACCGGGACCCGCTCGTTATCAGGAGATCCCTCTGGAGTGGAAGCGCGGGAACGCGAAGGCCTAGGCGGAGGCACTCCATCATTCTGAGTGGAACCATTCCGAGAATTCGGAGCAGGTGGTGACATTCCGTAACCACGGCGCGCCGAACTAAGGCGGACTCAGATAAAGGAGAGATCTCGAGACTTCCAAAGAGGAACCAACCAACCAACAAAAACAACTCCTAGGGAGACCACTGTTCAACAGTATATTCTCCAAAGAACCACGAAAACACACTTCTCAATCACTGAGTCTCCGTTGAAAGAACGAACGAAAGAAACGAAGCCCGTTCTAGGTCGGGAGACCACTTGTAGTGCAAAACCCAGCGAATGGCAGTCACACTCAAGGTGTTCGAGTCCTTGCTCCCTATGGTGGTAGACTCAGAGGATGAGCCCTCCGTCACACGGATGATGCGGGTGTAAGACCGCCCGGTGTACGGGATATACCTACGGAGGTGAGAAAGAACAGGCTTTGACGTCCGAATGCGGAGACTGACAGTGAAGAGATCGTAGAACGATGAAAACCCTAAGGGAAAAAGGGAAAAAGGAAAGGGGAAAATAAAGGAAACAAGGGAGGAAACCCCCGGCGGGGCGTGCGACAAACGGCAACAGTCCCGGCGGTGGGTGACGATAATGTGTATTAAGCCCACGCGGCAAGAATCTCTATACAGAGTCGGAAGATCCACCTGTTATAGGTAAGCAGATATC
The DNA here is from genome assembly GCA_030374805.1 of Gracilaria gracilis. Classification (NCBI taxonomy): domain Eukaryota; phylum Rhodophyta; class Florideophyceae; order Gracilariales; family Gracilariaceae; genus Gracilaria; species Gracilaria gracilis. The sequence continues at coordinate 153,947 of JARGSG010000108.1, read as the reverse complement.
TGCACAAAGTACATATAAGTATGATCCGATAACGGAGTTAAGCCCAAGGGCAGGAAATATAACAAGTCAGATAGCCTGAAGGATCCCGAGGGATAGAGCAATTTCGTACCGTACGCGGTGACCCTCCGTGTGGAGTTGTACACTTCGCGAAGGCGAAAAAGTCCAGAGCCGAACTCGGTTACCCTTTACTGAAGGTGGAGGTGACCGCGAGGTCACCTCATATATCGTAACCGATAATTAAACTATAAAATAACTAGATTAATTAATATAGTGCACGCCTAAGCAGGCTTCTACACGTGGTGTACGTGAGTGCCATGCGGCAGCTGCCACACTAAATTCGACAAGCGAAATAATTATCTGTGTGAACAGACCCAGAATTCCACACGCGTACACGCGACCAACTAGTCCAAATGCCACACCTTGGCCAACCCCTTCGGGTACCACTTACCAATTCTATCAGAATCTTCCCATGAATGGGCCAATATTCATATAGTTCCTGATACCGGATCAACCTCGCAGGGCGAGTATATGAATGTCATCATCGCATTCTCGCGCTGCTCGCGTTGTCCTACACATCATAGTGAGCAGGAGTAAACGACTTCTTGCAAACCCTTACTCAGCACATGAGCCCAGCAACTGCCATGGTACACGCTTTTCTTATCCAAATAGGAAGAGTGTACCAAACCAATGAGTTCCTGGGTGCAGGAGGCGAGATTTGCGCCACCATCAGTCACATACGCCAAAACGTTATCCTTAATTTGAAAGGTACGTAGAATGTCATTCAATTCCACCGCTATATGTGATCCGGTTGTGGAATCCACTTGCATCAGCTTAAGAAACTTTGAGTGACGCTTCAGACCAATTTCGTGAGGTACAAGCCAATGAGCGATTACCGAAAACGTATCGGCACAACCTCGTGACATCCATAGATCAAAATTAATAGTTATAAACTTTGCACTTGTCAGATTGTTCATTACAGTCTTCTTCACATCAGAAACAGGGCCATTAACCATATTATCGCTCAAATTCTTCCTGCTCGGAATCAAAATACATGAATCAATGTCATGTATTAGTTTTGAAAACCATTTGCATCCAACGACCGAGAAAGCTCGCAATGCTTTTGTGCAAAATAGAGCGATGTTCTTATTAAATCGTTGTTGTGTTATGGAAGAATGAATGGCTGTAACCGTTCTTGGCTATGGGTTTCAGAAGTGTTGTCCGCATGCCAGAGGCGTCCAGTTTACGATCCGATTTCGCCATTGATCTCAAGAAATTTAAGTAACGATCGTATCTTCCTCTGTGCTTGAGTTGAACGTGATTTATATGCGAAGAGGTACCATTTTTTCGTTTGTAGCTTATTTCTTTTGAGCAAAAAACGCACTTTGCATTGAAGTCCTCGGCTTGATTATGATCATTTGAGTACTGAAAAAATGACCATATTGTAGAATTACGCTTACCACCAGACTTGGTTTGCCACTTGTATCTGTTGGAATGGAGGTATTCATTTGGTGGTTCGTCAGAATCTTTAATGTGTTTGGTACTTGTATTCGAAGCTTTGTCGGTAACAGATGAGGTGGTGTTTTTTTTGGGATGTATTGGTTAGTTGAGAGGGATTGCTGGAGGATTGTGACAGGATAGTTTTGTTGATATCCATTGTGACATCGTATGGTGGTGGAGAAGGACGAAATGAATGTCGGTTGGAAGAAGGCACATAAGTGATGCCGCCGTCGTCTGAATAATACGTATTAAATTATATTTTGGTATCCGTGGTTAGAGTATCGGTAGTTTTCTTTGAATCTGGTTGCGGAATTTATTTTAATGTTGTACATTGCTGTGGCGACGGATGCTATCCGTTTCTTGGACCGAACCGTTGTCTCTTAGGCCCGTTCTACACTAGGACAACCCAGGACGCAGTTGAGACAGAGGAAGTCGTCCAAATGTAGCCAAGACATTTTTTTGCTGAGAGGACAATTTGGCGCTAATGTAGAAAGCAAAGACCCATACCCATCTCGTTTCGCGGGAAACCGAAACAGGGACTGTCTTGTTTGCCATTCACATGAAGCACATATTAGAGTGCGCAGTCTCGTGAAGACCATCCGAATCACAGGACTCATTCCGGCTCCAAACCAAACTAGCTTCCTAATGAGTGACAACCCCTCTCCCAATCCGGCGACAAAGCCGACTATGAGACCCTCCTGTCCTGTACCCAAACCAGCATCTTCCGGCAATCTTCAAGTTCCGTCGGTCCCTGCAGCACCAACAACAGCACTGTCGGACTCAGTAGCACACCATGCTGCATCTCAAGACCGTAAACTGTCCGACAATCTCCACTATGATGACGACACAGTAAATATACTGTTCAAAATGATGTCGAAGGCTGGTTACGGAAACCGCAAGCAACAAAAGAAAAGCCTCAAGGAGGTGTTTGCGGAGGCAACAAAACTAGCTGAACAGGAGCACGGAATAAAACGCACAGCAAAAGGTTGGCAGAAAAAGTTTACCAGAATCAAGCAGGACTACTCAGCATACATTGCAAAGATTAACCAATCCGGTCGGGACGCCGATGACCCTGATCTGTTTAATACGCCGGAGTACTTTGAGTTGATGCATGAAATTGAGAAAGGGAAAGCCCGTCATGACCCACCAGCAGCCTGCTCTACAGATGCCGTCAGGTAAATGACTGAGTCTCCCCTATCCAGCTCAAGGAAAAAAAGGAAACTGTCGAACAGCGCGTTGTTGGAGTCATACATTGAGGCGCAAGAAAAGCGTCATCAGCGCTTAGTAGATGAACTGCAGCGCAGTAATGAAGAACGCGCAAAAGTTCGCTCTGTTCTGGAGCAGTTGGTTGATAAGTTTTAAATTCCACTTCCCAGATTATGAATCGCATAATATATGAGCGCATCCCTCTGTTTCTTCCCAGCGACTGTCTCTGCTGTTATAATCTCTGATGCATCCACCTCTTCATCCTGTGGTAAAACGAAATCTTCATATTCGCCATCTTCGATTGAAAAATTGTGCAGTATAAGACAAGCGATGCACAGCTTAGTGATATCGTCCTCATGTTGCAGTCTTATGCAGTTCTTCAGACACAGAAAATGATGCTTTAGCATACCGAAAGCGCACTCGACGGGCTTTCTTGTCTGACTCGCGATTCCGTCCCAGTAGGTCAGCACGGGATTGATCTTCTGCTCACGGACACTCGTAGTTTTCATCATGTTCTTGGACAACGTAAATGCGCAATCGCCCATTAAGTACGGACGTATTGAGATATCTGAAATGCGTAGATCCAGTATATCGTGCCCCAACCACGTCCCGTTATCAATGTTTCTCCTCAGACTATGCCGATCAAATATGGTAGAGTCCCCCAGTACACCTGGCCTCCCTACATCGGCATAGATGAAGCGTCTGTTGGCTGTAACGACAGCAAAGATCACAACGCTGGGATACCCTTTGTAACACCTGTACTCGTAAAACTGCTCATTCGGACATGACAACCATTTGATATGAGTTCCATCCACCGCTCCTACGCAGTATGGAAGCGCAGGGATATCCTCGAAACCTTTCATTGCTGCGGCGATTTGCTGTTCTTCTGTAGGAAAGGAAATTTCTTCATGGTACTTCAGAGCGACAACGTGCGCTACCTCTGCGACGATACTACTGACAGAGCTTGTGCCAATTCCTAGCTGGCATGCTGTTCTTTCACACGTAGACCCCCCAGCATAAAGTAGAAACGCTGCCAAATTAATCTCAGACGGTAATGCCCGCCGAAATCTCGTGTGTTGGCGCTCAACTTCAGGCCGTATTTCGTTTGCAATGCGGAAAAAGAGGGCATAGGGAATGCGAAACATTCTGGTCCAAGAAGCGGACATTAGAAACTCTGTGTTGAGCGCATATTCAAAGAACCAGTTGGGATTGTTTCGAGATCGGTACCAAGAACGCCCAATAACGTCATCTCTGTCGTCGTGATCAGAAAGAAGCAGTACAATGTCGTCATGTGCTGTAATATGTGCTGTGGTTCGTATGATGTCGCTATCGCCGTCATCGACGGCCACAAGGCTCGATATGGCCGCCACAAGTTTGCGTTGTTGAGTGCTACTAGGCATCATGGAAAGTGACGGTGTCGGACTGTCGATGGGTTGTACCCGCTGCGAGAGCGACCCCATGATCAAACTGTTTTGGACACTCTTGAGACAGAGAGAGAAATCTCCTTGAAAAAGGGAAATCTACGATATTGTGGGAATTTTGGACGGGATGCGACGTGTCCTGTCTTAGTGTAAAACGGGCCTTATGGGTACACCACCATGGTGCCGGGTACAAATTCTGATAAGTTTCATGGATAACAAAAAGTGTTACGAACTACAGTAAGTACGGTTTTGTACCCGTTATCCACGGGTAACAGATTTGGGCACTTCCGCGCAACTTTGGTAGATACCACACACTCTGCACTCAGCACAGCTGTGCCACGTGGAGCAGTGGCACACGGAACCCCACTTTCTGCTTTTCCAACGTGCACGTGTTCTTTCTTGTTTCTTCTGCGAGCATCGCCGCTCCGCACTCGCTGCGCCAACGCCTTGCCCTACGTATCATACCGTCCAGACTAGCCGTGCACGTCAGCGCGAGCCTTCGTTACTCCATGCCGCGCCGCACCGCGCCGCCCCCCGCGCCGCGCGGTACCGACGGTACCAATTCGCACGAGATGTGTCAAAGAAAGAATTAAAAAAAAAGAAACGCACGCAGCGGCTCGCGGATCATGCTCATCAGTACGATGCGGGTCACAGTGTCTGTGTGACTCACACACCAGGCAAATGTGGTCACTTACCATAGCGCGCGCTCGCGCGGCCCGGCGCTTGCGTGGGCGCCCGTACCAGGAGCGCTCCGCACAGCGCGCCACACGCTGCCCTTCATGGAATTAAAAAATATTATTTGCATGTTATTGCCGTATACGAATGGTTTTCAAACGTACGCTTCGCAACTGTTCAACTGTCAGTTGCATTGCAGCCGCAAAGCGCCCGCTGCGGCACGCGTGCGCACTGCCTTCGATTTGGGGTCGTTGCGGGCGGACACGCAACGCGGTGGTGAACGGAGCTTTGCAGAGCAATGAGTTGCTCGCGGCTTTCGTCGGGGTTGACAAGAAGATCAGATCTTGTCCAAGAAGATTTCTGCTCGGTTCTGCTTACATGCCCTTGTACAGCTATACAGCGCTGGTCGGATGAACAGTCCGATTTTCCATTTAACTATGATACACGAAGTTTGTTGTAAGGTTGCCGTGTGTATTATGAAAACCGTGAAGTGGTCACAAGTTAAAAGCCATCTTTCAACGAAAAGGATGGGCCATCTTCCCGGCCTTGTAAAGCTAGCTCGTCTGCTTGTAAACTTCAACCGTATCGTCAATTGACGACAATGAGAAACATTTGCATACTTTTCAAATCTCTCATCAGGATCCAACACAAGATCTCCAGTCGTGGTGTTAACACCTGTTATTTTGGCTTTCTTCCTTTCTCATCACAAATATTTCATCCACCATCATAACTGTCAACAATCTATGAGCAACCACTACCGTTGTTCGGTTCCTACAAACTTCTTTGAAGCTCGCCTGGAGTTCTCTTTCTGTACAGTGTGAGTGTCCTGCCAAATTAAAGAAGCGAGACAGTCATAGATTTCCTTGGGTGAGTAATTTGTTACGGTCCAGACTATTCACGTACCAATGCAGGTGTAGCTTCATCCTGGAGAACTATTGCAGGAGCCTTGATAACACATCTTGCGCATCCAACACGTTGTCTTTCACCCCCAGATAGATTTGGATTCTCTACCTTTGGGTCTCGATACCACCGTAGGAGAAAGAAGGGTTCGGTTACCTGGATAACCGAACCCCTCTTTCTCCTACGGTGGTATCGAGACCCAAAGGTAGAGAATCCAAAACCCCGTCCCAAAGCAGCGGTAGTTGCTGCTTCAAGAGTTTCAGCTTCTGTTGCATCCTGCATTCCCTAAGAAATATTATACCGAAGGGTTTTGGTGAACAACACCTAATACAGGGTACGTAACAGAGAAAGAGACAGAAACGGAGTCAGGGAGTTGAAGAATCGCTTTCCAGGCGGAGCTAGATTGCATCATTTACAGTATCTTGAGCAACGACACCAATACCTTGGCGAAGGGACTTTTGTGTGAAGGAAAGAATATCCTTTCCATCGTAGAACGTGAGAAGAAGACGCATTATGGTACTGGACGCCACAAAGAGGTCCGAGTAGAAGTATGTGAGTGCGATGTTACTACTTAAGATAACAGACTCTTGTCTTCATAATACTTCCCTTTTTCCTGCTACTGAACTGCCGACGAGGGCGACCATTTTTCCAGGTCGCACGGTGAATGGTATGTTTCGAAGTCCTCCATTGGTTCCCCTTTCTCCCCTTTGTAGCAGAAGGACACGTTTTCAAACGTGATCTCCCCTGCTCGCGCAGTAAGAATATCTTCCTCACACATTTCCAAAGCAACAGCATCACTTCGACCCTTTACCGTAACCCGTTGCTGTAGTAAGTTGATACATTTCTCGAGATCGGTATCAGCCTGGGACAGGGCCCTGTAGAATGACCCAAGGAACTGCTGAGAAAATAAAGGAGGTATATGGTACTCTTGTTAGTGTTAGTATCGAGCGCAAGTAGGGCAGGACATGAACCGATATCCATGAGAGGGTTTCAATTGGGTTTCAATTTGAAATCGTCAAAGGGAACACGATCCATGTCATTATACCTGACTGAACTTCATGGACACTTGCAGTGAGAAAGAAAACGCAACGTACGAACAAAGGCTGGAAGATCTGACCAAAGTGTGTGTTGATCAAGACAAAATCTCCTGGCGTCAAAACCCCGAAAGCTACTGCTCTAGCGGCCAGAATCGTTGAATCTGCCATCTGCCGTGGTGCGCTATCGGCGGCATCGTCAATGGATCATTGTTTGGCAATTGTGCGGTTAGTGAAAGGCATTCGTAGCGAGGGCGACCAGCGGCGGAGAAAGCGCACTCTTCTGAAGGCCATAGCTGCGGTGTGCGGCGCGCTACGGAGAACGGTGGATGAGAACGATCTCCATCGTCCGTGGTGGGGAACGCGATCGGCGGCTTGGTCAATGGTTCATCATTTGGCGGTTGTGCTGGTAGTGGACGGCAATCGTAGCGGCGGCGACTGGCGGCGGAGAAGGCGCACTCCTCGGAAGGCCATGGCTGCGGCGTGCGGCGAGCTACAGAGAACGTTTCGTGCAGGATCTGCGTTGCAGGGTACTCGCAGATGGAGAGCGATTCGACGCGGGCGTCGGCGGCTTTGGCGTCTTGGCACTGCGCGGCGCCGGCGAGAACCCGCCGGCGAGATGTGCTGTTTGAACGCTTTTTGTGTTTTCAGCCTCTGGCTGCTGTGAACGACAGCTGCCTGTGACCGCGTCGACGAACCACTTCAAAATGGGCATGACGAAAGAACATCGAAAGGCCATCTTCCGCAAGGACGGGCGTACACGCCGCAAGGCACCACAATCGCTTCGCATGCGGCCATCGATACGACACGACACATCTGCACATGTTCAAGTTCGGCGTCGAGGAGGCACAGTCCGTGCATCAACTCAACTCGTGAAAGCGCGTAGATGACGACGCCGTCCATTCCAGACTACGCGGTCGTGACGGAAGCTCACATGGAACAACAACGCGATGGTGCTTTATGACGTGGTTCAGGCGTGTGTGGACGTGTTCAACAGCGTGCCTCACAGACGTCATCCTTTGACGATGCGCACATTGCTCCGGCTTGCAAACAAGGCGTCCACCATAGCGTCTGTACGTTGACTAACATCTTCAGATCGAACGTCATCGAGAGAGAGTACTCGTGGAACGCGGAGAAAGCTGGGACGGAGTCGGCGGCTTTGATGGCCGAACTGATCTCGTGGGAAGGCAGTGAAGCGGGCTTGTAGGCTTTTCGTTTCAGACGTATTCATGTTGTACGAGGTGTACACGGCGTACACGTAATACAATCTGTACAGGCGTACACCTGCCACACGCTTCACAAGGCTTGTAGTAGCCGCTCCATCACCTCAACAGTTGGCGAGCAGCAACGCGCAAGCGCGCGTGACGTGCGTAGCTCGTCGGCGAGTAGCCGCCATGTTCACGTACGTGTACAGGGTTACCGTCGGTACAGTACCGTGGCTACTTGCAGCGCTGCCCGAAGGCAGCACACCAGTTGTGGCTGCCGACTCCACCACCTTCGCCTGCCGCCACCGCTTTACTGCTGCTTGCGCCGTCTCTGCCCAAGCGTCATGCAAATGCCGTCGCCTTCGGTGTCTTCAGCAAGCTCCGAATGTATTGATTCTCACGCCTTACCCGTCACGAATTTGCGCTCCACTCCTCTCTCTGCTTCGGAACAAAGCTCTCAAACCGAGTCATTGCATTTTGCACCCCCTTCCGGGCATCAAGAAAGCTCCGCGACTCCACTGGTGCTACCGCCCATATGTAAGCCTTTGAATCCGTACGGAAGCCTCCATTTGCTCCCAGTGTCGTTTGAGCAGTTTGCAGGCATTGCTCCCTCCGCCTACGGCATCTATGATTACATCGACGGTGTGCTCATTGCTAAGGAAATGAGTGACCTTATGCACAAACAAATTGTACACTACTTCGAGGCGGTTTTCGATGATCCCGACCGAGGAGCACCACGTGGTTGGACGTTTAGACGAGAGGCCATGGTTGCTATTCCTTCTTATTCGTACGCTCTAAACTGCACACACCCCATGCAAACGCGATCCCGTTCAAAGCGGCCATCAAAGCCCGCCACCATGAAAACCCTTAGAAGAGAGCGTCATGCGGACATTGCTGTAGGAATACCGCAGACGCTTCAAGAAGCTCCACATGGCTCTCCTCGCTCCAGTCGAGCATGCTACCCAATTGGTCGCCCTCCGAAGGTGATTATTGAAGTGACCAGCCATAATCGCTCTACTGATTTGGAGGACAAAGAGAAAGATTACGAGCAAGCAAAGGTCATGTATTACATAATCGTAGACAGAGATCTGCCGCACAAAAAGCTATCTGCGTACTCTCCTATGGTTCACGTAGGCAAGCTACGTGGTCGGCGGTATGTATGGCAAGCTTACAGCCCTGGACAATCTTTCAACGCACCCGGTTTCGGCTTACTTAACGTTGATGACGTTCTCAATCCAGACGCCAGACTAGTTGTGCAGCAAAATGAAAGGAAGAGAGTCGCCCGCGTTGAAGCTGAGAGAAGCAAAACTAAGAAAGAGACGGAGAAGAATGCGTGTTTACAGAAAAAGTTGGACGAATCTAGGGAGAAGACTGCTCGTTTGCAAGAGAAGTTAGAAAAAGAAAAAGAAAAGGCACGGAAGCGAGGAAAACGAATGAGAGATGCAGGTTTAGTGGTCAGTGACGATAGCTCGAGTCCTCCAAAAAGTCCAGAACGATCAAAGCCCCGTAGAGAAAAGAAGTAAAACAGCATTTTGGAGGTTAACAGCGCCACCTTCCCAATTGCTTCAGTTGTTGAAAGTGTCATAGAGCTTTATGACACCCCCGGGCTTGTTCTCACAAATGGTTAATTCCAGAAGGTGAAGATCTAGCGCCACCATCGTAGAATGTTGGAGCTTGTAATTGCCTCTCCAACATCCTGGGCGACAGTGACCTAGCCCCACCGGCTTTCCGTGGGATCGGAGAGATCAGCAGGGACCATCATGGTCTATCTCACCCACACATCAAAAAGGGGGATATCGCAAATCAGTGGCTCTTGTAGTGCCGTGGTGATGGACGCGCGGTCACAGTTGTGTGTGACGCTGCAGCACGCAGTGACGCGGCTGCGCGCGAGCCCGTTGAGCTGCGCGCGGCGGCTGACGGTGATGACGCGCGGGATGACAGCCTGACACGCCGTGGCGAACAGACCGACTGGCTCGCGGGCTCTCCGGGCCAGTGTTACCAAAGTACAGTAAACTTTACGTGTAATCGAGTTACGTCAATTCGAAAGCGCGACGGCGGGTGCGCGCGTGTCTTATGCGCCGTGCCAGTGCCTGGCTTGCGTTTGTGTGCGTGTGTGTGCGCGCGCCGCCGCTGCACGCCGCGCCGTGCGTGCGTGCGTGCACGACGCGTGCGCCCCGTGCTCTTGGCTGCCACCGGTGACGATCATCCTGGTGATGACTAGCACTGTCAAGATTGTTAACAAGGTGATGTTCACCGCCCATGATAGTCAACGCGACGTTAGTAAACTCAGATGTCATGTTTCAAGACAGGGTTCATGTCGGCGATAAAAGGTTTGGGGTTCCCATCTGGTGCATACGCAGCACGAAGTGCCGCTTCCAAAGCTGAATGCAGTTCACGAGCGTAGGCCAGTAACGCCGACGGGTCGACTTTCGGGAGGGGAAGATAAAGATACGGCCGAAGTCCGTGTATAGAAGGCATGTGCGTTGCCCTGCTGGGGTACTGCCAAATATGCGAATGAATGGCAACCTATCGGAGGCGGTGTTTGTCGTTATTCGCGCTGCTTGGAAAGCTGTCGAAGATGAGTAATTGTGCAGTGGGTGCTCATAGTAGTCGATGTGGACGATGCGAACCGAGATTAAGGCATCGGAAACATTCGTGCATTCCTGTGATGCAAATCACCGCCTTGAGGGTTCATCTATTTGCGCTTTTGAACAAGCAAGCCCAGCTGCTCGATGCAATCTCAGTCAAAGGTTATTTGTGCTCAAGTGGGTCATATCCAAATCCTTCTCGAACGCTTCGCGTCACCGTGTGTTGGAGAACTCAGGTTCAGAAGTGCAAGATCATCTCTTCCGTTGAGAGCATCACGAAGCTCCCGGAGCCTCGAAAGAACGAATGAGGTGAATCTTAAAGCAATGAGACTGTTGAGAACGTTCTTGGTTCAGGGTTGGCCGCCAGATCTCTGTCTGAAGATCGGACTCTGTTCATCTGATGATCAGAGAGCATCCCGGCATGCACGCGGTGTCGATAATGCGATGTCCGTTCGGTAATTCAATCTCGCGCCTTGCTTTACAAGTCTTTGAACTGCAAGCACTCGATCTTGAAGGCTCAACACGTGCTCCAAACAAAATGTATAACATGAGTTGACGCGTTGTAACGCTCACGCACTTCGCTTCATAATCAATAACCATAACGATATCGATATTCCTTGAACAAACACCAGACGAAGAGGAACAATAAGAGCATAACAAATAACTTATCCGGCGAACGCTTTCAGCGGCATGCCCACCCAACAACTGTGTATCCCCTTTCCTTCGTCGATGCACTGTTCATATTGTCATTTGCTTGAAGCTGTTCATTCGTTGTGGACGAACGCGGCATTGTGCACGCCGTGCTTCGAACTTTACAAGAACAAGGTATTGACAGTTTATCGCGCACGATTGGCATCAAAACGAAAATCATTTGAGTCGTTTGAGGATTCTATACCGCATCGGGTTCAATCGTTTCGGAAAAGGCTGAACTCTGCGCAGCTAGACTACCGCAACCCGCGACTTTTGCCCACCGAATTTGCTCCACAACTTACACAACAAACTAACAACCAAGAGCCATTATCTCCCGAAGTTCTTCTTCACACTCCACAACCTTCACCAATGACTACTCCTATGTTATTTACGCCGCCACAAATGGAAGGACATTTACAGCCTCAACAACAGGCTGGGTATTCAGCCAACCAGAATCCGATGTCTTCGGGAAACGTAATACCAGAAAGCGCATCCCTAGACCAGACGGAAGCCAACTGTACTACACAAGAGCTTAAGCATGCGTTGCAGTCGTCCCAAAACGATGTGGAACAGAACCTCGAGAAGCTTACTACACACCTAGAAAAGCAAATTTCTATGCTTAGATCGGAAAACGAGAAGCTTAAAAATGAGCTTAGCTCTAAAACAAGCAGCTTAGAGGAAGTGAAACAAGCTCTGGCAGGTTTGGTCGTCAAGATTGGAACAGCACAAAACGATTAATGTACCCCTGGTAATCGCTAGCGATCGAAAAAAAAACCGAGCTCATTAACGCCCCATTCACCTCCAGATCGCCGCACTAAAGTACTACCGTCCCTGAGAACGGCGATTTGACTATGAAAGCGAGACTGGTTGCGTGTGCTAGGGCGGGTGGTAGTAGGTAGAGGCAACAAGAATTTTTCGATGTACAAGAGTAAGTTTGTGAGTGTTGCAAAGACGGCGTGATGCGTGTTTGCGTGCGTATGCAAAAGAGGTTGAGACACGACGGTATAAGAGTTGGAGCGTGGCGTGACGTGCTGACGGTTGTGGACGACAACAGCGCGACGGTGCAACTTCCTTGTTGAGCGGCGAGGTATGCCAACATGTGGCGGCGGTCAGTGGGAACGTATTCGGCGCTAGTCAGGGAGAAGACGCGACGCGAAGAACAGCAATTCGTGTCGACGACGGCAGTGAGTGGATGAATGCGCAGGTGCAGTAGATGACGAGATGATGGTGACGCGTCGCATAGCGATGGGCGAATCGACTGCGATTGCTGGCGCACGGTACAAAAAGAAGCGAGGCGGCGGGCGGTTTGACGACGACGAGGATGGAGCGTCACACGTGCTTTGAGAACGGTGTGGTCGAAAGGACTGTTTCCTTCTACGCGAGACGGGGCGAAGTTGACGGATGTGATGCGCATGTGGTTGCAAGTGACGCTGGTTTGCTTGCTGGTGTACCGCGCACACGCGGGTGAAACCGTATGGACGACGCGCACGCAATCGTACCCAGACGCCGCCGCAGCGGCGACAGAAGAGCCACAACCCACGCCAGAAGCAACGCCCTCGCCGTCGCCAGCCGCCGCAGGCGCGCCCAGTCGGTGGGCGCTGCTCGAGTCCTCACTACACTCCGTGCCGTCGCAAATGATGTCCAAGGTACAAACGGCCGTGAACGTCGCAACAGCCAGCCACTGTCACCCCTCGCTGTGCTTCGCACTCCACGGCAGCTCCTCTCTGTCCGCGGCCGACTTCCGCATGCAGAAGGAGTTCGTCAAGCTGGTGTCCGCCATCGTCGCGCTGGACGAACGCACCGCGTTCGCAGCCGTGCTGTACGACCGCCGCGTGCGGCGCGTGGCCAGGAAGTCGACGCGCGTGGAACGCTTCTTGACCAGGGTGAATCGGGTGCAGAGACGGTGCCCGTGTGACGCGGAGGTTAATGTGACGGGCGTGGTTGGACGCTGCGCGTGGGAGTTGAGGAGGGGCGGTGGCGATGGCGTGCGGAAGATGGTGCTGTTTGGCGGCGCGGCGTCGACGTGTGCGGCGTGCGCGTGGGCGCCGAAGGCGCCGGTGACGGCGGCGGAGGCGGCGACGGCGACGTGCTCGCCGTGCGCAGCTGGTACCACCTGGTGGACGTGATCGACCAGCTGGTGCGGTCCGTGTGCACCGTGTGAGCTGTGTCCGGCGTGTACAGCAATAACAATAAATGAATTTGAATTTTAAATGCTTTGTGCAAGCTAGCGCTTCTTGGGCCTGAGGCGCGAGTAGGTGCGGCTGCCCACGACGCCGGACACGAGGTCGTGCACGCGCTGCTTGCGCGCCTCGGCGGCGGGGTCGTCGCCGCAGCTGATGGCGGCGTTATGCGCGTCGTACGGCGGGCCCACCAACCTCTCCGCCGGCGGCGCCGTCTCGCCATCCAGCACTTTCTGAACGCCCTTCTTCACCACCGCCAACAGCTTGTCTATCGTGTCCGTCGTGATGTTCACGTTCATGGGGAACGCCTTGAGCGCGTACACCACCGCGTCGGACGACATGTCGTCGTTATAGTCCGTGGTACGAAAGCCCGACGTGTAGCTGGTGTACGCGCCGTACAGACCGTCGATTTGCTCGCCGCTGCGGAACCAGCTCCAGAGGATGTCTGCCACTTTTTGTTGCAGCGCGTTGTTCTTCTTGAGCTCCTCCAGCGCGCCGGGCTCGCTTAGCTCGCGTTCGAACTGTTCCGCCGCGTTCACGTGCGGCTCGTACACGCGGATCAGCGTCACGAAGCCGTTATCCTCTTCGTTGACGCATACCATCGAACGTTCTTCCTCCAGCTGTTCTCTCAGATACGCCTGTATCTCCAGAATGCCCCCGAGCACGGAGCGGAAACCAGACATGCCGAAATACCTCAGCGTGGCCCATCCCGCCAGCGCGTACGACGCCGAGCGCGACACCTCCAGCGTGTACAGCCCGGGGTTGTACGCCGTGCGTTCCTGTAGATACGCAGAACCGAGGCGCGTCATCATGGCGCGAAAGTGGTTCAGATCTTTCATGGCGAACATGGAGCAGTTGTACGTGCACCAGCCCGTCTTATGAAAGTCGATTCCCACCGCGTCTGCGTAGCGCACGTTTTTCATACGTTCGTAGTTCCACTTCAGACGGGGGAGGATGTCTTCGTCCAACTGCAAGGGATTGGTAGTGAAGTCGTACCCCTTGAAGAACAGCCATGACCACCACGTAAAATTCTCCGCCTTTGTCCACTGGAAAGGGTAGAGTTGGTAAAACGTGCGCTTTGCGAGGACTTGCTGAAGACAGTGAACTGAATCAGATGTTCAGTGGAGGCATCCTTTACATTCAACTTGGAAACAATGCTGCACACATTGTCGAATGCACAGGCGATTCGAATCTAGCCAACGCGATAAGAACAGTCGAATCTGTTGAATTTGCATCCCAGAAGGCTTCGCTTTGGTTTGTCAGATGAAGGGTCACTCTATTCAATTGTGGGACACGCTTAGCGGGAACGCCGTTGGGCGACCGCTCTATGGTCACAGAGGTTGAGTGCAGTGCGTAGCAGCAAGCATGAACGATAGTTGTATCGCGTTAGGCTCAACCGACAAAACGATGCGTTTGTGGGACGCTCAAAGTGGCAACGCCGTCATGCAGACACTCCAGGAGCAGACAGGTTTAGTGGAGTGCTTGGCAGTGAGCGCGGATGGCACTCGCGTCGTGTCAGGCAACCGGGACGGTACGGTTCGTGTGTGGGACGCTCAAAGCGGTATTGCTGTCGGAAAGCCACTGGAAGGTTACACAAATTGGGTACGATGCGCTACGATAAGTGCGGACGGCTCTCGCATTTTGTCAGGCTCATATGACGACACGGTACGTGTTTGGGATGCTTAAGCCGGCAAAGCCGTCGGACAACCGCTGCAAGGTCACACAGGCTTTGTCATGTGCGTGGCGGTGAGCGAAAATGGAGATCGGATCGTTTCAGGCTCGGACGACCATACGGCACGTGTTTGGGAAGCTCAAAACGGAAACAAGGTAGGGCAGCCACATTAAGATCACGCGGGCTCGGTGCGGTGCGTGGCGGAGAGTGCGGATGGCACTCTCATCGTTGGGATGGTATGGTGCGTGTTTGGGACGCTCAAAGCCGTAGCGCGTTCATGGGGCTGCTTGAGGGTCATACACGTCCCGTGCAATGCATAGCCGTGACCCCGGACGGTGCTCGTATTGTCTCAGGCTCAGACGACCACGCGGTGCGCGTGTGGGACGAACGTGCAGCTTCTTGAAAGTCACAGGGATTGGATACGGCGCGTCGCCATAAGCGCGGATGGTACTCGAATTGTGTCAGACTCATTTGACAGAACCGTGCGAGTGTGGGACGTTAGAAGCACAAACGCCGTCGGGCAGCCGCTCAAAGGTCGCACAGAAGAAGTTTGGTGCGTAGCAATAAGTGCGGATGGCTCTCGCGTCATGACAAGTACCGACAGTACACAGGACGGTGTTGTGCGTGTATGGGACGCTGAAAGTGCCGCTGCCGTCGGAAGCCGCTCCAAGGTCACACAAGCGGATTGCTTTGCGTAGTGATGAGTGCCTGGGTTCTTGTCTATGAACGCGAACGATTGCTGACTGTACACGGACTGCACGGCGTACACGACTCACACGCTGTGCATCCCCTGCAACAGCTGGCCGTGATGTCCACCAGCTCGTACCACTTGCCGATAACCAGAACGTTTCGGTCGGCATCGCCCCCCGCTCCGTCCACGCCGCCGTCGCCGCTTCCATCGCAAACAAGGCGCACAGAGGAAAGCGGAGCCCTTGGAATCCCAGGGTTCATGTGCTGATTTCTGCACTTCTACATATAATCATAACAGCGAAGTTGGTCTTACCCATACATGTACAACGCGTCCGTGGGGAAGATGAATCACATTGGCTCGATGTGCGCTCCAAACACAGTTCCTGCTAATATTAGTACCGAGAACGATAAGATATTCAGGCAACTTGTAAGTCAAGAAAGGGAAATTTGCCGAAGAATCCATACTATTCATGAGCAAGTTATTCAATCTACTTGTTACATGACGAATTGTGTGAAGCGTCATGTCAATGCCCTTATGAATATTGAACGAGATAAAATAATCCGAGGAACTGGTGTTCATCCTTCGTTGAACTCCGTGCAGCTGTACCTTGAACACTTAGAGAACATAAGTGCGGCAGCCACTCGTGGTAGTTGCAAACTTGCGAGCGCAAACCCTCCCGGCACGGAAGCATTCCAACGGAAAACCATTTCCACAGATTCGGTTGCAGGACAAAAACAACCGACAGAGAACATCGTTGATCATGTTGTATATCAGAGAAGAGAAGCACATGTACAGCCAAGAAAATCCGGTGCGGAGCCACAGAGCACTAGAAAAGAAGCAATTGCTCTGGATGAAGTGACGAAAGTGGCTATGGAGAGAAACACATTTGCTCCGAACCATATCTCCACTAGTGGGGAAGCAGAACCTCTTCCGAAAGCTTTGTACAGCATTTGGTTAAAGAGTGGAGAAGAACAAGTTCCGAGCGAAGAAAGGTTTTTATCTCTGTTTGATGTTGATGTGGAGGGAAAAGCTGTGTATCCCGAAGTTGAACCTTATCCGACTAATAGAAATGTGCGGACCAGAAACGCCGTGACAGGAGTTGCCAGGCGGAGTCGCGCTATTAGACGCCGTCGTTAGAATCATCTCAGTCACGAGAGACTTACGATTAATGTATGGAAGTGATTAGGTTTACCAGTAAATGGTGCCGAATTGTGTGTAATATCTCTACGCTCCACTTTGCCACTAGATCTGCTGCCGCGAACCTGAGAAACACATCTGCGACAGCGCTACTGCGGCTACTGCGGTTGTTTGTTTCGATGAAAACAGCGCTGATGATTAATTCATTGATGTTGAAGACGCTTTGCCACCAGGCTGAAAGATGCCAAGCGCTCTATTGCAGCGCATGAGACCCCAGACCAGGTGTTTAGTCGGATCGGACAGACTGAGAGGTGTGCGGATGCTTTTTCCTCAAGGAGTTCCGTTTGTGATTGACATCTGATGCACCATTTTAATTGCGTCCATTCTGTGATGCCCGTTCTTTCTTACTTGCTATTTTATGAGAGTTGCCGGACCGTTTCTTGTGGGAATCAGTAACCTTTACCCTTTCTGGTTCCTTGTTCTGCAGCGGCAGCGATTCATCCGGCAACGACGAGCCAGATATTGCGAACGGAGAATGCGCCCAATTCATAGCGTGCATCACAACAGCAAGAAGACGAGCCTACAAACGAGCTTCAAGTACAGCATCGCAGAACTCGTGGTTCGATGCAACGGCAGATATGATACTTTGTTCAAAGCCTTCAACACACGCGCAAGAAATCTTGGTTGGAGCGCTGTGTTGAATCGTGCTGAATCGACGGCAATCTCAAGAATCGAGCAAGGAATTTATGAGCCGGAACATCGTCAGGCGGGACAAGTACGGATTGTGGAACGTGATGAACTGTGCATTCGACGAGGTGGATAACGCATGAAGACGTTCGTCGAGCAAACGGATGTGAGTAGGCTGCTGCGCGTTGATGGTATAGGTACTTAACAGACTGACGAATCTGGCGGCGAAGATATCGATGTTACAAGGGTGAAGGGAGGACATGAAAGTGTGTAACTTTTCTTCATTGAAGGAACCGGCAGCCTGCCTTTTATGTCCGCAGTACGTACGCAACATGTCTAACAAGGCGTCCAGTGCTATTTTCAAGTCTTCTTGCGAAAGACAGAAAGATACGTTTGGCGGGTGAGGTGGTAGCCAACGGCGTGTACCAGGCTGTGGAAAGCAGCTTTCATGCGTACTTTGCTTGAGAGCGCGTTGTATCGGAATTGGAAATGTGCGCAAAAACATGACCAAGCTCTACCAAAACAGCTTCTCAATACGCGGCTCGCACAGCTCCAGAAGCATGATGAATGAGGAAGTGGCGCGCGGCGGCGCTGGCTATGGGTGCAGGCTTCGCGCTCATTACGGCGGCGCTCGGGGCCCGCGACGCACGTTGCGACACGAACGCGCGTTGTGATGAGCATTGCTCATCCCTCATTTCGAAGTTCATCTCCGCCTATCCCGTGACATTCGGTGGCGCGTGATCGTCCTCCAGCACGTCATGCCCTGGTTGCTGGCATGTTTCTTCTTGTTGACTCCGTTCAGCTTTCATCCATTGCAAAGCAGTGACAAGCGCGCTTCAGGACTTGGACCATCCCATTGAGACGCTGGTGAGCTAAGTTAACAAATAACCTGCTGCCTTGGATTTCCTCGTCGTCGGTAGAAAACACCAAAGGGATTGCTGCTTCCATACTGCAAATGGAGCGTAATCGCGCAATGAGTAGACGAACGTTCTCTCAACAGCATTGTTTGTTGCTTTATTCATTCCCACGACCGCCTCCGCGGCGAGATCTGCGCCGAGACGCCGAATCAGCGGCGCGTCCTCGCGTAGCCGGAGCGCCGCAATGCTCCGCAACCGCGTCACACGTACCACGTTCGTCAGCCCCTTCAGGTCGCCCACCACAACGTCGAAGTGCCCACCTTCTCCCATAGCGTGCTAAGCGCCTGCGCAAACTGCGTGGGTGCGATGCGCATCATCTCGTTTCGGACTTCGTCTGGGCCCGGTGATTTACCCGTCTTTGATTTTCGTATCTCCACTTCCACCATGGTCGTGAGATCCGGCGGTGCGGTGAAGGCGGGCACTGTGAGCTCGGCGTTGTGCGTCTGTTTTCCGCCATGTGTGCTGTGAACTGCCACGGTTGTATCTGAACACTGTTGGCTTCGCATTTCGCTGCAAAGTCCAGCTCCCGCTTTAGCTTCATCGCTTCTGTCGCCGCTTGTGGCGGAGGCAGGCGCGATATCGTTTCCAGCTGCTCATGCATCGCCTTCCGGCGATTAGCGCGAAACCTGCGCTTTATGCTTCGATCTAGCTGCTGTAGTTCCGTGCGTATGGTGTGCTTCTCACTCGCTTTGCTCGTTCGCCGCAGCCGTCGTAGCAAGCGGCGTCTCTGCCTACTGTCCTTGTCCAGCTGTCTGTTCCACCCTGTGCGAAACCGTCCTGGTCGCTCGCGACTTCTGATGCGAAAGGGCGCCAGCGTTAATTCGATGAGGCGCGCTGTGGCCTCCTCCAGACTCTTCGGAGTACTCGCCTCCCGTATCTGGGCAGTGACGCTCGGCATTTTTTTGTCGGTAGCTCTTCTGGGCGCTTTCGCGGCACTTCTCGTCACGTACATACGCTCTCGACACTCTCCACTCATGTTGTGATGTTCGCCACTGCCGTGGCGTGGTCAGTGCCGCTGTTCCAGCTGCCTTCGCGGGTGCATGTTGCCGTCACCGTGCATCCCCTACTCAGTACGAGATCCCCAATACTCTGCTTCCCCTTAGAGCGGTATGTTGCCTCCCCAGGGGCGTGAACCGTGAAGTGGTGGAGGTCTAGCCACCTGGCGAGCACTGTTCCGTTCCGATACAACGTCCGTCGTTGCTCCCAGGCGCCTGCTCGCGCATTGAAGTCGCCTAGCACTACTGTGCAACGCGTCGACCAGCGAAGAACGTCGTTTAAGCATGCTTGAGTCGCCTCTTGACTCGCCTGTGGTCGCAGGTAGATCGAGATAATCGTTAGGGTGTTCACGGCCTCCAACCGAGTCACTAGGCACTGATATTCACTGGTCGTGACGCGGTGTACCACTCTTGCGCGCCATTGCCTACCTGTTCGCGCGTAGATCCCTCCGCTACCTCGGTGTCTGCCTTCAGTATTGTGCGCCGCTGCAACGCCGTGTACATCTCCGCTAAGCCGTTGCTGGGTTGGCCAGTTGGCCTCGGCGGTCTTCCACGTCTCCAGCACAGTCAGATGATCCAGCTGCAGTAGATCCCACACTCTTTCCACGCCATCGCAGTGCTGCGCGGTTGCTAGCGCCCCCCCGCAGTTCCAGAGTCCCACCTTGAGTGTCGTTTCGCCTTCCTTCGTCCGCTTGCTGCGTCGTCGTGCGTGTTTAGTTGCATCTGCATCGCCCGTCGCGCTGGGCTGAGCTGCTCGCGTCTGAGTTGCCTGTGCTGTGCACACTTGCGTCGTTGTGTCATCACTTGGTGTTTGTGCGAGCTCCTCTATCCTGCGCGCGCCCACACTGTCAGCGGGCTGCGGAGTCGGGTTGCTGGGCGTCTTGATCGCCTCGTTGGTCCTATTAGTGCCGTCCACGCCCTCCTGCGTGGCCATAGCATCCTCCGTGAAACGCTCAATCATCTCCGCATCCCAGGTGTTCCAGTCGGACTTCCATTGCGCGCGTGCCTCCTCCAGGTCCTGTGCTGATTGCTCGTTAGTCGTTGCGTAAATGCACGGTCGATCGTCTTCCAGCGTACTGATGCGGATTGGCACCGCATGTCCTGCACCCCATCCCATCTCGTGCGGTAGTCTTCCAAACTGTAGCGCATCCACTACCTCCGCGAGCCAGGTCCTCTTGCGACGAAGTATCTTCTGAACATTCCTGCAGTCGCTTCGGT
Organism: Gracilaria gracilis; assembly: GCA_030374805.1. Lineage (NCBI taxonomy): Eukaryota > Rhodophyta > Florideophyceae > Gracilariales > Gracilariaceae > Gracilaria > Gracilaria gracilis. The sequence goes on along the minus strand of JARGSG010000108.1, from coordinate 133,234 downwards.
CGCAGCAGAGGCCCAGCCGTTCCTGTTCCCCCGTCTTAGCGTTCCTGACCGCGTCGTACTTTGTCTGGTAGCTCTCGCGGCGGTCCTGTACCCTTACCCTTCCTGTCCTCATGTGCTCGTGCCCGTCTCGGGGTGTGGGTGCTTCCCTCGTGTGTTGCGCAGTGCTCCTGAGCTCAGTCCTGGTGCCCCGCGCCTGCCTTTCCTCCACCACGTCCTCTCTCGTCCTCCAAGTTCCTGTCCTCCCTGCTCGCCATTCTGTAGACCTCTGTGCGCACGCGTGGTCGGGTTGGGTGTCCTGCTCGCGCGCAGAGCCGCCGTCGCGCAGCGTATCCATCGCGCTGGCGTTCCGCTCGCATTCGCCTGGGTGGGGGGGGGGTTAGGAGTCAAACGGGAGTCAGTATTCGGTCGTGCTGCAGCAAGAGAGGGGCTACGTCTGTCCCCTGTCTCCCCGTATCCCGCTGTGTCTACGCTGTCGATCGCTGCGGCCGTGCCATCCTTCTGCCTGCTCTCTGTGCTCCTCGTGTCGTCTGGAAGTTGCTGTGGCTCGCCGTGCTCCGCCTGATCGCCTCCTGTGCCTTCTGTGTCGAATCGTGAGACGCGTGCGGCTTCCTCTGTGTCTCCTGTATCTACGTTGGCTGTGTCATCGTTGTTGCTCGGCCAGCAGCAGCGGCTTGTCGGTGTGAGCTCCGGCAGCGGCGGCGTGTGATCTTGCGGACTGTGTCGGCTACGCTGTTCCCCCGACGGCGGTGCTGCGCCATGGGGTGGGTTGCATCGGCAGTCATGGGCGTTGTGTGGGCTGCCACCTGTGCTGGAAGGTCCAGAGGGTGCTGCGGTGTGTGCGGTGACCGGTGCGCAGCTGAATTCTGCCCGTGGTGGGCTCCCGACACTCCCTTGCAGCCTTCGTGCGGTCAGCGGAGCCGTCCTTGTTGCTGAGCTCATATGGAGCTCGCATATGCGGTGTATCTCGCGCGGCGGCGTTTCCATCTTTTGAAATAAAGCAGCACGCAGTCGTGCATGACACGCATCTCAGTAGTATGACGCGGCTCGTCACTTTGCTTGCTGTTGTAATTTGCTTTCGATTGGCCGCTGTCAGCCCGCGCGCCTACAGCCCGCCCTTGCTTGGCGCGGCTTCAAAAGCCGCCCAACGGCGTGCATAGAACGCAGCCGCGCGAGTAGCTGGCCGCCCGACACGTCCCGCAGCGCGCTGTTGAGTGCCACCACGTCACTTGGTCGCGGCTACACCACCAGCCGCGTGAACGGCAGTACGTCTTCGAACGCCAGCTCCCGTTGGGCGTCCCCGATATGCAAAGCGCAGCAGGAGTCGAGTTGCGCACCGCGAACCACCAAACACCCACCCCCAACTGAAGAGTTCCTTCACACACTCCACATTAACCCACATCCCCTCCGACGCTCACTGATTACTGGCCGACTGCCCATTCTCGGCCTGAGCTTGCAGCATACAACACTCCGACTGCTTGAGCGCTAATTTGCGCTTCACATCGTCCAGCTCGCCCTTTACGCGGTAGTTTTCGCGCACTAGCGACTCTACGATGGCATGATCCTTCTTGTGCATGTGAATAAAACTGTTAGCAACTTATTGAGATATGATTGACACGCAACGACGCCAAAGCAAAAGAAATGCAACGTACCTCACGCGGAAGGAGCTGAAGCAGAAACATTTGTCTGTCGTGTTTGTAGTAATTGCGCTCCTGGATCACTTCGCGTAGGCGTTGAATAGTGTGGAGGCAGTTTCGACAATTGGGAGCGCCGCTGTGCAAAACGAATGCTCTCTCCTGCACGTAGAAATCTCGCTCTTCGACCACCTTTTGCAGACGTTGATGTAGGTTAGCGCAGTCTTGGCACGATGCGTCGTTGGCACCACCGTTAGTGTGAGTGGTGGAAGAGGCCATGGTATAGATATGGTTGGACAAGAGGCTTGCTTGACAGCGCTGTTCGGTGCAGGAGCGAGAGCACGCACTGTTAAACGTCGGGGGGATTGAAACTCATTGCAGGCTTATCAAGTGAAGAGTTGGGGACCAAAAGAAGTTTCGCTTGCCGCAAGTTGCGCTTGACTTTCAACGTAAAACGGAGCGCGCGTTTTGCGTTTTGCGCACGCCAATCATGACGGAAAGGTGCGGAAAAGCTAATTCGACAGCACGAGCTCGAGTCAAACGCGTTTGGGTGAGCTCTGCGATAGCATTAGCTAAGCTTGCAGCAACCGTGATAGGTAAGGCTTTGGCATTTGGTTTGCTACTTTACCTTGCCTTGCTGCTGTTCTAATAATTTTATATTATATGTTGCTATCAAAAGTTTTGGCGTAGTGCTCTTAGTAGGGGGTTGCAAAAAAATGCACAGCTGTGAGTGCTTGCGATGTCTATCTATGATACAGTGGTGGACGTTTGAGCGCAACTCTTCAAAGTAGGGAGAAGTGATGGCGTGCGCTCGCGCTCGCGTGCACGGCCAGTGTACATGTAACGAATGTCACACACACGATTGTTTTCGTCTGACGCGCTCGCGGTTGGAAAGCGACAAGCGGTGGCGACGCATGAGCGGTGGTAGCGCGCGTGCCACTCTCGCTCCTTTTCGGTTCAAGTTGCCGAGAAGATGCGGTTGGCGTTCGAGCGTACCGCCACGCAATGATCGCCACGCCGCATGAGGCTGAGTTTAAGGCCGCGAGGCAAAGCGCGCGCGCGCCGTGCGGCTCACGTGGGCCCGTGAGTGAAAACAATGCACGAGCCGTCGCGTGCGCGTGGCGCGTGCTCGTGCGCGTGGCGCGTGCTCGGGCACGAGGTGCCTCGCATGCGGTTGAAGCCGCGCGTGCGCGTGGTGGCGGCGACGTGCGCGCTCGTAACAGTGGCGACGTGCGGGCGTGGTGGTGGCGACACGCGGGCGTGGTGGCGACGCTTTGCACACGCGAGCTCCTGCAAGACGCGCACGTGGCGAAGAAAAACTCAATGAAAATTATTAAATTTTTTCAAACGCCACGCGTGGAGGCGCTGATGCCCTTCGGGAGCAAGTGCGTTCGGCGGCAGCTGCGTTCGGCGGCAGATGCGTTCGGCGGCAGGTGCGCGAGGTCGGCAGGTGCGCGAGGCGGCAGGTGCGGCGGGTGAACGCGAGGCGGCTGCTCCTCACGCGCGCACGCGCGCCACGGTGCACGCGCCAACGCACGCGCTCACGCGTGCTGTTTTTGATTTTTTTCTATTTAATTTATGATAGCCGATTATGACGCAATGGGCCATTCCGGTGCGCACGCGCGCCACCGAGCACTGCCGCCGTCGCCTACCGTTGGTATATAATGTGCGCGTGCGCATGCGCGTTTATCCGCGTGATCTCAAACATGGTTGGCGCTGCGTGCCTATCCTCGGCAGGTGGAGCGTGCGGAAAGGGGCGGCAGCCAAGCGCAAGCGGCGGCGCTGACCTCAGCTGTTCGGCATGGATACTTTGTTGCCGTTGTACTAGCGCTTGGCGCCGTGGCGCAGTGGCAAGCGCGGCACAGGTGCGGCGCTGGCGCGCGCGCGCGGCCACACGCCGCACGCACTGGGAGCTGCGGTAAATTGTACATTTTGCAGAATTTAAGCTAAATAATCGCCCACCCGTGCGCGAGCAGAGTGCGAACGCGCAAGCGTACCATGCGTACCATACGTTGCGATCGTATGATACATTGCGTGCGTGCGCGCGCACGCGCCGTGGGAGCGCGCGCCTGGCGCGGGTACGCGCGCGCACATCAAATGGCGGGCGGCAGTTGAAAAAACTGACGCACGCACAAGTGCCCGCGCGCTGCCACCCGAGTGCTGCCAACCGAGTGCTGCCACCTGCGCGCTGCCGGTACCTGCGCGCCGCCACCTGCGCGCCGCAAACCCCATTGCCCATTCATCAATGCCGACGGCAATAAAAGTGTGCATGCGTGTACGTTACTATGTAATGTCTTATGTGCTGGAGCTCGGTATGAAACCGATGCAATGCAAGCAGAAGCAACAAGTGGAGCAATTCTTGCTTTTCTTCCAGTAGCGTTTAATGCCCGACGAGTGCACACTTGTACAGCGAAAGAGCTTCGCCGTGATTCAGGTCACGTGCGGCGTCGCTTTTGAATTTCAAACCGCCGTTCGCAGCGTCCTTTTGTGCCCACTTGTTGATGAGCAGAACAAGTTCGTACAACACGCAGTCGCTGTTGCGTAGCAACAAATTTAAATTTGAGTTAAAGAAAATACATCTCGGCAGGGTCATCTTTGTATTCATACTCGCCTTGGCGTCGCCAATTTAACTCAAATTTTGTAGGACTGGATGTGTTGTTCAGGCAGGTGAAGTACAACATCTATCGCGTTCTCAAGGTTCTTAACTCAGCAAAGAATGAAAGTCGGTGCATTACGCTTTTTCAGAAATCTACACAGAAACACTCGGCTCATCCAAAGTGATAAAACGACAGCAAGTTTCAACAAAACTCAACATGCTGCGTATGGTTGCTTCATTCAGCACTTCATGCTATACATACAAAGCTTCTCTCCTCATGGGGCACAACACCATGATTGTGTGTAGAAGAGTGGTTGCTCTGGCACAGTGTTGTGGACAAGCCACCTTCCTAGGAATCGAATGTCATTCGATACCTCCGGAGGTTTCGTGTCCACAACGGTGTGCAAACGTACGCGTAAAACACGCGTGAACCTACAAGTCCAAAAATCTTTTCTTTCGCGCTGGTTACGTCCACACCACCCGCGCAAATGAAAAGAAAAGTATCTACCAAATAAACGCTGTTGTAGCGCGTTTGAGCAGCACCTACAAACTAGAGTGCGGCCTCTGTTTTTCGCTTCCTGATTGCCGCACTACCCAACCTTACCTTTGCAGTCACTGACACTGGAATCCGTCTGGAGTTTTCTTTCATCAACCAATGTCGACAACCGTCTCTCAACGCGCTCTTTTTCTTCAGGAACTGGGTATGGATCTACAAGATCCGGAAGAACGAAAGCTTCTTGCTCTGGAAGTCTGCCTTGCTCACATAGCATCCTGTTTTTCAGCACTACCCGAAAGCGAGCGGCAGTACGTTCAACTGGGATCCTCAACTGTTCCAATTTTCAAGAACGACAATCATTCTTTTGCAAAGCTTCTTGACGACTTAAGGCAGGCGATATATGTCGGAAACTCAGCAACTATATCGTTTATCGCTTTTTCAACAAGCCATGAAGAGGAACTGGTTTCGATCTACTTTTGTTCTCCACTTCTTACCGATCAGGTTCTTCGCTTTGAGATGGATTCATCTGCTGGATTGCATTTATATGGATGCTGTTGTTTCGCTTCGTCTTCTATGCTAACTACAGTCTTGCAAGACCTTTTAGACAGCATTTCTGAATATTGTAACTCAATAGCACATTTGACGCACAATTGCAGATGTCAATTGAAGGTATGCTTGCATGACTTTGCAGATTTTAAGTCTGATATACTGACATCTCTTTTCCTTCTTTGCAGCTCTACACATCTGCAAACTTGCCGGTGACAATAGAATTCACGTCAGAAGGCGACCAGGAAGTACAGAGTGAAGTAAGCGAGATGGACCTTTTTGCACCGTAGGATTGCGAAAGACAAAGCTGTGTCTCGCAAAGTTTCCTGGATTCTCTCTTGTGTGCCTCAGGTGTTAAATTTGAAGTCAATGTTCTTAGTTTGTTCATGATGATTAGAGAAACGCCAAACGTCGTAACAAATTTTTCATAGCCGCACATGAGGGTATTGGTGAATAACGTTGACGTATGTGTTGTTCAGCATAGACAATGAGGTTCTTTAATGGTAAATAAGATCAGAAAAAGAAAGAATTATTGACGCAAAGAAGGATTTCAACGAAAGCCTGATCTTCCTCGACCTCCACGCTAATATCACAGTGTGATCCCTCGCTTCTCTCGGGACGTGATATACTGCCATCAAACGTAAAGGCAAATGCTGCCACCATGCCCGCCTGTCCATGCGCACTTTTTGGGTACAATCAGAAACAAAAACAGATCTAACAACCTCTCTTGAACAGAACATCACTGACTTCATCTTCACCGACAAGAACTTGTTCAACGAATGCTCCCCCATCGCAAGATTCAACACTTTAGTTATCGCAGATTCTGGCCATCTCGAAAACGGTCTCTACACATGCATAACGTGTGCACTGGACGTAACCCATCTACTAGAGCACGCCAAAAAGTACAAAACCATCATCATGGATTCCACAGATTGGAAGATCATCCCCGCCGAAAACCTAATAGCCACTTGTCAACAAACACAAACCGAGATTCTTGTCATTTATCAACCGGTGCTCACGTTTCCAGAACTTGAGAACCGAATCATGACTCGCCTCCAGTAACTGATATCTATATCTGGTCTTCATTATATGCCATATGTGTTCGACACCCATATTGTTGATGTGGAAGTTTTTGAAGCAACTTGGGAGTACTGTATGCCAATTTTTGTAATCAACGTATACAATTTGCTTTCGAAGCGCCGTAAAGCTATAGGGGCTCACTTTGCGCCAATAACTCCCACAGTTTTACCGCACTTGCTAGCGTGTCTGGTGCAAGATCGTTCTGGAAATGGAGCAATGGCTACGGCGGTACTGAAAACCTTGGAGGCGTTTTAGTCTTTTATTCGGTGTACATGGGACCATTGTGTTAGATGTCTTGCAAAGCTAACAACTGCGAAGAAAAGAGCAGTACGTCGTGAAGAAGCTCTAATTCCGGTGCCCGACTTGGTGCCGGATGGCAACGCTTGCGTAGTCGTCCTTCACGCGGTGGGTAATTGTTGTGCGGCGCAGCCATGGCGGTTGGTGGCAGAGGTAGCAACGGCAGCGGCGAGTTGGAGCTGTGCTGACGTCCTGACGGTGGGAGGCGAAATGCGGGAGTTGTATCAAGTAGTCCGAAACGACTTGCAGTCGGAAACCAACCTCGCTTATAAATTCTTGGCCGGGTCATTGTGGAGTCCGCGGATTCGTCTGGCAAGACGGATATCTTTCGGCATAATCGTCACTCTCTTTCCGTGAATAGCACACAAATTTGCATCCTCCACAAGATTCACCACATATACCTCCGCTGAAATTTGCAGCGCTTCAATTGCATCCACGCGCCACCTCAGAGCATGATGATAATTGCTCGTAATCTCTTTAACCAACCGTGCGAACGGCAATCGGCGAATCAATAAACTCACAGACCGTTGGTACATTCGAATCTCTTTAATGGCTCTCATTCCTGGCTGTGGTCGATACCGAACTGGTCTCCGTCCAGACAATCGTTTTAAAGATGGAGATGACGACGTAAGCGGTGGCGGCGCTCGGCGTTCTTCCGCGAGGGCTTTCCTTGCAACGGCTTTTCGTTGTTGCGTCTGTTCTTTGCGCCACCAACCGAACCACCATTCGTTGGTGTTGCTCGGGATGATTTGGAGCGCAGTGCCCGCGAAGATCGCGGCGGCGCCATGTCTCTAGTTTGGGACAAGAGCTTTACAAACAGATGTTGTAAACAAGAAGTCTTAGAGACATGATGTTGCAGTAGGATTTCGAGACTGTGCTCTTGCTTTAAAATGAAGTGGTTTGAAGTGGACGAACGTTTGCTGGTGGCATTGCTCTAACGATATTCTACTGTTAGAAATTTGTAGAGTGTTGACAGCGAAAAGAGTGGGTCAAGAGCGCCACGTGTGGCAGGTATAAACGCTAGGTGTATGCTGCAAACAGAATACAGGACGATGCCTCAACATCGATTACGTCTTTGGCGAAGCATGTAGGCTGTCGTTGTACTCGTTGAGCTGTTAAGCAACCACTGAAATGGGTTGACGCTTGACCCCCAGGAGGAGTTGAGCACTCGCCGTCGCCGGCCGTCCTTTATTTTGCACGCAGAGTGGAACGTGTGGACACTATGGCACGTTCCACTTTGTGGCCAGGACTACGTCACTCACACCGTCCCTCGCAAACATGCTCGTAGAGCGATGAATTGCGCATAAACTATTCTACACTATAAACCGAAGGTGGCTGCCGTTAAAAACCTTTGCCGCAGTAAAACCCAGTAGGAAAAAATCTGCGTGTCTAAGGAAAAGGTATAGCACCATACAAATTCCCACTCGAAAGACATCTATGATCACCAATACAAAAGACAAAGCAAAAAAAAACGTAGAGGTTAAATAAGTTAGTAATCAAACAAATTTCAAGCGCTACGCAAACAGACCGCAAAGCAGCTTGAGACTTTCTAGTGCATCATGTCTCAAAGACTTCGTCAAGATGTCGGCAGGTTGTACCTCGGTGGGAATCCCCTCCACTCTCACAATCTTATCTTTCACAAGCTCTTTAACATGGTGATACTTCAAACCGATATGCTTGTTCCTTTCCGAAGTCTTAGCATTCTTGGCGATAGACAGTGCCGTTGAACTGTCCGTGAAGATATTGATCGGGTACCTACTAGGTTCTTCATTTGTAAGAACTTCGTCATTGCAAAGTTCCCAAAAGAGCCTACGCATCCATGTCAAGGCCTTTCCGCCATATGACAGTGCGATGTATTCTGCCTCGCCAGACGACAACGCAATGAGCGTTTGTTTCTTTGTCGTCCACATAACCGGCGCTTCATTCACCTTTATCAACAGTCCCGTCGTCGATTTTCTGGTATCACGGCATCCAGCCCAGTCTGCATCACAGTATGCTTCCATTGGTGCTGAATTGTTCGAAGGGAAAAATAGTCCAAGGCCCTTCGTACCATTCAAATATCTTATTACTCTCTTCGCAAGTCCCATGTGCCTCATGCAGGGGTCATGTACTTGCCTTGCCAGCATTGAGGCCGCAAACATTATATCCAGTCTAGAGGATACGGCGAGGTACATCAAATGTCCTACCAGCTTACGGTAGCGACCGTGAAGCGCCGATGAGAGCTGTTGCTCATCATCACCTCGACTCGTGATGTCGCAAAGGGAAGGCAACGGCGTCCGCGATGGGTTGGAGTTCCACAGCCCATATTCTCTCAACATCTTATCGATGTATCTTGTTTGGCGGACCTTGATTCCATTCCTATCCCGTTCTAGGTCCATTCCAATGAAAGACTTTGCTTCACCAAGAAACTTCACCTGGAAGAGTTTCTGCATCTCGACCTTAAAGTCTTTGAGGAGGGAATAAGAATTGGATAGCATAAGGATGTCATCAACAACAACAACGAGGTTCAGTATAGCACTCCTGGATTTGTACAAGTATAGGCGACTATCCGTACTTGATTGATTGAAACCGTGACGTATTAGCTCGTCGTGAAGTAGGGAGCCCCAAATTTGTCCCGCCTGTCGTGCCCCGTAGATTGATTTCTTAAGTAGGCAGACCTTGCCAGCGACGTAGGAGGATCCAGAGGAGTTCTGGGGTTGTTCCATTAAGAGAGGCTCCTCGAGGTCTCCGTATAAGTAGGCGTTACTGATGTCCATGGTTTCCATTATTAGGCCCTGAGCCGCTGCCTTGGCGATGGCGAGGCGAATAGTCTCAAGCCGTGCCACTGGCGCGTACAGATTGTCCGGGTCGAAGTCCAAGTAAGGAGGTTGCTTGTCGCCCCGGATTACGCAGCGTGCTTTGGCAAGAACCTTAGGAGGATCAGCGCTTACATGTTTGACGGTGAAGGTCCATAAGAATGGGAGCGGTTTCATTCCAGGCTTCCTGTCCACCAGCTCCCATGTGTTCCTGCTAACGAGTGCGTCAAATTCTCTGTCTATCGCTTCAGCCCATTCGGGGAGAAGTCTAGCTTCTTCGAATCTTATGTGTGCTTTGCCCGCTTCTCCGAGATCTTGGAAACGCGACTGAGTGACCATGCAGTGAGCCAGGGATGCATCCATATGTTCTTCATCCTCTTCCTCCATCTCGTTCTCGGCCTCGATCCGTCGGAGAGAGGAGAAGTCGATAAGTTCGCTTAATGAAGGTAGAGATTCCTTCGCCACCTTAAAATCCCTGTCTCGGCACTTGATTACTTTCCGGATTGAAGGAATATATATTCTTAGTAAGGTGCGAGGGCTTTGCATGCCTACGAAGTGACCAGGGAGGGCGCGAGGAAGTAACTTCTTGTTTGCGACTGTGTCCGATCTGTAGATGAATGCGTGTCCTGGTTGCCCAAACTTCAGGATATTCGTGAAGTCTGGCTTCTTACCAAACCAGAGGGTGTAAGGTATCTTCATATCTACGCGAGAGTTCGGCAGGCGGTTCCTCAGATAGTTGGCGTGAGATACGGCTTCTTCCCAGAGTTGTAGGGGAAGCTGGGAAGCTTGCAGAAAGGTCCGTGCCATCTTCCACAAGTCTTGAATGATCTTTTCGGCTACGCCATTTGATTGATGAGCGTACGGTGGTGCGTACTCGAGAATCATACCGCTTTCCATTGCGTACGTGACGAAGTCGTCCGATCTGTTCTCACCCGCCCCGTCAAGGCGAACGCGGTACACTCTGTTGGGAGAGAGTTCGTTCTCCGCGCGAGCCTTGTACCATCGGATCGACTGGAAGAACTGAGACTTTTTGTCTAGGAAGTAAACTGAGCAAGCTCTTGTGTTGTCGTCGATGAGTACCTGGATGTACGTTGACCCTTGTAGTGATGGAGGGCTGATGGGGCCGGTGATATCGGTATGAGTGAGTTCCAATGGTTTAGAGGCAACCGATGTGGAGTGTTGTAGTGGTGCACGTTTGCTTCCAGCGTGTATGCAAGGTGTGCAGTGTACGTTAGCGATTTCCGATGAGGAAAGTGGTGGAACTCCGTCGCATTGATCCACGCATGCCAGGAGCCTTTCTCTTCCGGGATGTCCTAGTTTCTCGTGCCAGTCTTTGGCTGTGTTTCCTGGGGATAGCATGGCGCCTTGTGCTCGAGGGGAAGGTACCGGATTTGGTAGAGGCTATAGGCCGTCTCTGGGGAAAGACCTGTACAATGTTTGCCCAGAGGACAGATCCTTGAGATCGAATCCCGTTAGTCCTTGCTCGTTTGATAACTCGACGCGGACGTGTTGCGAGAGAACTGAGAGTGAAACTAGGTTAGAGTCGAAAGACGGAGTGTGTTTCGCGGGTAGTATAAGACCTTCTCCGATGGGCAGTTTGATGGTGCCATGGGCGATGATATCTGAAGATGTATCGCATGTGCGCACGGTTTGGCGTCGTGTTGTATTGTACTCCCAAAAAGAGTTCCTGTCCTTGATGAAGACGTGAGTGGCCCCCGAGTCTAACCATGTGTGAACGATTCCGCTAGGAGAGGCACTTGCTTGTGCGATAGCGACAAAACCACGATGTGTGCCGTCTTCGTGGTGATTGTTGTTGCGTTTGTTACCTTGTCGACGGTTACTATTTCCCTTGTTCGGGCCGTTGGTGGTGTCCCAGTCCTTGTTAGGACTGTTTGTATTGTTGTGATTGTTTCGATTGCGACTTCCTCTTCTGTGTCGACCACCCCTTTGGCTGGGTGCGTTATTGTTCGTGCCTTTGCGGGACCAACATTCGGATCGTATGTGGCCGATTCGTCCACAGTTCCAGCATTCGATGCCTTTCGTTCTCTTTCGCTGATGTTTGAAGGCAGTATTCAACTTATGTGCCGCAGGGTAAGGATGTTTGCCGTCTTTCTTTGGGTCCGTTGCTTTAGCTGTGCTCGAGGATGAGCGATGGTTCCGGCGATCCATTTCAGAACGTACGAGTGAAACGACTTGGTCGTAGTCCATGTTGTTTGCATCGGCCAGTAACGTGATCGCCATCAAGGAGTCTGGAAGTGTCCGAAGTAGTGTAGCAGTTCGCTCACGGTCGGATAGAGGATCGCCCAGACGGGCGAGTTCTAGGAATGTGGTTTCCATTTGTAGGAGATGTTGTTGTATATCCTCGCCGTCTTTGAATGTAAATGTGCTTAATTTCTGTCGTAGGTTCATTTTGGACTGGATGTTGTCCTTCTTGTAGGTGGACTCCAGTTTGGTCCATACCTCCAGAGCAGTGCAGTGGTCTCGTTCGAGGAGTTCGGATACGGCAATTATTGGTTGAGTTCCTAAATTCTGCACGATGGCAGATCGGGCCTTACGGTCGGCGTCGTCCCAATGACTTTGGGATTCTTCTGTTCCTTCATCAGGTCGAGGGTCGGACAGGACGAACAATACTTGACCCGAGTGCATAATGTCTCGTACGTATATGCGCCAAGTGTAATAGTCGGCGGTGCCCTTCAGTCGCGGGATGCGCTTCGACTCGTGTTCTTTTTCCGCTTCCATCACGGAGTTACCTCGACGCGGGAGCAGAGGGGCTATTGCAGGTTGTAGTCTTCACCAGTCCCCTACTGGGGGAGGGTTTCTTCTTGTTCAGAGTCACTGGCAGGGGGTGCTAGCCCCGTACTCCTAAAGGTCAGACCTCTGGCTCCGGGTTAACTCTCTCCCGGTGAGACACGTTTTGCTTTGGCCTCCCAAGTTCTGCGTGCCTCAGAACGAGGTGCTTTTACGGCTACGAGACGTCCAGAGGAGGTTACTAACAGAGAGATATGTTTTCACCAGTGTACCCTCTCTAGTTTCTTGCGTCGTACGAGCGGGGCGATCTTCTCCGTTATGCTTCGATGGCGCGGACAACTCGGGCTGAACGACGAGACACCCCGTCACCGTCGGGAGACAGAGCACTCCCCAGCAGAGCCAGTTATTCGGAGTGATATCAGATCCAACGGTTTAATACAAGTCCCCTGTCGATTCCCTGCCGGTTTTCAGCTTGCGAGTAGTCCTTGCCAACAAAGTGCCAGCTTCCTGAATCAGGGAGGCAACAAAGGCTCTTAATCAACAGGCGCAGCTTCCCGCCCGTTAAATACACGACACCACGCAGCTTCCCGTGGGCCAGCGAGACTTCGAAACTCAACCTGTAGTTCTGGGCCAGAGAGACAACCCAATGCTTAGTGCGCCAACACACCACGCCCCCTAGACAGAGTAGGCTCTTGGAGGGTGTGTTGCGGCAGCGTGGCCGAGAAAGGCGTGGCGATGCGGCCGGTGGCGGCAGGCGAGGCGGCGCGGCCGAAGAAGAGAAGCGGCGCGGCCGAAGAAGAGAAGCGGCGCGGCCGGAGGAAGAGAAGCGGCGCGGCCGGAGGAGAGAGGCGGCGCTTAAAAAGCGGTGACCAGGTGCGGTGCACAGGCGCGGTGGGGATGTGCGGAGGTAAGGAGCGATTTACCAGCCACGGCGGAGAGGTGCAAGTGTGAGGGCGCGGGAGACCAGGCACGACAGAGAGGTGCGGATGTCAAGTTGGGGACCACCCGCGGCAGGGTGGTGCGGTGGTACGGGTTGGTGGCCAGGCGCGGTGCGTGGGTGCGCCGGCGGAATGCGGTGGCAAGGCGCGGTGCAAAAGCCTGTCAGTGCGGTGCGGAAGCAATGGCGGGCCAGTACGAGGTGACTGCAAGGTACGGCGGCGAGGCGCAGAGATGGGATGCGACAGGTGGCGTGGCGCGAAAGCCCGGCAGTGGGGTGCGGTAGCGAGGTGCTGCTATAGGATATGGCGGCTACGCGCCGCCTGGCGGGGCCACGAGATGCGATACGCAAGGACGAGTGTGATGGCAAACAGCGGTGTCGTTTGACAAAGGCGACGAGGGTGCGGAGTGGTGGCAGGAGCAGGGGGGGAAGAAGGAAAGGAAGTTCGGCCCCCTCGGTGCGGTCGGAGGAATTGGGGAGCGATGCTACCATGAAATGGGTTGACGCTTGACCCCCAGGAGGAGTTGAGCACTCGCCGTCGCCGGCCGTCCTTTATTTTGCACGCAGAGTGGAACGTGTGGACACTATGGCACGTTCCACTTTGTGGCCAGGACTACGTCACTCACAACCACGCGACGATGACGCCACGCTGATCACATCTCGGCAAAAGCGTGCACGATATCGGCGACGCGCGGCGGGAGGTGGCGGCGCGTGTGCCACGTAGCGCTGGAAAAGAATGCAATTGGCACGCGAGCTTATTTACAGCCACTCAATTAGCGCCACGCCGCGTAGCGCTGAATTTGGGCGGAGGCTCAAAAGCGCGCGCGCGCCGTGCTGCGTCGAGTGGCTGGCGCGAGCCACAGGCTCGCGCGCGTTTTTTGCTCGCTCGCGACCCGTGCCGCCGCGCGCGGCGGCGGCGGCGCTCTCACAGGGCGTGCGCGTGCGTGTCATGGGCGTGCAGTGCCAACTACAGTATGTACTGCAGGTATCGATGCGGCGAGCATGATGGGCGCGCACCGCGCGCGCTGCTGTGGGCGCACCCGCGCGAGAACGAGCGCCGTGCGCAACAATGCAATAATTGGCGCGCACGTGTGCGGCAGCTGCTGCGACCAGTGCCGTGCGCACCGTGCGCGCATGACGTGTTTAAGTCAAAAAGCTGCACAACGCGCCGTGCGCGCCAACCGCCATCCGCACGGCGACGGTTGTTGACGCGCCAACGCACACACACGCAACTGTCGCCTACTTTTACACCGGCGCACGCGCGAGGTGGCGCATGCGCGAGGCGGCGCACACGCGCGAGGCGGCGCACGCGCGAGGCGGCACGCGGGCGGGACGGCGCATGAACTGCTCGGCGGTTGTTGTGCACGAGTGCGCGCCGGTGGGCGCGTGCGCACGGCGTTAGCGGCAGCCGCTTGTTGCAAGTAGTGTACTGGTGTACAGCTCGTGAGCCGCCGCGCGCCGTGCGCACTCGCCGCCGCAATCGATGTGTGCCACGGAGCAGCGCAGCGGCGTGCGGCGCGCGGCGGCAGTTGAGTTACTACGCGTTGGCAGTAAATTACCGCTCGCGCCGCGCAAATTTACGCACGCACGGCGTCGCACGGCGGTAGTGTGTGTGAAGCAAACATATGGCATATACCGAAGGTAACGTTTTTTACGCGCGACCAATGCACAACCGCAGCACAATGTTTTACGGAGCACCAATGCGTCAGCAATTGAGAACTAAACCCTCTCCTTGCGCGTCGGCGCATATGGCGCCGGCGCCCACCTGCGCACGAGAGCAGTCAGCGCGGGCGGTGCGCGGCTGAGACGGCGCGCGCGTGTGGCGGCGACGCGCGGGTGTGGCGACGCGCGCGGATGCGGCGGCGCGCTGGTGCGGCGGCGTGCGCGGGTGTGGCGACGCGCGCGGGTACGGCGGCGCGCGGGTGCGTCGGCGTGCGGGTGCGGCGGCGTGCGGGTGCGGCGGCGCGCGGGTGCGGCGGCGCGCGGGTGCGGCGGCGCGCGGGTGCGGCAGCGCGCGGGTGCGGCGGCGCGCGGGTGCGGCAGCGCGCGGGTGCGGCGGCGCGCGGGTGCGGCAGCGCGCGGGTGCAGCGGCGCGCGGGTGCAGCGGCGCGCGGGTGCGGCAGCCCGCGGGTGCAGCGGCGCGCGGGTGCAGCGGCGCGCGGGTGTGGCGGCGCGCGGGTGTTACAACGCGCTGGGTGCAAGCACGACACGCGGTTGGCGCGGTGCGCGGGGGGGCACGACACGTTAGTGGCGCGGTGCGCCGGCGCCGGTGTCGCGGCGGCGCGCGCGTGGTTTGGCGACGCAACGCGAAGCGACGTGCTGCTGGAGGGGCAGCGTCTCGCTTGCACTCCATCACGGTGCGCGCGCGGGCGGTTGGGAGGCGGAAGATAAAAGGTAGGGCGTGGGGAGTTGGGGCCGGTGAGAGCGGTGGTTCTCGCCCAAGGAGGGGCAAGGTGGGCGGAGGTGTGGTGGGAGAAGGATACTTGTGTGGGTGAGTAGGAAAGCAAATTGGCACAATTCGGCGAGCACGTCGCGCGCGTCGAGCAGCGCAGTGCTCCACGCAGTGCGGCACGCGGTGCTGACAAAGAGATACTGTAATTTAATTTGGCTTCATACTGGCGCGCTGCGTGCGCCGTGCGTGCGCGCTTGCCGCCTCGCACACTTGCCGCCTCGCGCGCTCGCGCAGCGCTGGATGAGTTAGCGTTTACTGCTACTGCCGCACTGTGTGCGCGCACTGCCAACGGCGGCGAGCGTTCGACCACCCGCGGCGCGTACGGCAGCTTTGAAATCTCGTACAACAGCTTATCAACGCACAGAAAGCCATCATCGTCCACCCTGAGAAAGAAGCGCACGTGCCCAAAGTGGCGCACCGTCCAATGCACCTGGTACAGCGCGCCACTTGCGTAAACGTTATGTTCGTTATCGCCATAGCCATTCGGCAGCGGCTGCAGCACCGTATCGTGCTTCACGCGCGCATCGCGCACAAGCGACGCCCACAGCGCGCCGCGCTCAAATTGCGCACTGCCGCCACTCGGCGCGCCACCGCCGCGGTGAAACGGCGGCGCGTCCGAGAACAAGCGGGTAAGCAACCGAGCCATCTGGCGGCAGCCATCTCAACCAAGTGTCCCTTGCCGCGCCCCTCAGCCGCGCGTTGGCCGGCGCCGACCCTATTGCAATGAACAGCTGCACCTGCTGTCCGTCGCATGCCGCGCCGCGCCCCACGCCCGCACGCAGCACCGCCGCCACCAGCAACAGCAGCAGCGCAAGCGCCGCCGCCGTCGCCACCGCCGCGACGGGCAGCCACGTCGCGCGGGCGCGAGTCGCCGCGCTGGCGGCGGCGGTAGCGGCGGCGGTGCGCGTGAGACGGCGCAGTTGATGCGCGACGGCGCGCCATCGCCAGAGCTTCATGGCACAGCGCACATGGCGCGCACGCGTGCGCGACGGCGGCGACGGCGGCGACGCGCCTCCGCGGCGACGGCGCGGAGGCGCGGAGGCGCGTCGCTCCGCGGAGGCGCGTCGCCGCCGTCGCCGCGTGTAAGATTTGTTGTGTGTGCGGCGCGCAAAGGCGCCGCGCTGCGCAGCGCGCGAGTGGCGCGTCGGGCGTTCTGCGAGCTGCGCCTCGCGCCTGCTGGACACGGCGACTACGTGGCTCAGTTGATGCTGACGCTACAAACATCGTATCAGCCAAGCTGTCTGCCGACATCTTTGCTCACTTCTAAACCGCCGGTTTAGACGTTGGGCTCACACCACTCTCAGCGATTGCACATCATACCGCCGCTTACCCTTGCTCTAGAGCTATCTACTGTATGTACAGTACGTTCACTGTACTTTACTTTCTCTGTATCTCTTGCCCTCTACATTCTCGCTTTGGCTTTTCTTCGCACCACGTCTTTTTCACTTCAGTGCCCCCCTCGTCTTCAATCAAAAACTCTTTGTACTGTACATAGTATATTCCTGTCCTCAGCTTTCTTGGTCGCTGTACAGTGTTGTACAGAGGTCCCCAGCTCAACAATCATTCAAGTGCAAACGCACAGATAATGAACAAACCAGAGCCTCTAAAAACAGATGATCTCATCTAGTATTTTCTGTTACTGAATTCACTTTCAATCACATCGAGCTCAAGCTCTAAAGCCACTTTATATCTGTTCCAGTCACGTTCTCATCATCTTTCGGCAAGTCCATACACCTCCATCTTCTATTCATCTCCTCCAGATCTGGATTATCCAGCGGTACTTTTCAGCATTTCCAACAACTCACCTTTGCGTTTAACGATTTCAAACTCACTCAGCCTGCGCCACTTCGCAACGCGCTCATTTACAACATTTACTTCAACAAAGTTGTATTCATGCCCCGAGCTTGCTATCAATGCAACTAGGTGCTTCTCTGATTTCTTCTTCTTTTCCCGGCCCCCATTCTCCTTGCTCTCATCTGCGTTTCGAGAGTCATTCTCCCGGTAACGTAACAATGCCTGTCACTTTTCGTGTCGTAGTTGACCCAGTCAGCAAATTCTCGTATACCGTTCCAAGATTCTCGTATACCGTTGCAAGATTCTCGTGTACCGTTCCAAGATCAATATTCCGACTCTGATACAGTCACTCTTCTCTCTCAATGCTGAGCACTGCATCAGACAAAACTCTCTCGGTTGCTATGCTCGTGTTGGAACAGAGAGCTCTGTTTGTCTACGTGGCCCTCTACATATGTGTGTTACGTCGGGTTGACGTTATCGGATTCAGTCTTGCGGGCAAGAGCATCATGACATGTGATGATGTGCCACTGCTGTCAAAGAGGTGAAGAACCACGGCAATATTGCTGTTCGAAAAAGATTCTAGTGTCAACGGCGAGTTTCAATTTTGCTGTGCGATATGATCGATGACGCACTTGCACGTTTTGTCAAAAGCTTGCGTACCGTTGGTACAACGGTACCAACGGTACCAACGGTAGATACCAGGCGCGTAGGTCCTCGATTGTCGGCCAAGTCGTTAAATTTTCGAAACGGGCTCGGTGCCCCGCGATGAGTTATTGCTCGCATTGGTACATTGAGTACACACATTGCTTTTCGCGCCTTGAGCTTCCCCCTACACTGCCTTCTTTCTTCTCGAAGGTACTGGTCCATTCTTCAGCCTCAGAAGCGACTTGTGCGGCGTTTGAAGGAAGAGCTTCAGGTTTTGCAGCTGGATGTGGTCAGCAAAAAAATTGAGAGACTGAACTGCTCAGGTGATGATCCTGGATGGCTGAATATGGTAGTTGCTTCCGTGTAGGCAAGTGGAAGCGTTCTCGTGAAGGAAGGAAGATTTGGTACCGGAAGAATGCTAAGAAATACTGAAGAGCTTACTCTTGTTACTCTTGAAAATGTTACAAACCAAAACTGGCAGCGAATCATTGTGAGCCGCGAGGATGGTAAGGAGTGGCAAACGTCTTCTTCATGGCCAACTGAGGGCATTAGTCACCAAATTCTACTCAAGTCTTCGTTCACGTATGCAAAATTAAAAGGATCTCATCCCTTTGACTCTGACCGGCGGTATTGTGGGCATGTGGATGAAATGGCGATGAGCATTTACAATACAAGATGCACACTTGTGATTACAGTTGAGGGACACTTTTCCTTTCCGGAGGTTGAAAGCATTGTGCATGAGTTGTTGGACCTGGCTTATGAGATTGAGGGGGCTCGCTGTACGAATAAATGGATGGAGGTTGAGTAGTAAATCTGAAATGTATATGAAACCAAGTTTTTCCAAATGTGCTTGTGTGTTCGATTGATCGCAAAGTAATGCTTTGTACAGTAACGATCTTTGTGTCTCTGTGTTTGAGAAACAACACATGATGTTTCGCATGAAGGCCGCCCAACTTTACACGGTAACCAGGGGTAGTTGGATATTGTTGTTGTTGCAAAAGATTCAATTTACGGTTCCTAACCAATGAAATCTTTGTCACAGACTTACTTCTGCTAGTGCCAACAAAAGCATAGCCTGGTTCATTCTAACTTCCAAGGATAGGAACAATAGCCTTAAGTGTTTTCGACGTGTTCTTGAAACAAGATCTTACAAATGATATTTTACACTACCGGCTGGAGAAAAATAGCTTCTTCATGGAATGATAAGATCATTACAATCCCTTGTAGTTTTAGACGGGAAGTTCTTCCGCTTTTCTGTGAGCCAGGCAATCACAATTACTCCTATCCTTTCCTTGTCACACAAAGGGACGATCTTCGCGACCCATTTCATCATGTCCCATATCTCGAACGCCCATGTACGCACCGGCCGCTCTCTCAACACTGTCATTTATAAGATCCACTTGGTCTCTAGTACGGAGGTCACCATATGGGTTCCAGATATAATAGCATGCATCGGACGCGACACGCCTTGCAACTTTGCCTATTTCCGAACGGTCTGTAGCCCCAACTCGTTCAAGTTGACGTGTCTCGGGAAGTTCCCCGTACTTTCCCAGCAGCTTTGAATAGTCCAGAACTATATCTTTGTTCACTTCGTCGACAACCAGCAGTAGATCATAAAACTTCTTGAACAGGGTATCACTAAGTTTGCCGTTCGCTTCTAGCTTTGTCTTGAAATCAACAGTATCGATTTCGTCCAGCTCATCAGAATGAAGTTCCTTCTCAACCAAGCAAACCTTATAGGTTTCGTTTCGTTCACTACGCTTGACGTACTCCTCGACACCCCTCCAATAAGGTGTCCCGCTAACTACCCTAGCCCCTCGGCGTATCACCAATTCTGGTTCACCCTCTCTCTCTAGACTAGTCGAAGCTCCGAGACGTATAGTCTTCAGTCTGCGTAGTTCGAGAGCAACTTCGAAAGCTCGTGCAGCACGAGAATCCGATTTGGTAATTGCTGCGTACAACCACAACCAACGCGCTGTATAAATAACAGAGAGAAGCAAAAACTCACGAGGGCCTGTCTCAACCAGAATCCCTTCAGCGATGAGTCAACCGGCAGAGAAGATGATATTCAAACCCATGAAGAGTATATTCAGTACATTGCGAGTGGGGCTGCGGCCCCAAACGGTTCGGCGGGGGTCGATTCCACCCTGAATTTACAATCGCAACACATAGGAGGAGAAGAGAAACGAGATCGGCCCACGCTGCCAAATGTTGTTCGACTGTAGTATCGTCTGCGGTGTCCATGAGGTGGTTGGTAAAGGTTGGACGTTGTTCCGAGCTGGTCCGGATGCGTGAGAAGTATTGCAATTATATACTTTGTCAGCAAGTGTTCCAGACTGTTCCAGGTGTAGACGTATACCTTGAAGTACGTCTGACATGACGCAGTACTCGCCAGGTCCCGAAGGATGAAGACCGCGTCACTCTTATACCGCAAGGAAGGAACGCATTGACACAGGTGAATTCGCCAACTCCGCACATGAAGACAAGCCCGAACTATCTTTGTACAAGTGTACGACAGAACGAATCAACTTCGGAAGTGCGCGAGAGGCCTCCCCAGGAGCGATACGGTACAGTGTTCACCTGTAGCGAAAAGAAGGGTGAGGGTTCTCATTGGAGGCCCTGTACCCCCTTGTACTACCGTTGTACAATGGTATTATATACGACACGTCGTAGCGACTCGTAGATATTGGTTGCGTATCTACGGCACGGTGAGGATGGTGGCCCTGCTCCTCGCTCCAGGACAGACTACACGTAGATAGTAGAGCTGCAAAAGTACAGTACGTGGAAAAAGATTGGCTTTGCTGTACAACGGAGTGACCTCGTACGTATCTTACCAAGGGTGAATCTGGCACGAAGGCGGTGTCTAAACAGGCGTGAATGGGCGTGCACGCCGACCGTGAATCACTACATACGCCTTCCGATTGGCTCCCAGCAAAGTTTTGCGGATGCGACCAGGTACCGTTACAAGCGTACAGTATCTACGTTGGTGGTGAAGAGCGAAGTGGCAACCTACTTGCCGCTCTGTACAAATGACTTGGTGGCGCGAGAGCGTACACGCAGTAGAAAAGACAGGCGTTGTAGTAACGAAAACGTACCAGCTCTCAGATAACGCTCTGACATGTGTTTGTCGTACTCGAGTGGGGCTTAACCTTCTCTTGTACATCTGTTTCTGCGTGCCTCGTGCCACCGTACTACACGAACGAACGAACTAACCTTCGTACCAACTTGGTAGTGCTCTTGCCTACAAGGTGTGCCATTCGCTCTAGCCATATCTACGAAGGTAAGAGGGCTAAGAGGGCTAACGTTCTAACTCTACTCTATCTCTAGCTAGAGTTAACGTTCCTACCGTGTAACTGTTACGGGTTACAGTATTGCATGCTTAGCAATCAGCGGCTGGCTACAATTATTAACAATCTGAGATTTGCTTTTGAACTCAATCTATCCACAGATTGTAAAAGTTATACTGTAGCTCAAACTCGAGATTTGTGTTCCAAAAATAGCAAACCCCCCTCCCCATGCGCCCCGATTGTATCTGCACTCGAGAAGTTCGATTAAACAAGGGGTCACGGTTACACTACTCGACGATAGGTATCTAAGTTGAACCCTTTGTGGTGGATGAAGACAGAGGCGTGCGCTCCTAATAGTATTTATCCCAGGGAACGGCGTTGCGAATTAGCAACTTTGCTTCGTAAATCTCGAATCAAGGCTACGCAACGGGCTTGATGAGGGCAGCGCATGTGGGAACGAACGCATTCATTTGAGACGGCCTTCATATCCATATTGACTCAATGCGAAAAATGTCCGCACATATGCTCGACCCGTTCACTTTTCTTCGATGGCAGTCGAAACGGCATCTGTTGGGTAATCTTGAATGAATCGGAACGTTACCGTTTTGCCGCAGCACCAAGTATCTGTCGAGGGTCATTAGATTGCGGCATGGGCAGTTGTCATAGGTTGCGCATTGGGGTTTCTACCTTCGCTGTTCGTTACTCATATCTTTGACATATTGCACAGGTGCGCACTTGGTGCACAGTTTCACAGCCCAATTATGTTCAAGCTCCTGCACAAAACTTGGAGCAGCTTTGCACAGTGAAGAGAGCGCGCCAAAGTGCTCATGCGCAATGGACATGAGTGCCAGCGTTGTAGCAGCTGTCACTCCATTCCAGGCGTTTGTTTCACGTGGCTAATGCCGACGACGACAACCATGCGGAGGGCGCCCGTAGGAGCCGCGACGCTCGGTGGCCATTGTTCGGCAATCCTACTCTTGCGAACGTCCTGGGTCAGGTCAAGAGGGCTTCTTCAGCTTTGTCCGGGAATTATTTTCGAAGTGCCTACTGCGATGTAGTGAAGTCTACGTGTACACTATATACACGTAGTTACGTTCGTCAGTCGTACTGTATGATATCTACCCTTGTTTCCCAATCCGAAACGAAATTTAGTTCCGGCTTGTGTCGCAAGTGCACAAACTTTGCGACCGAACTTAACTATCTACAACTGCACTGAGCTGCCAACGACATCCATCCCGCATCCAGCATCCACCCTACTATCGCCATGACGTCCATCGCCACGCTCGCAGCGGCCAACCCCACGCCCAACGCCCCCGCTCCCGCCCCCGCCATCGTCCGCGCCCAGCACCATATGGTTCTGCAAGACCTGTCATAAGCCGTCGTCCACCTGCGCCGCCGTCCAGCTCTCTTCCTGTTCCGGCTGTCTTCCGGGGCGCTTTTGCAGCCCCCTCTGTGAGCGTCGCGAAGCCGCGCGCCATGGGGAGCTCCGTCAGTTCATAGCCGCGCTACAGCGTGAGGTAACCGAAAGCACCACTGCCATCGCAGCGCAGCTCCAGTCACGTCGCGGCCACTTCAACGACACTGCCGAGGGACGCGCTCATCTGGTGCTTCACTCCAAGCTAGCGCACCATCTGGAAGACCTGGCGAAACAGTACGCCTTCGTGCCGCTCTGCCAGAAGGCGCTGGAGATCCTTCTTCTCGACGCGTGCGATCGCATGTGTATGTGTGAGACTGGGCCGTTTGCGATACTACTTCTTCGTCGAGGCACTCATTGAGCTGCTTTTATCGGGCATCGGTTTCTCCGCGATCAAGCGCTTTTGCACTAGCTCCAGCGTCACCAGCGCTCGAAATACGGAGACTGGCTCTGCGGCGAGGCCGACCGTTTTGGCGACGTATTCGCTTCCACAGGTGCGATTATCGACAATGCCGATGTGTCCTTTCTGCTGCCGTATTTGCGTCGTAAAGCTGTGTCAGCTCTCCCGACCCACTGTCGCCGCCGAACGTATGGCGGAGCAGCAAACGGTGCTGCACAAGTATCTTGTTTGATGCCATGCAGCGCAAGACACCCGTGTGGCTGAAGTCTGTTTTCTACCGCGAGCCACTCACATGCGTGTGCATGCGTGATGGGTCTGCTCCGCATCCCAAGGCGCATGAGGAGACGTACTCGATACTTTCCTGTTGCGGCGAGGCACCTTGGTGCCAGTTTGGAATATCACTGCGAGCCATTCAACTTTATGTCACCGTAGGCACACACCTGCGAACAGCCACCGCTTACGCCGCCGACTTTCTACGAGAGCGACGCTGGGTACAGTACTGTGTCTATCGTGTCCGCTGTGCGGGACGACTGATATGCTGCTAAGCTTCACGAACCAGAGTGCACCCGCTCGCTTCCGACTCCGCCTTTTCGCACAGATTCATGCGGCGTGCGTTGGACGGGGTGCTTTCTCGCTCGCGCGTTGCTGCACCAGCCGCCCCATCATCTCCTCCTCCGCCGCACTCTTCTTCATGCGCAGCATCTCCACCACCACCAGAGCCTCCACCACTTGCTGCCCCGCGCAGCTCTTGCGGCTCTTGCTCCTACCCTCTGCCCCGTCGCCGCCAGCTGTATTCGCTGTTCAAACGCACCCGGGCCCATTTTGGTCTTGCTCGTGGAGCGGGTATATATAGATGGTGTACACGCGTGCACGCTCGCACGCCGAACCGCAAGCTAAAGTTAAATTATCCAACGGTAGATCTACGCCTCTGCTGCGCAAGCACTTTGCTTTGCACGCGCCGCCCTGCACCCCCTCCATCGCACAATGTCTTCCTCGCGCTCTCCCGCCGTCGCGCCCGCACCATCGCGAGCCCCACGTGCCGCCGTTGCCACCATGGTGCCGCCACCGCCGCCTCCTGCCAGCGCACGACACCACCACCGCCTGCCAGCACGCAACACCGCCGGTGCCACCCCAGCGCACGACACCGCCCCTGCCACCCCAGCGCATGACACCCCCGCCTCCAGCGGACGACACCACCGCGGCCTACACGGCATGGCCGACGCGAGCTTCAAGCGCCAATGGGATAGGAAGGAGCATTTCCGCTTCTTGATTGGGTTGAAAACGTACGGACGTGGAAATTGGGAAAGAATTGCTGAACTTGTTAAGACAAAAACGCCGATTCAAATACACTCTCATGCGCAGAGATATTTTGGTTGCCAAGCATGTCCGGACACCGAACCATCTTCATCGTTACTGCAACTTTCCCTGGATTCCAATGAAATGAAGCGGATGCATCAAAGCCTGAGCAAGAGCCAACGACAAAGTCTTCGTCTCTTTCTTGGGAACATCTATTTCAATAACAATCAATAAACTATGATATCGCATCGATCCAAATCCATGCCCAACTTTAGGTCCTTACCTTCAGCTTCCTCTCCTTTCGGGTCTCAACGCGTGAGAGCGACGTGATCTTCCCATCGATCTCAGCTTGGGCCGACACACCGCCAGCGGCAGCCCCACAGAAGTTGGGGTCTCCAGCGCATCTTCAGAGCATCTCCGTCCCGTTCCCCCGCGCACGCGCCGCTCATAATTTGTCAACCACAGATGTTGACCTCCCTCGTCCAATCCGGATGACCGTTTGCACGTGTTGCTCGATTCCTTTCCCGTACACCGCGTGCACTTTGCTGTGTCACATGTTTCAGCTTGCAGGCAGCAGTCTGAGTTGAAACCATCTCCGCCCTGTCGTCTGCATTTCGGATATGCCACGGAGCCGCAGGATGTCTATTTTGACCTGTTGTCAGACGATTGTTTTGTCGCCAACGTTGCCTTCTCTCAACCCTGTATCGTTGGTGTTTCATTCTTCATCCAACTTCACGATGGACACTGGCTGAAACAAAGCGATGGCACTGACTTTTACGTTGGAAGAAAGCACCGTCGTTCACCAGCATGTGTGGAAGTACCACTGGCAAGTCCATTGCACAGTCATGACGTCCAGCTCTCTCGCCTTACCTCACTTTACAAACAAAGTCCCTTCTGGATTGCACCCGAGATGCATCAATCGCGCCCACACTCGCACAAGCGCTCTCTAATTGATTTGCTATGCGACGTGATGCACGAAACGGTTTTTGCCTTGGTTGAGATGAGGCAACAATCACACCACCAAAGCGCGCAAGCTTACCAGCACAGATTCAACTCTTCTCATCTCACCACTGCTTATGCTGCGCTAATCTTCGTTGCAGACACACGGCAAGCGCTTCGAACTACTTTG
This sequence comes from Gracilaria gracilis, assembly GCA_030374805.1. Classification (NCBI taxonomy): domain Eukaryota; phylum Rhodophyta; class Florideophyceae; order Gracilariales; family Gracilariaceae; genus Gracilaria; species Gracilaria gracilis. The sequence goes on along the minus strand of JARGSG010000108.1, from coordinate 107,691 downwards.
TTTAGCACTGGTACATATCCAGCCATTCGCTTCGAGTCTGGCAGACGACGACCTTTGTTCATTGCCGATGTGTTGAATGCCCCAACTTGTTTTATGTTTTCCGGCTCTGATGTATACGCTACAATTGCTCAACTCATTGAACATGTATCCCAGGGACTCGACCAATGTTGTTCTCGCCGCAAGAAAGAGCAGTCACCAGCATGGCACCGCTTCATGTCTAAACAGCAGCCGCTCCTCAATTCCCTTGGCTTTTGTACTTGGGATGCTTTTGGTCACGACGTGACTCAAGCCAGTGTCGTCCAAGCTGTGGAATGGTTCCAAGCCAACAGAATTCCCTTCGGCTACGTTATCCTTGATGATGGGTGGCAGGCTGGTGGTGGAGAAGGTCCAAACTCTGAACATTCTCAATCGGAAAAGAGGAGAACGCACCGCCCTTGTCTGCAGGCTTATGGTCCAAATGAAAAGTTCGACCACTCCCTTGAAGCTTTGCACAGAAGAATATCAGTCCCAATAATGGCATGGACCGCTGCTATAGGCTATTGGGGAGGCACTGATGGTAGAGCGTGTCGCGTAGAAACGGACTTGGTAAGAGGAGCAGTCTCAAAATGTTTGTTGAAGAACAACATTGGCAATCTGAAACATTGGGAGAAACTCTATGAAGTTCCCCTGCCATCTGCACACAATATTGAAAGCTTCTTTCACTCATACTTTGTCAACAGTCTTGCAGCTACCCACAAGCTGAGTGGCTTGAAGATTGATGCTCAACGTATTTTGGAAATGCTTCATAATGTTGCTGATGATGGAGATGGGACCGAATTCAGAGACCCTCACTCCAAGTCATTGACGGCTTCATACCGAAACGCGATGACAAAAGCAGTACGTGAAGGTTTTCCACATGGTATCATTGTCAATTCAATGTCATGTGGCCAAGAAGCAATCTTTGCCTCAGGTTCAACATTGTCTCCGACAAATATATGCTGGCGTATATGCTTGATTCCCATCGCAAAACAAGTAGAAGTACCAGTTGACATGCTGGACGTTCGTGCTTCTTTATCTTCTAAGGAACGAAGCAAACCTTTGCTGCCTGAACAATCAGATTTGGATATGGGAGGATTAACAGTACGAAAAGCACAAGCTACTCTTGCAAAGTATTTCACAGGTCACGTACCTTCACTTCACCCGGTGGCCTCTTACTTAAACAACAAGACAATCCGGTGTAGTTGTGGAACGAACGTGAAGAAGGACTGCGATCATGTAATCCTCCGATGCGCTTGCCATAACTCATCAAGACGAGAATTGATGGCCAAGCTCACACCTGCTGTTCGCGCATCAGTGAGAAACATTATTCGAGAAGCTCCACAGAAGTTTTTGGCCTTCCTACAGAGAGAAAGCTTAATGTAAGCTTTACTTCAGTTTAGCAAATAGAATTCTGATGTCCGAAATAAAGAAGAAGAAGATATGCTGGCGTGCTTCCGATGACCACGCCTTTCCTAATGTAGAGGAAGACGCGAGCATGGTTGTGTGGCATGTTCTTAGAAATGCTATGAACACATTAATGTTGGGAGAGATGTTCCCAATTTCCGACTGGGATATGTTTACCGCACATCACAAGCTAGCTAGAACGCACGCTATTGCCAGAGTTTTGTCTGGGGGACATATATGCATTAGTGACTCTCCTTCTCTGCTTCAAATGGAAGGCGTGGCTTTACTCAAGAGTCTGTTAACGTCAGATGGAAAGATTTTGAGATGTGAGGAATCCGGTCGGCCGGCTGCCGATAGCATCTTTGACGACCCGCGAACAGATTCGGCGAAGTTGTTTAAAGTGTTCAATTGCTCATCCGTGAATGGAGTTATTGGTGTGTTTAATCTTCACCAAAGTACAAAGGATAGCAGCACTAGCGGTTTGTTTGCCCCATGCGATATACATCCCTTTTATAAAATGTCTGCCGAAGTAACATACCTGTCGATGATTCCTGGTCCGCCGATGAGACTATTCCACCACAAGAACCAATTCGAGCCGTGCCCTGTGCAAGTTTCATCCCTCGATGCTCCTATCGTGCATATGAGTCCCGTGTTGAACATATCTAGCGAAATGCAATTTGCTGCATTGGGAAATCCCAGAATGCTAAACGCCGGTGCGGTCGTAGCCTCCATAGCGACTAAGAGCATCTCTTGTGAAACAGATATCATCAACGACATTTATGAAAAGCTGTCCCTCTCAAAATCGACAACATAATATGTTATATGTTAGTATGTTATCGCAAACTAACATTCACTAAGACATATTATGTCTTAGTGAATGTTAGTTTGCGATACTCCGGAGAAACGATTTTTTGGTTGAATGAAAATGCAACAAGTCAGCTGTCGTGCTTAACGCATCTTGGTAGCACGTTTACCCATTTCAGATACACAACAGTTAGTGGACTTAATCTTCTCTTTGTCACAGTGCCGCTTCATGGGCCTCACGAAATTGACTTTGTGTTCGAAGATCCGTAGTGTTCGTCGCCGTCCAACCTCTTTCGGAATGTCTTTGTGTTTCCGGGGTGCCTATGCTTTAGCTTTCCTTTCTTCGAGAAGAGCAGAAGTTAGTTGTGTTTCCGTCTTGCCATGACGATGTGGATAAAATCTGTTACCGAGCTCCACCTCTCCGGCTTTGAATATTGTTTCTGCAGAAGGAAGGTAATCAACAAAATGCTTCAGCTGGACATCTACCTCCGAGGGCTTTGTTGCACCGTTAGACGGCTCTCTTACAAGTGAAACTGCCCAGAACAATGCTCCGAAAACTCTGCAGGCCTCTTCCCTTCGCACCGGTTTGGTGTTGGGATTCTTCACTATCTTTTCCACCGTTGCGAGATACGTTTTTCTTTCCAGTCGAGGAAGCAAATATCGTTCTAGCACTCTTCGTCCAAGTGCTGCGAGGCCAACAATCGCACCGTAGTGTGTCGTAAGCGCTCTCTTCGTGCTGTCGAGAGCCGAAGCACATGTCTTAGTGATGCGAGGTTGGATATCAGGATATTGTTGGCCGTATCGATCACAGATTTTCTTCATTACCGTGGTTGTGTAATCTCGAAGTGCCCAATGATTATCCCTCGGATTCCCAGAAAACCGTTTTCCTAATATGCAAGTGAGAACTGCAGGTAAGACTTGTTGCAAATAGAGTCTCAGGTCGAAGACATCATTGTCCAAAACAGCATTGACTAACCGCATACATGAGAACATCAACGGCAGATTATCACACTTTGTTACGCACCTGAACACAAATTGCGTGAAGTATGGGAGCAACTCAGCAATTCCTTTCTCATGAGCAACCGCGTACAGGCATTGCTCTAGATGTTTCGTGTCATCTCCCTGCACAGCAGTGGTGATTTGTTCAAGGTAGAGTTGTAGTTCTCGGCTCAACTCGTGTTTTACAAGTGGTTTAACTTCAGTGGGAACTTTCTGTTTCTTCGTCACTGGTTCCGTATCTTCGTCTTCTCCATAGCCCATCTTACACTTGTTGGTCGGGTTTTGGGGAATCGAGGGCTGTTTCCCGGAAACTGCAAGCCAATGCTTACTAAGGTTAACGTCAAGGGGAACAAGAGGCATGTTTGTTTCAATGACGGATTTCACTGTCACTTCTTTGTCTGGTACGAAGAACAAGTCTTCGCTTCCGTCTACAGTAGTAAACTGAGGGCGCAGGGGAGGGCCTAGGTCCCCTTTCGCGCGTTCTAAAGGACTCTTCAAATACATCTTGTCTTGTTTAGCCGCTCCGTTACCTCTCAGTTTGTGAGAGTTTCCCTTGGGATCACTGAAACCGAGAATGGGGGCGACGTTTCGCAAGCGCAGCGCAGCGCAGCGTTAATTTCATTCGTGGTCAACTTGTTACGTTTCGAGTGTTTCATGAATTTCATTGCGTCCTGAACAATCTCTCCAATTCGGTATTCGATGTCATGGGCCAGTGTTCCTGCTGCCGAGTCTGCGAAAGGTGGCATGCTTGATATGGACTGCCCAATGACGCGAATGACCTCGGTGTCGACACGCAGCATCTCATGGGGCAAAACATTCGCGTTCGATGGCTTTGCTCGCTTCGCAGCCATTGTCTTGAGTGTCGCTGTAAAGGTGTTGATTCTCTAAAGCCAAGACTACAAGTGAAGGTCTTTGGGAGCAGTGGAAGACAGCGGGTCTTTGCGATGACGTTTCTGGGGTCTTCTTGGGGGAGGGGCGTACGATGACTGAAATGAAGAATGAGGAGAATCAATATCTCGACGTCGTGGACGTGCTGAAGATGGATTATGTGATGGGCTCATATAAGGATAAGGTGGAGATTGCGGGCGTTGCGGAGTGTAAGGTCGCTTGCGGGTGAATGTTACTGGCGGTGGTTGTGGCCGATGTGGCGGGTAGCTGTTTGCATGCCTGGAGGAGAGCGAATGGTAGTTGTTGGCGAAGGTCATTGCGTGGCGCAGATATACAGCCGCGGAGACGGAGCAGTTCGAGAGGTGTAGGTGCGGATGGCGGAAGTGACAGCAGACAAGAGACAGCGCGCAGCAGACACAAGTGCACATGTCTCGAATTGAGACGATGGTCCCGCGCTGGCCGCGCTTGTAGGACAGCCGTCCGTTGGTGGTGAGGATTCGGAGGCACGTCCGCCCGTACGTGTAGCCTCTCTGCACGGTAAGGTTACACTGTAGAGCTTTTCTGTAATGTTGCGCCGCAACAATTGGCACGCGCCACGCGCCAACTACAGTGTACTGGACAAGGGCCAGTAAAGTTTAACCCTTTTGAACCGGGAAGCTTATGTCTAGCTCAATAGACATAAGAAGCAAACACGATTGGTTGGTTCCTCAATATCATGGGTTTAACGGTTGGTTTCAATCGACCCTGGCAATATGGCTCCCAAAGGATCCGGAGTTCTTACGAACGGCTTCCAGGAATGCTCTTGTATCGTTGAAGAGGGGGGCAGCAGACAAACCCATCTCGGTGTACAAAAACCCTGTGTTAGATAGCAGGACCCTTTGGAGCGTCCTGAAGATGGGAAAACTGTTCTGATTGGCACTCCCGGTAACGAGAAAAACCAAATCAATTTATATGATTGGCTCTCTCGGTAACGCGAATTGTGCGTTGCAGTAGTCAGCAAAACCAACTTTCTTCCTCTTCGTACTGGGCGGGGAAGACCACGACGAATCCCTCCAAACACTGAGAAGCAGGATGCCGCACACTTCCCCCAGTGACTCACTCCACCATCGTACCGCCTAAGAAAGGTCTCCATGAACACATTGTAGAGGAACGGACTTGCTGAGTCTCCCAGCGGAACACCCACAGTGAGGGCGACGCCCTCCTTGTCGGCTGGGTACCCCTTCGTGTGTGATCGCGTATTCACTAGCAGTGCCTGTGCCATATGTTTGACTGCCGGTGTTACATTCCCGTCAAGCTCCTGCATGATCACGTCCCGCCTGGCATAATCGAAGGCACCCATTAGATCGAGAACAGCCACGTGCTTGGCACCTTCAGCAATGCGGTGGTGCGCATATGCAATAGCGTCTTCCGTGCTCGTACCCTTCCGATAACCCCACTGATATCGATTGTAGCCGAACTGCTCCTGTAGCAGCTCACCCACTACTGCTCCAATCACCTTCCGAAGTGTGCTAAGTAGGGCGACTGGTCTATATGCCTTCGCCGTGTACCGATCTCCTCTTTTATAGACCGGCGTGATCCATCCTGTACGGAGTGGCTGCGGCAGGTGCCGTAGTTGTCCAACCTGGTCCCACAGTACGGCTAGGGTCATTGCAAACTGCGTGGGCGCCATCTGCATCATCTCGTTCCGCACCATGTCCGATCCAGGCGATTTGTTGCGTTTCGAGCGTAGTATTGCTCGTTCCAGCCGTTGTGTCATCTCTTCCGGAACAGTAAACGTGGGGACTGTGAGCTGCGCGTCGTGCGTCTGCTTGCTTGCCATATGTGCCGTGAATTCGGAAGGTCGTATCCTCACCTCATTGTCGAAGCAGGACTCCGCGAAGTCCATCTCTTTCCTTAGCTTCATAAGCTCTGTCGCCGCTTCCTGTCGCGGCAGCTTCGATATTATCACCGCACGAGCGGCGTAGCGCTGGCGGCGATTGCGGCGGTATTCTCGTTTTATTCGCTTGTCTAGCTCCTGTATCGCCACTTCCTTTGCTGGTCTCATCGCAGGTTCCGTACAGTTATGTCTCTGCCGCAGCAGGCGTCGCCGTTGCCGCGTGAGGCGATCCAACTCTCGCGTCCAGCCTGTCCTGAACCTCGCCGGCTTCTGTTTGGCCCTCACCATAAAGGGGCGGAGTGTCGTCTGCACCAGCCGCTGCGTTGCTTGTTCCAGCTCCTCCTCGTTCTTCGCCTTTCGTATGGCTTGCCTCGCCAGCGGTAGTTCAGTCTCGTAGTGTGCCACGGCCTTCGCGGAGGCGGCTTACCGACACCTTCCACTGGTGCCTTGGTCGTGGTAGCAGCCGTATGTTCGCTGTCACCATGGCGTGATCGCTCCGTTCTGTCCAGCTGCCCTCGATCGTCTTCACTTCATGGACTACACAGCCCCGGGTATGATAAGGTCTACTGTACTACTGCTACCTATTGTTCGGAACGTCGCGCCGTCCGGCGCATAGATCTTCATGTTCCTATGCCGCGCCCATCGTCGAACTACCCTCCCGTTTCGGTTGGTCTTGCCGCTGCTGTCCCATTGCGCTGCTCTGGCGTTCAGGTCACCCAGTAGGATCGTGTGCTCCGATTCATGGCCGATGGCGGCATCGAGGCACCTGATGACAGCCTCCGGTGTCGCGCGTGGTCGTATGTACACTGCGAGCACGGTGAGCGTCTCCCTCCCATTGACCCTCGTCACCACATACTGATACTCACTCTCTGTCTTGCTCGTGACGTGCTGCGCACGCCACCCCTCTCGTGCCCGTGTCTGCACTCCCCCAGCGGCTCTGTACCTTCCTGGCGTGCCATAGGCAGACGCTATCGTGACCAAGTCGGTATCCTGCAAGAGAGCGAGAGGTTCCCCGGCTTTCCGCACCTGCCACGTCTCCGTAAGTGCCAGGCAGTCAAGCTGCAGCATGTGCCATGCAGTGTCGAGCCTTTCCCGTACTTCGCGACGCGTTATGCTCCCCGCGCAGTTCCAAAGGCCAACCCGCTCAGTCATGCCTCCGTCAGTCACCGGTGGCGCGCCTGCGCGCCTTGTCGACCCCACCTGCGATGCGCTAGCGGCCACTCCGCGTTCCATGTAGCCGCGCGTGTCTCGTGTGCGCCCATTCCTGCTCCTGCTATCATCTCTGCCACCGTGAGGCCCCTTGGTGTCTTGCGTTTCCCTCCCGAGGACATTGTGCTGTGCTGGGACAGTGTGGGCGAGGCTGCGTGCGTTGTCGTTGCGTAGCGCGCACTAATGGTTGTCTACGCCTGTTGTCGCCCTCCTGCTCGTTGTCACCTGTGCAGGGGTGTTGTGCATGTTCGTCAGGTCCGTTTGCTCATGCAACCTCTCCGCGCATCCTTCATCCCCTAGGTTACCAGCGTCCACTGCGTCTGTTCGCCGTATCCCACGTTCCCTTGTGAAGTCCTCCCACCATCGTGCGTATTCATGGGTCCTTGCTTGTAGCTGTTGTTGGCGAGCTTCTCGGCGTTGCACGCGTCGGTGTGCTTCTTTTGCTGGCGTCTCGTACGCAGTCCACACTGGTATCCCGTCCCTTCGTACCACGTACCGTCCCTGCTTCCCCTGATCATCCTCCAGCAGTCGTGATCCCGTCGTTCAGAGCTCCGGTTTGTGAGACTGTTGCTGTGCCACCGGTGGGGCTTGTTCATCGTGCGTCGTGTCTGCTGGTGGGGCCCCGACATGCTTTAACCCCTGGTCGCACGGTGTGAGAGGGCGGTTATGTGCTTGGGCGCGCTTGTCGGTGTCCCGCACGTGCATTTGTTGCATCTCCCTCGCTGTGTGCCATCGTGAAAGCGGTAGCATGAGCCAGCGTCGTGCGTAGTCTGCTTGATCGTCCCATTGCTCGTCGACTTGGTTCTGCTTTACTCGCGCATCAGTTCGTCGTGTATCTCCGTCGTGTCGTGGAGTATCATCGGAGGCTGAGGCGATGCGTGGTGTGCGGTGAGCGTCGTGTGGGTGGGTACTCTGCTGTCTGTCACTCGCGTCTGCTATCCTATGCAGGGCGGTTGGCTGCGTCTCGGTCGTGTGCGCCCAGTCTCGGATCCCAGCGGTGTCATGGGAGGCTGGCATGTTGTCGAGGTCGTGTTGCGGTATCGTGTCGTCCCAGCTGCGAGCGTCGTGCATGTTCCCATCCTTCTGATTCTCTGCGCAGTCTTCGAGGGTTGTTGCGCGGGCACGTGGCAGGTCAGGGGGTCGTTGGCATATCTCTCTCGCCGCGCAGCGTCGGCAGCTTGGAGTGGTGCTCCCTCGGCGTCGCAGTTGTCCGTCGTCAGTCGTATCGCCTTCCCATACCGTCTATCGCAGACCTGATGCCCGTCTGGGGCTCGCAAAGGAGGACCTGTAGTCGCTGGGGGTTCGTCAGTTGCGCGCATTCGTCGTACGCTGTCGTTGCGGCTTTGCGATATCGTGGCGTGTCGTGTACTAATCCAGGGGGGGCTCGTCCTTCCGCATCGGTTCGGCGCAGGCACTCAGAAGTTGCGGTGGTGCGTAGGAACGTTCGGGGCGCGTCTCGGTGTCGTTGGGTGCGCAGGTGGTGCCATCTTTGTGGTGCGTTGGCGCGTCGTCGTGGTCTCAGCAACAGCGTTTTCCAGCTCTCCCCGTCGTCGTGTGTCGTTGCGCGGCCTGTGTCGTGGGCGCGTGAGCGCTTGCGTGTATCTGCGAGATGCCATTCGTCGTCGCTGTGTCGTGCGGTGTGGCGTGGGCGCCTTGCGGCGTCGGCGAGCCCGCCTCAGCGGGCGTGGCGTGTTCGCCGGTGGTGCTCGTTGGTTGCGCCGAGTGGCTCCGTGTGCCCGTGGCGGCGCGGGTGGTTAGGTTATGCGCAGCACGTGCCAGGTCATCGTGCGGTGCAGGGAGCTCCGCTGCTGCGTTCCGTGGTGCTGTGCGTAGCCTCTGTGGCCGTTGCGCGCACTGCGCACTGCTGTCAGTGCTTCCACGCTGCTCCAAATTTTGAAATGGATGGCTGTGCGGCGCCGCCGCAATTTCTCCGCGCCACAAATTCTGCGCGCTGTGCGTGCGCGCATTTGCGCCGTCGTATCTTTCGTAGCGCTGTCGTGCGTGCGCATGCATCGCCACTCCCTGCGCTGTGCCCCGGCGTGGTTGCGCCGTCAGGAGCGTCTTCGCTCGCTTGTCTGCGTCGCGCTTTCGTTCACTCCTGTCGGCGTCGCGCTGTTCGTCGCTCCTCAGGCTCTATTCGCACCCACCCTGCCGACGTCGTGGTGTGTCCATTCTAGTTTTGTGTGCGTCGCGCACCGTTCTCGCTCCTCCGTGGCGCCGGTATGATCTCATCTTCTTCCAGGTGGACTGCGCTGGGCGTCTGGCGTGCGTGGTTGTCGTCATCCCCTGTGGGCTCTCCGTCGCTGTTGTCTCCTTCCTGTCTATGCTTGGCGTGCGCGTGCGTATTGTCCTGACCTCCGCCGTTCCGCGTCTGTCTCTCCCGCACGTGCGTGTTGTCCTGACCTGCACTGTTGCGCGTCTGTCTCTCCCGCGGCTGCGGTGTACCGTTGCTGATGCGTGGTGCTGTGTTGCGCCTCTTCAGTGTCGTGGGTAGCGCCGTTGGCGAAATCGTTCTCGCGCTACCGTCCTTCGTGTGCGGGCTCCTGCGTTTGCGTTTGCGTTGCACGACCGTGAAACCGCCGTCCTCCATGTGGCCCTGTGCCGTGGCCTCCTCGTCCGTACTGCAGCTGCCTGCCTCACTATCCTGTCCTTCGCGCGCATGTTTCATGGCCTGATATCGCTGTGGTGGGGCGTATGTAGGGTCCTGTGAGGAGCCTTCCGTGTCCTCTTGCGCCGCTTGCGCTTGCCTTTGCAGCTGTATCCCTCTGCGTAGCTCTGCTTCCCGATCACGGCTCTGTTGGGTGAATGCGTCAGGGTGCCTGGCCTCAACCTCCTTCGCCGCCTGCACGAACCAGTAATGTGCAGCACGAGTCGGCGTATCGGCATTCCGAGTGTACCGATAGTGGCACGCATGTATGTTGCGCAGCGTGTTCTCCGCTGCCGTGAGTTGCGCATTATGGAAGCGTTCATCCGATATCGGGTCAAACTCGGGTAGGGGCCTGTAGCCCAGTGCCCGCATCGTCGCCGTCGCCCGGGCACACAGCGGAGCGTGTACCAGCACCTCCCCGACACCTCTTCCGGAGAAGGAGATCGCCAGCATTGCCCAGGCCGGCAATGCGGTAGTCAAAGAGCGGCGATAGCTCCCAATGGGCCCCTTGCGCATGTTTCCAAAGTAAAGCGGTACTGGACGAACGTCCTGCGTCGTGCGGCGCCTTGGTGCAAGGTCAGCCTCTCGCAGGAGGCGGCGTGCGTGAAGTATGCGTTCCCTTGTGCTCTCTTCGAGGTCAGCGAGCTCTGTGCGTGGCTCCGCCACTATCTGTGCCAACGTTTTCCGCCCTGTCGCGCCCACTCCCGTTGGAAGCCTATGCTCCGCGTCGTTACGCACTTGCGCGCCCTGTGCTAGCACGTGGGGTGCTTGGTGAACCTGCGGCGGTCGTGGCGCTGCCATCACATGCTGTGTGTTCCTCTGAACTTGTGGGATCCACCCAGAGTTCTGCGGAAAGCCCACACCTTGTACCTGTGCCAGTTTGTGCACCAGAGCACGGTTCTCCGCCTGTAGGTGCTGCATTTGCGCCTTAAGCGCAGCGATCTCGCCCTGTATTGTGCCACCGTCTTTGTCAGTAGCGTGTGAGCCGGTCTCCGCCGTTTGCACCCCACTAATCGTGGCTTCAGGCAGCGCTGAGCCCTGGGGAACTGCAGTGGTGGCACCAGCGGCCCTCCTCACTGCCTTGCTTTCCTGTAGCTCCTTTCTAACGTCCAATATTATCTCCTCCAGCGTGGTTAAGCGCGCTGTTAACATCCTCGTCTGTGCAGTAACAATCTGATCGACATTCTGCATGAGCTGTCGTGTCTGGTCTGCATCGTGCCCAGCGCCGTGCTCCACCATCTCGACGTCCCCCTTCCCATCCGTATTGCGGCGTATGTCGTGCAGCGCATCTCTAAGCTTCTTGCCAGTGGTCTTTTTGCCACAGGCGGTACATTTCGCAATGATGGAGAGCACGAGCGGTCGGTGCGTTCATATGGACTTTGCCATGCTGTTCGACAAGAGACTGACGCTCAAGGTGCCGGAGATCGTGCCGTTGCGACTGACGCGCAACATGGTGACGGTGATGGGAGTGGCGGGGTACGAGGGGCTGTACCGCGCGGTGGCGGAGACGGTTCTGGGCGGCATGCGGCGCAACTGGGAGGCGGTGCTGGGGGTGCTGGAGAGCTTTCTGCACGACCCGCTGGCGGACTGGCGGGGGGGGAGGAGGGGACGGCGGGAGCAAGGAGGGGCACAAGATGCGGGCGGCGGTGAAGGCGAAGCTGCGGGGGATGGTGGAGGCGTCGGGGCTGGCGCTGTCGATCGGGGGGCAGGTGGAGCGGCTGGTGGCGGTGGTGACGGACGTGGAGCGGCTGTCGCGCATGTACATCTGCTGGGCAGCGTAGATCTTGCATAGAGACAGACACGCTGCATTTTGTCCAAAATCGTGTATATTTCGCACAAAAGACATCCATAAATGATACGTCGCACTTGTCCCCTTTCAAAATGTTTGTGAAATTATTGGTATTGTCCGTGCTTTTGAAGCGACCCCATACGCTGAACGTCGACGTTTCCGTTTCGCCTGCGACCGATCAGAAGAGCGCGGCAAGAACATTGCTGTTACATGAAGCAAACGTAGGACTGCAGGATACGAAGACCATTCTAAGCACCACCGGCCAGTCTCATCATATCCCTAATGCTTTTATTGATCACTATAGTGATCCATAGCGGTTTTGGGCAATTTTTTTTTGGCTTTAATGATCAGTATAGCGATCAATAGAGCGCAAAAAGTGGATTTTTGACAGTCTGATATTTGCTAAACTAAACCTTTATACTTTCTCAAAGTTTTCTATTTATCTGTTTTGGATGTGAAGGCTACCGTGTAAGTTCAAGAGCTTTTGAAGAGTAGTAAAACCGTATTTAGATCAAAAATGACTAACTATTTGAGTAAAATGTCCAGAAAAAGATATTCTGTATTTGAAACTGTACTAGTATCCATTGAATCAGGTAACTACGGCTCTAGCAACAAAACAGACGATTTAGAGCTATAAAAGACAATCGTTAAACTTGATAGCAAACTCTATGCTGTAAATAATTTGTATTACAGTTCATGCCAAACCGTGAAATGCACTTAATTTTTCCAAATTTCTATTGATCATTATAGTGATCAATAGTGGTTCTGGGTGCCCAAATGTTTCGCTCTAAGAGTGAAAGGTAGTCGAATTGTCCTTACAAAAGTATTGAACCTAACTTCACGACATTCTACGCATAGGTTTAAACAATTGTAGAGAACACATTTCGCAAAAAAAAATTAAAAAATTTCAAAAATGGCGAACTACAAAGCTTTTAAAATTGATGATCACTATAGTGATCAATAAATATTGGCATTAGGGATATTGCAGAAGCAACTGCATCTTCCTTGTCGGCACAGACGAGACAGCTGGAAGGTATTGCCGAAGATTTGGAAGCCGTTCACGGCACTGTCGACAAAGCGGGAAACAGTGTGTACCAACTCACTCAAAACCCCCTCCGCGCCCTTGTCGAGAAACCCCTCTCACGAAGGAAGAGACGTCAAAAGCGGGGCAAAATTGCTCATCTCTCGACAAAGGAGCAGCCCCACGATACCCATTCCAAATCAAGCGAATCTGAAAACGAGTCCCAACCATCATGGCTTACACGCCGTAAGGAGGAGTTAATCCCTGGTAGTATGAAGAAAGGTAACCGCGATGAGAAGCAGGCACTTGAGCCCTTTGATGACGAATTATTCTGATTTCGATGACAACGTGAAAGTTGTCTTACAAACACAGGATGATTATCTATATCAAACGGCCAATCAACTCACGGAACTGCAGAATCTGGCACTGGGTATCAACACAGAGCTTGAAAAACAGGCGGAGATAGTCGATTCCATAGATGCGCCAAAGATAACGGCAGAGTTGAGATACAACAACCCCAAACTGAAGCGCAAGTTTAAGCGCGTAGCCGCCGCGTAGCCGCCGCACGTTGCGCGCAGCCAGAACGTCGAGAAGTACGTATATTAAAGGCACAAGTACGCGATGCAGCGATGCAAGTGGCTGGCCAACAGGACGAGATTGTCTCTCTTCGTGAAGCATTGAGTGCGGCCGGAGCAGAAGCAGAGGATGCATTATCTCGTTAGTCAAACCTACGCGCGCAACTGCAAGCCCAACGCCTTCATCGTCAACGAGTCGAGGGCACTATGGCCGCTGCCGAAGCGCTTGTCGCATCTTTGCGTCATATGATCACCGAGCAGACTTTCACACAGGGCCCTTCCTTTGACGATGCACCAAAAGGGGCAGCGGCGTCTTCAGAGAATGACCTGGACTTGATTCTTAGTCGTATTTCGAATGGGGCCGATGTGAAGCAGCCTTCAGACGTCTCTCAACCACAATCTAATGTCCTCTCGGCTGAAGATGTCGATCCAGAAGTAATCTCAATAGATATGAACGACCTGCAGCCACTCTCACAAGCAACAAACGAAATTGGAGATACAGCCTCAGCGACACCTTCTGGTATTCCTCCCGATGAAGAGCTGCTCACAAACAGACCTGCTTCCTACCAAGAACCATCAAATAATGCAGAAAGTAATTCTCAGCCATCACTGGCCCCAACGCCTGGGCGTCGTCAGCAACGGCACTCAATGCCAGGTGTTACCTCTGTTTCTCCAGCGCCGTCGCAGGCTAGATCAAACTTGCTACTTTCTGCATTTGGTCAGGCCAACAGTGCCCCTCGTCAAGCATCTACGATCCATGGTTCTGGCGTTCATGCGGCTGACAATCTTCCTCCCGAAGTTGCATCCTACCCTCCGAGATCATGCGCCCCGCCGCGTCGTGCTGTCCGAGCTGCATGCTAGCGGCGATGACCACCATGTGTTTCTGCGTTGTGGGCCTGTTGACGCCGTGCGTTCGCCACTTGAGCTGCGCGCTTTGACGTGTGTCACGGCCGATTGTCGTCGCGGCTCGCTTGTTTTGTATGCGCGTCAAACCAAACGTCATTTGCTTGGCGCTACTTTTCAATATCGCGTCCCGGACATGCCGTCTTTATTCGTGTTGGATACATCTAACCTTGCCACTACCATATCGTTCACGCTACAAACTTCGCATCATCTGTAGTATAGTGAGCCCTAGCTGGGGACACGGTGAACCAAGTGGTAATCTGGTTGAGTTGCACTGGACACCACGTGGTAGATTGGTCACTACTGCACTACTTAGCTAACTGCTAATTGGCAATTTCTAATTTTTTATTGTAGTTTTAGACTAGATATCGGGCCGGGGGTTTGCACCTCAGGCGCACCTCCCGGTGGCCCACGTGGCACTAGGCCCCGTGAGAGCCGGGTGGCGCTCGACGTACTTAGTACGTACGAGACGCCACCCCCGCGCCAAATGGTAAAGACAAGCACCTACTAGGCAACTTCTACACCCGTTTGGTTCTACAGTCGCCAGATAGGTAAGTCTAGTTTCGTCTACGTAGTTTTCACTGACCCAGAGGTAGTACGTGCCTGTCGCACACCAACACAGGCGTACTCACCACTCGGTTACTGTGCACTACTAGCAGTGGCTTGGTGCTGCCACCTATTAGGTCCACGTTCGATTCAACCTCCTAGGTCGAGCCCCACCGGCGCTCCCTAGAACGCACTCGCACCGCACGGTTATACCACATTTTGGTCTCCCGACCTAGAAGTTGTGGCATTTACCAATTGGTTCCGGAAGAAAGGGAGGAATTGAAAGTCGAAATACGCCTAGTGGTTTGGTTGCTACTGTTGAAGCAAACAAATCCTTTATCAGTTACCTAAATGAAGAAGAAGCACCCGCGCTAGCCTTCTAGGGCGCCGAGTGCTCCACCAAGTGGTTTGCCCGTCAAAGGGGCATTATCCTACCCGGTGTTGGATAACCCGGAGGACCTGATCCGCAAGGAACGTACCGCACGGAAAAAGGGAACTCGAGAGGCTGGGGGCCCCTCGAGTGGCCCAGCGGACAACCAAGTGGTGAAGGAAACGGGCCCTGGAGCCCCAGGCCCCGCTCCGATAATCGCCGATTCGGGGGAACCAATCGAGGTACCCGTCGGTCCGCGCTTGGATCTTGACGAAGTCACCCGAGTGGTAGTCGACTGAGCCTCACAAGAGGTTCTGCAGAAGGTACCCGTGGCGGTTTTGCAATATCTCGAGACCGAGGTACGGGGACACATAGACCGCTTGGTGTTACTGTCGCTACAGCGACAGGGAGTGAAACTCCAGTCGGAGACGGTGGCTCAGGCCGCGCTGCTCGCACAGCCTTCGCTGCCCGCCTCCTTTGCTAAACCGTACGGTGTTCTCCAATATCACCTTCCTACACAACCAATTGGTAAAGTACAGAACGACCGCATGGGGAAAAGGGCAGAGCCTCCCGGTATGGAGGGCCCGGGGTACGTTTACCTCCCCCAACCTGTTGGTGTAGCTGCATCAGGACCCGCTGGTGGAGATCCTGATAGAGATTCGTCGAGCTCAGAAGACGAGCGACGACGTAAACCACGTGGCAAGAAGAAGACCAAGAAGGGGAAGAAAAAGAGTCGACGGTCGGACTCTGATTCTTCGCCCTCGGACACCGACACGGCCTCCTCGAGTGAGGATGACCACAAGGGTGAACGACGAAAGAGGAAGGACCCTCGTCAGAAGAAAGGAAAGAAGACCCGAAAGGGTAAGACCAAACGGTATAAGGACTCGGATACGGACTCCGACGAGGAAACCGACCTAGAGGTGTTAACACCGCTCAATGATTTATTCACCAAGGCGGTTGACTATCGTACGTATAGGTTGGAGAACAGACAGGCTGAGTATACCAAAGAGGTGGCTCAGAAGATAACCAAGCATCATAGGAAGCTTCGGTTCCAACTGGGTGAAACCCGCTTCGGAGGGGATGATCCCATCGCGATCATTGATTTCCTACAAAGGTTCAAGATCGCGTGTGACCAAAATGGTTTCTCGGAGGGAGCAGCCATGTGGTTGTTTCAATTCTACCTAACCGGTCAGGCTGGGGCCCTGCTCCATAGCCGCCTCCAAGGTAATACCATGGCGGTGGACGAAGACCAAACGGAGATGTTAACAACCTATCCCCAAGTGGTGAACTTTCTCTTAGAGACCTATGCGACCGATGAGGTGATACAAGAGGCGTACGGAGAGGTGCTCGCGTACCGCCAACGTGCGGGACAAACCGAATTGGACTTTGGGCGCTCACTATGGGCACTGGCGTCCCGCTGTGGGAGCGTCTTTACTACCAAGAGGTTGAAGTCAATGTACGCCGACAATGTGTCGAAGGCTATCCGCTCGCAGGTTCGTAATTACTTAGCAACGAACCGTACGGTGGACTACAATGCGCTGGCCCGACATGCTCAAGGGCTAGGTGACACCGTGAGGTCTGGATCACGAAGAGATGGCCAACCACTAGGAAAGGCCCCCCGGGAGAAGGAGAGAGGAAAAGCCAAGCGGTCAGTCTTCGAAGTTGAAGAAGAGGATACCACGGCGGATGAAGATTCGATCCCGGCCGCCTCGCAGGGCCACGCCGTTCACCTGATAGGCAACCAAGTTACACCGGGCCGACAACGGGATGACTCCTCCTGGTCTAGTTCGGTGTCACACGGACCACCTTCTAGGCATACCTCGGTCCCGGCTTCTTCCCAGGCGTCGATTCCGACGAGCCCAGTCCTCGCGGTGCCATTCCGCAATCCAAGTGGTAACTATCAGACGGCAGCCTATAGGAATAACCCGTCACCCGTAGCGGTAAGACCGCAGCGGCGGACCATGTCGCTGGCGATGAAGGATCCGACCACGGGTAACCTCCTATGCTGGTTCTGTCTATCGCCTCACCACTTGGCCACCGCATGCCCAAGCGTCGCTCCACAGAACCGGGCGGCAGTTCTGACTGCGAGACAGCAGAACCACCAGGAGATATTCGGACCACAGGGGCGTGATCTCCCACAGGGGCAAGCAAATGCGCGTCAGAACGCTCCACCACCTCATCAGGTACACCTTGTTACGGAACAGGATCCACTCGATTCCGCACCGCAACAGGAAAACGCCTAACGATCGAACCCCAGGCCAGTTTCGATCGTCGCACCGCGGAAGGCCCACCAGAACCACGTGGTATAAGTATGGATGTTTACCCCTTGGTTACAGGCGAAGAGCACATCACCGATGCGGCGGAGCCTATATGCTTCCTCAAGCATAGTAACTATAAGGTAAACATCACCCTCGGGTTTACTTCTAACCATTTGGTACCTTGCGTTACCGTCCTGGACACAGGAGCGGGACCCCATCTGGTAAACGCCAACCTACTAACTAAGCAACAACTCAACACACTACATCAATGTACACTGGAAAACCCCTTGGTGGATGCGAACAACAAGCCACTATCAATCATGGGGACACTCACCGTAATGGTTATCATACACTCCCTCAAGGTCAAGGTCAGATTCATCGTAGTGAACCACTTGGCGACGGACTGTATCTTGGGTACTACTTTCATAGATCAGCACGTACGGGCAATCTTTCCCCGATCCAAGACGGTACTCTTCCATAATGGTCCCCGCGTGGCCATCATTGGCAATCACAAAGGCACCCAATCGAAGAGTGATACACCGAAACACCACCAATTGGTACCGGAGAATACCGTATCGAACAAGATCCAGTTAGCCAAAGGCGTATTGATACCACCAATGAACCACATGGTCGTCCCAGTTACTTGCCAACGACCAGGTCTCTTGTCAGTACAAAATCATTCCCGCTTGGCAGAACGGCATATGACTTTAATGGCGAACGGGATTGTCGACAACATCCCCAACCAACCATTTCAGGTTTATCTTAGCAATTTCAGTAACCGACCGGTCAAACTACCTAAGAACGCCGTCATTGGCCTAGCTCTACCCCCCACAAACCGCATTTCCAAAATTCATAGGTACAACCAGATGGCTCCACGCACAACGGGTGGGCCACGGCTGTGACCGCGTTCTTTGGCGACAACATGGGAGCCTCGGTGTGGCTCGTGAGTTACAAGGGCGAAGACAGTGCTGCTTTTGCGATGGACAGTGCTTGGAGTTTGGGGAGCAAGTCAACGAGCACCTTGGTTGCACGTGGCTGTCATGGGCGAGAATGTGCGCACATGTATGGAATCTTGTGCGAATTTCAAACATTTAAAAACGCCAAAACACTTTGTGGGGGCTCCACTGAGGCCCTTCATCATAGCGTGTGCAGTACTTTGTAGCAAACCGCATTTCCAAAATTCATAGGTAAAACCAGATGGCTCCACGCACAGCGGGTGGGCCACGGCTGTGACCGCGTTCTTTGGCGACAACATGCGAGCCTCGGTGTGGCTCGTGAGTGACAAGGGCGGAGACAGTGCTGCTTTTGCGATGGACAGTGCTTGGAGTTTCGCGAGCAAGTCAACGAGCATTTTGGTTGCACGTGGTTGCCATGGGCGAGAATGTGCGCACATGTATGGAATTTTGTGGGAATTTCATACATTTAAAAACGCCAAAACACTTTGTGGGGGCTCCACTGAGGCTGTTCATCATGCCATGTGCAGTACTTTGTGGCAAACGGCATTACCAAAATTCAAAGGTACCACCAGATGGCTCCACGCACAGCGGGTGGGCCACGGCTGTGACCGCGTTCTTTGGCGACAACATGGGAGCCGCGGTGTGACTCGTGAGTTACAAGGGCGATGACAGTGCTGCTCAGTGCAGTAATTTGTGGCGAACCGCATTTCCAAAAGTTAATAGGTACCACCAGATGGCTCCACGCACAGCGGACGAGCCACGACTGTGACCGCGTTCTTTGGCGACAACATGCGAGCCTCGATGTGGCTCGTGAGTTACAAGGGCGACGACAGTGCTGCTCTTGCGATGGACGGTGCTTGGAGTTTGGCGAGCAAGTCAACGAGCACCTTGGTTGCACGTGGCTGTCATGGGTGAGAATGTGCGCACATGTATGGAATTTTGTGCAAATTTCATACATTTAAAAACCCCAAAACATTTTTTGCGGGCTCCACTGAGGCCCTTCAACATGCCGTCTGCAGTACTTTGTGGCGAACCCCATTTCCAAAATTCATAGGTACCACCATATGGCTCCACGCACAGCGGGTGGGCCACGGCTTTGACCGCATTCTTTGGCGACAACATGGGAGCCACCGGGTGACTCGTGAGTTACAAGGGCGATGACAGTGCTGCTCAGTGCAGTAATTTGTGGCGAACCGCATTTCCAAAATTATTAAGTACCACCAGATGGCTCCACGCACAGCGGACGAGCCACGGCTGTGACCGCGTTCTTTGGCGACAACATAAGAGCCTCGGTGTGGCCCGTGAGTTACAAGGGCGAAGACGGTGCTGCTTTTGCGATGGACAGTGCTCTGAGTTTGGGGAGCAAGTCAACGAGCACCTTGGTTGCACGTGGCTGTCATGGGCGAGAATGTGCGCACATGTATGGAATCTTGTGCGAATTTCAAACATATAAAAACCCCAAAACACTTTGTGGGGGCTCCACTGAGGCCCTTCATCATGCCATGTGCAGTACTTTGTGGCGAACCGCATTTCCAAAATTCATAGGTACCACCAGATGGCTCCACGCACAGCGGACGAGCCACGGCTGTGACCGCGTTCTTTGGCGACAACATGGGAGCCTCGGTGTGGCCCGTGAGTTACAAGGGCGAAGACGGTGCTGCTTTTGCGATGGACAGTGCTCTGAGTTTGGGGAGCAAGTCAACGAGCACCTTGGTTGCACGTGGCTGTCATGGGCGAGAATGTGCGCACATGTATGGAATCTTGTGCGAATTTCAAACATATAAAAACCCCAAAACACTTTGTGGGGGCTCCACTGAGGCCCTTCATCATGCCATGTGCAGTACTTTGTGGCGAACCGCATTTCCAAAATTCATAGGTACCACCAGATGGCTGCACGAAAAGCGGGTGGGCCACGGCTGTGACCGCGTTCTTTGGCGACAACATGCGAGCCTCGGTGTGGCTCGTGAGTTACAAGGGCGAAGACAGTGCTGCTTTTGCGATGGACAGTGCTTGGAGTTTGGGGAGCAAGTCAATGAGCACCTTGGTTGCACGTGGCTGTCATGGGCGAGAATGTGCGCACATGTATGGAATTTTGTGCAAATTTTATACATTTAAAAATGCCAAAACACTTTGTGGGGGCTCCATTGAGGCCGTTCATCATGCCATGTGCAGTATTTTGGGGCGAACGGCATTACCAAAATTCACAGGTACCACCAGATGGCTTCACGCACAGCGGACGAGCCACGGCTGTGACCGCGTTCTTTGGCGACAACACGGGAGCCTCGGTGTGGCTCGTGAATTACAAGGGCGAAGACAGTGCTGCTTTTGCGATGGACAGTGCTTGGAGTTTGGGGAGCAAGTCAACGAGCACCTTGGTTGCACCTGGCTGTCATGGGCGAGAATGTGCGCACATGTATGGAATCTTGTGCGAATTTCAAACATATAAAAACCCCAAAACACTTTGTGGGGGCTCCACTGAGGCCCTTCATCATGCCATGTGCAGTACTTTGTGGCGAACCGCATTTCCGAAATTCATAGGTACAACCAGATGGCTCCACGCACAGCGGGTGGGCCACGGCTGTGACCGCGTTCTTTGGCGACAACATGGGAGCCGCGGTGTGGCTCGTGAGTTACAAGGGCGACGACAGTGCTGCTCTTGCGATGGACGGTGCTTGGAGTTTGGGGAGCAAGTCAACGAGCACCTTGGTTGCACCTGGCTGTCATGGGCGAGAATGTGCGCACATGTATGGAATTTTGTGGGAATTTCATACATTTAAAAACCCCAAAACACTTTGTGGGGGCTCCACTGAGGCCGTTCATCAAGCCGTGTGCAGTACTTTGTGGCGAACGGCATTTCCAAAATTCATAGGTACCACCATATGGCTCCACGCACAGCGGGTGGGCCACGGCTTTGACCGCATTCGTTGGCGACAACATGGGAGCCACCGGGTGACTCGTGAGTTACAAGGGCGATGACAGTGCTGCTCAGTGCAGTAATTTGTGGCGAACCGCATTTCCAAAATTATTAAGTACCACCAGATGGCTCCACGCACAGCGGACGAGCCACGGCTGTGACCGCGTTCTTTGGCGACAACCTGGGAGCCTCGGTGTGGCTCGTGAGTTACAAGGGCGAAGACAGTGCTGCTTTTGCGATGGACAGTGCTCGGATTTTGGCGAGCAAGTCAACGAGCACCTTGGTTGCACGTGGCTGTCATGGGTGAGAATGTGCGCACATGTATGGAATTTTGTGCGAATTTCATACATTTAAAAATCCCAAAACACTTTGTGGGGGCTCCACTGAGGCCCTTCATCATGCCGTGTGCAGTAATTTGTGGCGAACGGCTTTTCCAAAATTCATAGGTACCACCATATGGCTCCACGCACAGCGGGTGGGCCACGGCTGTGACCGCGTTCTTTGGCGACAACATGGGAGCCGCGGTGTGACTCGTGAGTTACAAGGGCGATGACAGTGCTGCTCAGTGCAGTAATTTGTGGCGAACCGCATTTCCAAAATTATTAAGTACCACCAGATGGCTCCACGCACAGCGGACGAGCCACGACTGTGACCGCGTTCTTTGGCGACAACATGCGAGCCTCGATGTGGCTCGTGAGTTACAAGGGCGACGACAGTGCTGCTCTTGCGATGGACGGTGCTTGGCGTTTGGCGAGCAAGTCAACGAGCACCTTGGTTGCACGTGGCTGTCATGGGTGAGAATGTGCGCACATGTATGGAATCTTGTGCGAATTTGAAACATTTCAAAACGCCAAAACACTTTGTGGGGGCTCCACTGAGGCCCTTCATCATGCCATGTGCAGTACTTTGTGGCGAACCGCATTTCCAAAATTCATAGGTACCACCAGATGGCTCCACGCAAAGCGGGTGGGCCACGGCTGTGACCGCGTTCTTTGGCGACAACATGGGAGCCGCGGTGTGACTCGTGAGTTACAAGGGCGATGACAGTGCTGCTCAGTGCAGTAATTTGTGGCGAACGGCTTTTCCAAAATTATTAAGTACCACCAGATGGCTCCACGCACAGCGGGTGGGCCACGGCTGTGACCGCGTTCTTTGGCGACAACATGGGAGCCGCGGTGTGACTCGTGAGTTACAAGGGCGATGACAGTGCTGCTCAGTGCAGTAATTTGTGGCGAACCGCATTTCCAAAATTATTAAGTACCACCAGATGGCTCCACGCACAGCGGACGAGCCACGGCTGTGACCGCGTTCTTTGGCGACAACATGGGAGCCTCGGTGTGGCCCGTGAGTTACAAGGGCGAAGACGGTGCTGCTTTTGCGATGGACAGTGCTCTGAGTTTGGGGAGCAAGTCAACGAGCACCTTGGTTGCACGTGGCTGTCATGGGCGAGAATGTGCGCACATGTATGGAATCTTGTGCGAATTTCAAACATATAAAAACCCCAAAACACTTTGTGGGGGCTCCACTGAGGCCCTTCATCATGCCATGTGCAGTACTTTGTGGCGAACCGCATTTCCAAAATTCATAGGTACCACCAGATGGCTGCACGAAAAGCGGGTGGGCCACGGCTGTGACCGCGTTCTTTGGCGACAACATGCGAGCCTCGGTGTGGCTCGTGAGTTACAAGGGCGAAGACAGTGCTGCTTTTGCGATGGACAGTGCTTGGAGTTTGGGGAGCAAGTCAATGAGCACCTTGGTTGCACGTGGCTGTCATGGGCGAGAATGTGCGCACATGTATGGAATTTTGTGCAAATTTTATACATTTAAAAATGCCAAAACACTTTGTGGGGGCCATGTGCAGTATTTTGGGGCGAACGGCATTACCAAAATTCACAGGTACCACCAGATGGCTTCACGCACAGCGGACGAGCCACGGCTGTGACCGCGTTCTTTGGCGACAACACGGGAGCCTCGGTGTGGCTCGTGAGTTACAAGGGCGAAGACAGTGCTGCTTTTGCGATGGACAGTGCTTGGAGTTTGGGGAGCAAGTCAACGAGCACCTTGGTTGCACCTGGCTGTCATGGGCGAGAATGTGCGCACATGTATGGAATTTTGTGGGAATTTCATACATTTAAAAACCCCAAAACACTTTGTGGGGGCTCCACTGAGGCCGTTCATCAAGCCGTGTGCAGTACTTTGTGGCGAACGGCATTTCCAAAATTCATAGGTACCACCAGATGGCTCCACGCACAGCGGGTGGGCCACGGCTGTGACCGCGTTCTTTGGCGACAACATGGGAGCCGCGGTGTGGCTCGTGAGTTACAAGCACGACGACAGTGCTGCTCTTGCGATGGACAGTGCTTGGAGTTTGGCGAGCAAGTCAAAGAGCATCTTGGTTGCACGTGGCTGTCATGGGCGAGAATGTGCGCACATGTATGGAATTTTGTGCAAATTTTATACATTTAAAAATGCCAAAACACTTTGTGGGGGCTCCATTGAGGCCGTTCATCATGCCATGTGCAGTATTTTGGGGCGAACGGCATTACTAAAATTCACAGGTACCACGAGATGGCTTCACGCACAGCGGACGAGCCACGGCTGTGACCGCGTTCTTTGGCGACAACCTGGGAGCCTCGGTGTGGCTCGTGAGTTACAAGGGCGAAGACAGTGCTGCTTTTTCGATGGACAGTGCTCGGATTTTGGCGAGCAAGTCAACGAGCACCTTGGTTGCACGTGGCTGTCATGGGTGAGAATGTGCGCACATGTATGGAATTTTGTGGGAATTTCATACATTTAAAAACGCCAAAACACTTTGTGGGGGCTCCACTGAGGCCGTTCATCATGCCGTGTGCAGTACTTTGTGGCGAACGGCTTTTCCAAGATTCATAGGTACCACCATATGGCTCCACGCACAGCGGGTGGGCCACGGCTGTGACCGCGTTCTTTGGCGACAACATGCGAGCCGCGGTGTGACTCGTGAGTTACAAGGGCGATGACAGTGCTGCTCTTGCGATGGACGGTGCTTGGAGTTTGGCGAGCAAGTCAACGAGCACCTTGGTTGCACGTGGCTGTCATGGGCGAGAATGTGCGCACATGTATGGAATTTTGTGGGAATTTCATACATTTAAAAACCCCAAAACACTTGTTGTGGGCTCCACTGAGGCCCTTCAACATGCCGTGTGCAGTACTTTGTGGCGAACGGCATTTCCAAAATTCATAGGTACCACCAGATGGCTCCACGCACAGCGGGTGGGCCACGGCTGTGACCGCGTTCTTTGGCGACAACATGGGAGCCGCGGTGTGACTCGTGAGTTACAAGGGCGATGACAGTGCTGCTCAGTGCAGTAATTTGTGGCGAACCGCATTTCCAAAATTATTAAGTACCACCAGATGGCTCCACGCACAGCGGACGAGCCACGGCTGTGACCGCGTTCTTTGGCGACAACCTGGGAGCCTCGGTGTGGCTCGTGAGTTACAAGGGCGAAGACAGTGCTGCTTTTGCGATGGACAGTGCTCGGATTTTGGCGAGCAAGTCAACGAGCACCTTGGTTGCACGTGGCTGTCATGGGCGAGAATGTGCGCATATGTATCGAATTTTGTGCGAATTTCAAAGATTTAAAAACCCCAAAACACTTTGTGGGGGCTCCACTGAGGCCGTTCATCATTCCGTGTGCAGTACTTTGTGGCGAACGGCATTTCCAAAATTCATAGATACCACCAGATGGCTCCACGCACAGCGGGTGGGCCACGGCTGTGACCGCGTTCTTTGGCGACAACATGGGAGCTGCGGTGTGACTCGTGAGTTACAAGGGCGATGACAGTGCTGCTCAGTGCAGTAATTTGTGGCGAACCGCATTTCCAAAATTATTAAGTACCACCAGATGGCTCCACGCACAGCGGACGAGCCACGGCTGTGACCGCGTTCTTTGGCGACAACATAAGAGCCTCGGTGTGGCCCGTGAGTTACAAGGGCGAAGACGGTGCTGCTTTTGCGATGGACAGTGCTCTGAGTTTGGGGAGCAAGTCAACGAGCACCTTGGTTGCACGTGGCTGTCATGGGCGAGAATGTGCGCACATGTATGGAATCTTGTGCGAATTTCAAACATATAAAAACCCCAAAACACTTTGTGGGGGCTCCACTGAGGCCCTTCATCATGCCATGTGCAGTACTTTGTGGCGAACCGCATTTCCAAAATTCATAGGTACCACCAGATGGC
The DNA here is from genome assembly GCA_030374805.1 of Gracilaria gracilis. NCBI lineage: Eukaryota > Rhodophyta > Florideophyceae > Gracilariales > Gracilariaceae > Gracilaria > Gracilaria gracilis. Next base: position 82,297 of record JARGSG010000108.1, on the reverse strand, counting down.
TCCACGCAAAGCGGGTGGGCCACGGCTGTGACCGCGTTCTTTGGCGACAACATAAGAGCCTCGGTGTGGCCCGTGAGTTACAAGGGCGAAGACGGTGCTGCTTTTGCGATGGACAGTGCTCTGAGTTTGGGGAGCAAGTCAACGAGCACCTTGGTTGCACGTGGCTGTCATGGGCGAGAATGTGCGCACATGTATGGAATCTTGTGCGAATTTCAAACATATAAAAACCCCAAAACACTTTGTGGGGGCTCCACTGAGGCCCTTCATCATGCCATGTGCAGTACTTTGTGGCGAACCGCATTTCCAAAATTCATAGGTACCACCAGATGGCTGCACGAAAAGCGGGTGGGCCACGGCTGTGACCGCGTTCTTTGGCGACAACATGCGAGCCTCGGTGTGGCTCGTGAGTTACAAGGGCGAAGACAGTGCTGCTTTTGCGATGGACAGTGCTTGGAGTTTGGGGAGCAAGTCAATGAGCACCTTGGTTGCACGTGGCTGTCATGGGCGAGAATGTGCGCACATGTATGGAATTTTGTGCAAATTTTATACATTTAAAAATGCCAAAACACTTTGTGGGGGCTCCATTGAGGCCGTTCATCATGCCATGTGCAGTATTTTGGGGCGAACGGCATTACCAAAATTCACAGGTACCACCAGATGGCTTCACGCACAGCGGACGAGCCACGGCTGTGACCGCGTTCTTTGGCGACAACACGGGAGCCTCGGTGTGGCTCGTGAATTACAAGGGCGAAGACAGTGCTGCTTTTGCGATGGACAGTGCTTGGAGTTTGGGGAGCAAGTCAACGAGCACCTTGGTTGCACCTGGCTGTCATGGGCGAGAATGTGCGCACATGTATGGAATCTTGTGCGAATTTCAAACATATAAAAACCCCAAAACACTTTGTGGGGGCTCCACTGAGGCCCTTCATCATGCCATGTGCAGTACTTTGTGGCGAACCGCATTTCCGAAATTCATAGGTACAACCAGATGGCTCCACGCACAGCGGGTGGGCCACGGCTGTGACCGCGTTCTTTGGCGACAACATGGGAGCCGCGGTGTGGCTCGTGAGTTACAAGGGCGACGACAGTGCTGCTCTTGCGATGGACGGTGCTTGGAGTTTGGGGAGCAAGTCAACGAGCACCTTGGTTGCACCTGGCTGTCATGGGCGAGAATGTGCGCACATGTATGGAATTTTGTGGGAATTTCATACATTTAAAAACCCCAAAACACTTTGTGGGGGCTCCACTGAGGCCGTTCATCAAGCCGTGTGCAGTACTTTGTGGCGAACGGCATTTCCAAAATTCATAGGTACCACCATATGGCTCCACGCACAGCGGGTGGGCCACGGCTTTGACCGCATTCGTTGGCGACAACATGGGAGCCACCGGGTGACTCGTGAGTTACAAGGGCGATGACAGTGCTGCTCAGTGCAGTAATTTGTGGCGAACCGCATTTCCAAAATTATTAAGTACCACCAGATGGCTCCACGCACAGCGGACGAGCCACGGCTGTGACCGCGTTCTTTGGCGACAACCTGGGAGCCTCGGTGTGGCTCGTGAGTTACAAGGGCGAAGACAGTGCTGCTTTTTGCGATGGACAGTGCTCGGATTTTGGCGAGCAAGTCAACGAGCACCTTGGTTGCACGTGGCTGTCATGGGTGAGAATGTGCGCACATGTATGGAATTTTGTGCGAATTTCATACATTTAAAAATCCCAAAACACTTTGTGGGGGCTCCACTGAGGCCCTTCATCATGCCGTGTGCAGTAATTTGTGGCGAACGGCTTTTCCAAAATTCATAGGTACCACCATATGGCTCCACGCACAGCGGGTGGGCCACGGCTGTGACCGCGTTCTTTGGCGACAACATGGGAGCCGCGGTGTGACTCGTGAGTTACAAGGGCGATGACAGTGCTGCTCAGTGCAGTAATTTGTGGCGAACCGCATTTCCAAAATTATTAAGTACCACCAGATGGCTCCACGCACAGCGGACGAGCCACGACTGTGACCGCGTTCTTTGGCGACAACATGCGAGCCTCGATGTGGCTCGTGAGTTACAAGGGCGACGACAGTGCTGCTCTTGCGATGGACGGTGCTTGGCGTTTGGCGAGCAAGTCAACGAGCACCTTGGTTGCACGTGGCTGTCATGGGTGAGAATGTGCGCACATGTATGGAATCTTGTGCGAATTTGAAACATTTCAAAACGCCAAAACACTTTGTGGGGGCTCCACTGAGGCCCTTCATCATGCCATGTGCAGTACTTTGTGGCGAACCGCATTTCCAAAATTCATAGGTACCACCAGATGGCTCCACGCAAAGCGGGTGGGCCACGGCTGTGACCGCGTTCTTTGGCGACAACATGGGAGCCGCGGTGTGACTCGTGAGTTACAAGGGCGATGACAGTGCTGCTCAGTGCAGTAATTTGTGGCGAACGGCTTTTCCAAAATTATTAAGTACCACCAGATGGCTCCACGCACAGCGGGTGGGCCACGGCTGTGACCGCGTTCTTTGGCGACAACATGGGAGCCGCGGTGTGACTCGTGAGTTACAAGGGCGATGACAGTGCTGCTCAGTGCAGTAATTTGTGGCGAACCGCATTTCCAAAATTATTAAGTACCACCAGATGGCTCCACGCACAGCGGACGAGCCACGGCTGTGACCGCGTTCTTTGGCGACAACATGGGAGCCTCGGTGTGGCCCGTGAGTTACAAGGGCGAAGACGGTGCTGCTTTTGCGATGGACAGTGCTCTGAGTTTGGGGAGCAAGTCAACGAGCACCTTGGTTGCACGTGGCTGTCATGGGCGAGAATGTGCGCACATGTATGGAATCTTGTGCGAATTTCAAACATATAAAAACCCCAAAACACTTTGTGGGGGCTCCACTGAGGCCCTTCATCATGCCATGTGCAGTACTTTGTGGCGAACCGCATTTCCAAAATTCATAGGTACCACCAGATGGCTGCACGAAAAGCGGGTGGGCCACGGCTGTGACCGCGTTCTTTGGCGACAACATGCGAGCCTCGGTGTGGCTCGTGAGTTACAAGGGCGAAGACAGTGCTGCTTTTGCGATGGACAGTGCTTGGAGTTTGGGGAGCAAGTCAATGAGCACCTTGGTTGCACGTGGCTGTCATGGGCGAGAATGTGCGCACATGTATGGAATTTTGTGCAAATTTTATACATTTAAAAATGCCAAAACACTTTGTGGGGGCTCCATTGAGGCCGTTCATCATGCCATGTGCAGTATTTTGGGGCGAACGGCATTACCAAAATTCACAGGTACCACCAGATGGCTTCACGCACAGCGGACGAGCCACGGCTGTGACCGCGTTCTTTGGCGACAACACGGGAGCCTCGGTGTGGCTCGTGAGTTACAAGGGCGAAGACAGTGCTGCTTTTGCGATGGACAGTGCTTGGAGTTTGGGGAGCAAGTCAACGAGCACCTTGGTTGCACCTGGCTGTCATGGGCGAGAATGTGCGCACATGTATGGAATTTTGTGGGAATTTCATACATTTAAAAACCCCAAAACACTTTGTGGGGGCTCCACTGAGGCCGTTCATCAAGCCGTGTGCAGTACTTTGTGGCGAACGGCATTTCCAAAATTCATAGGTACCACCAGATGGCTCCACGCACAGCGGGTGGGCCACGGCTGTGACCGCGTTCTTTGGCGACAACATGGGAGCCGCGGTGTGGCTCGTGAGTTACAAGCACGACGACAGTGCTGCTCTTGCGATGGACAGTGCTTGGAGTTTGGCGAGCAAGTCAAAGAGCATCTTGGTTGCACGTGGCTGTCATGGGCGAGAATGTGCGCACATGTATGGAATTTTGTGCAAATTTTATACATTTAAAAATGCCAAAACACTTTGTGGGGGCTCCATTGAGGCCGTTCATCATGCCATGTGCAGTATTTTGGGGCGAACGGCATTACTAAAATTCACAGGTACCACGAGATGGCTTCACGCACAGCGGACGAGCCACGGCTGTGACCGCGTTCTTTGGCGACAACCTGGGAGCCTCGGTGTGGCTCGTGAGTTACAAGGGCGAAGACAGTGCTGCTTTTTCGATGGACAGTGCTCGGATTTTGGCGAGCAAGTCAACGAGCACCTTGGTTGCACGTGGCTGTCATGGGTGAGAATGTGCGCACATGTATGGAATTTTGTGGGAATTTCATACATTTAAAAACGCCAAAACACTTTGTGGGGGCTCCACTGAGGCCGTTCATCATGCCGTGTGCAGTACTTTGTGGCGAACGGCTTTTCCAAGATTCATAGGTACCACCATATGGCTCCACGCACAGCGGGTGGGCCACGGCTGTGACCGCGTTCTTTGGCGACAACATGCGAGCCGCGGTGTGACTCGTGAGTTACAAGGGCGATGACAGTGCTGCTCTTGCGATGGACGGTGCTTGGAGTTTGGCGAGCAAGTCAACGAGCACCTTGGTTGCACGTGGCTGTCATGGGCGAGAATGTGCGCACATGTATGGAATTTTGTGGGAATTTCATACATTTAAAAACCCCAAAACACTTGTTGTGGGCTCCACTGAGGCCCTTCAACATGCCGTGTGCAGTACTTTGTGGCGAACGGCATTTCCAAAATTCATAGGTACCACCAGATGGCTCCACGCACAGCGGGTGGGCCACGGCTGTGACCGCGTTCTTTGGCGACAACATGGGAGCCGCGGTGTGACTCGTGAGTTACAAGGGCGATGACAGTGCTGCTCAGTGCAGTAATTTGTGGCGAACCGCATTTCCAAAATTATTAAGTACCACCAGATGGCTCCACGCACAGCGGACGAGCCACGGCTGTGACCGCGTTCTTTGGCGACAACCTGGGAGCCTCGGTGTGGCTCGTGAGTTACAAGGGCGAAGACAGTGCTGCTTTTGCGATGGACAGTGCTCGGATTTTGGCGAGCAAGTCAACGAGCACCTTGGTTGCACGTGGCTGTCATGGGCGAGAATGTGCGCATATGTATCGAATTTTGTGCGAATTTCAAAGATTTAAAAACCCCAAAACACTTTGTGGGGGCTCCACTGAGGCCGTTCATCATTCCGTGTGCAGTACTTTGTGGCGAACGGCATTTCCAAAATTCATAGATACCACCAGATGGCTCCACGCACAGCGGGTGGGCCACGGCTGTGACCGCGTTCTTTGGCGACAACATGGGAGCTGCGGTGTGACTCGTGAGTTACAAGGGCGATGACAGTGCTGCTCAGTGCAGTAATTTGTGGCGAACCGCATTTCCAAAATTATTAAGTACCACCAGATGGCTCCACGCACAGCGGACGAGCCACGGCTGTGACCGCGTTCTTGGCGACAACATTGAAGCCTCGGTGTGGCTCGTGAGTTACAAGGGCGACGACAGTGCTGCTCTTGCGATGGACGGTGCTTGGAGTTTGGCGAGCAAGTCAACGAGCACCTTGGTTGCACGTGGCTGTCATGGGCGAGAACGTGCGCACGTGTATGGAATCTTGTGCGAATTTCAAACATTTAAAAACGCCAAAACACTTTGTGGGGGCTCCACTGAGGCCGTCCATCATGCCGTGTGCAGTACTTTGTAGCAAACCGCATTTCCGAAATTCATAGGTACAACCAGATGGCTCCACGCACAGCGGGTGGGCCACGGCTGTGACCGCGTTCTCTGGCGACAACACGGGAGCCTCGGTGTGGCTCGTGAGTTACAAGCGCGACGACAGTGCTGCTCTTGCGATGGACGGTGCTTGGAGTTTGGCGAGCAAGTCAAAGAGCACCTTGGTTGCACGTGGCTGTCATGGCCGAGAACGTGCGCACATGTATGGAATCTTGTGCGAATTTGAAACATTTCAAAACGCCAAAACACTTTGTGGGGGCTCCACTGAGGCCCTTCATCATGCCATGTGCAGTACTTTGTGGCGAACCGCATTTCCAAAATTCATAGGTACCACCAGATGGCTCCACGCAAAGCGGTTGGGCCACGACTGTGACCGCGTTCTTTGGCGACAACACGGGAGCCGCGGTGTGGCTCGTGAGTTACAAGCACGACGACAGTGCTGCTCTTGCGATGGACAGTGCTTGGAGTTTGGCGAGCAAGTCAACGAGCATCTTGGTTGCACGTGGCTGTCATGGGCGAGAATGTGCGCACATGTATGGAATCTTGTGCGAATTTCAAACATTTCAAAACGCCAAAACACTTTTGGGGGCTCCACTGAGGCCCTTCATCGTGCCGTGTGCAGTACTTCGTGGCGAACGGCTTTTCCAAAATTCATAGGTACCACCAGATGGCTCCACGCACAGCGGGTGGGCCACGGCTGTGACCGCGTTCTTTGGCGACAACATGCGAGCCGCGGTGTGACTCGTGTGTTACAAGGGCGACGACAGTGCTGCTCTTGCGATGGACGGTGCTTGGAGTTTGGCGAGCAAGTCAACGAGCACCTTGGTTGCACGTGGCTGTCATGGGCGAGAACGTGCGCACGTGTATGGAATCTTGTGCGAATTTCAAACATTTAAAAACCCCAAAACACTTGTTGTGGGCTCCACTGAGGCCCTTCAACATGCCGTGTGCAGTACTTTGTGGCGAACGGCATTTCCAAAATTCATAGGTACCACCAGATGGCTCCACGCACAGCGGGTGGGCCACGGCTGTGACCGCGTTCTTTGGCGACAACATGGGAGCCGCGGTGTGACTCGTGAGTTACAAGGGCGATGACAGTGCTGCTCAGTGCAGTAATTTGTGGCGAACCGCATTTCCAAAATTATTAAGTACCACCAGATGGCTCTACGCACAGCGGACGAGCCACGACTGTGACCGCGTTCTTTGGCGACAACATGCGAGCCTCGATGTGGCTCGTGAGTTACAAGGGCGACGACAGTGCTGCTCTTGCGATGGACGGTGCTTGGAGTTTGGCGAGCAAGTCAAAGAGCACCTTGGTTGCACGTGGCTGTCATGGCCGAGAACGTGCGCACATGTATGGAATCTTGTGCGAATTTGAAACATTTCAAAACGCCAAAACACTTTGTGGGGGCTCCACTGAGGCCCTTCATCATGCCATGTGCAGTACTTTGTGGCGAACCGCATTTCCAAAATTCATAGGTACCACCAGATGGCTCCACGCAAAGCGGTTGGGCCACGACTGTGACCGCGTTCTTTGGCGACAACACGGGAGCCGCGGTGTGGCTCGTGAGTTACAAGCACGACGACAGTGCTGCTCTTGCGATGGACAGTGCTTGGAGTTTGGGGAGCAAGTCAACGAGCATCTTGGTTGCACGTGGCTGTCATGGGCGAGAATGTGCGCACATGTATGGAATCTTGTGCGAATTTCAAACATTTCAAAACGCCAAAACACTTTTGGGGGCTCCACTGAGGCCCTTCATCGTGCCGTGTGCAGTACTTCGTGGCGAACGGCTTTTCCAAAATTCATAGGTACCACCAGATGGCTCCACGCACAGCGGGTGGGCCACGGCCGTGACCGCGTTCTTTGGCGACAACATGCGAGCCGCGGTGTGACTCGTGTGTTACAAGGGCGACGACAGTGCTGCTCTTGCGATGGACGGTGCTTGGAGTTTGGCGAGCAAGTCAACGAGCACCTTGGTTGCACGTGGCTGTCATGGGCGAGAACGTGCGCACGTGTATGGAATCTTGTGCGAATTTCAAACATTTAAAAACGCCAAAACACTTTGTGGGGGCTCCACTGAGGCCGTCCATCATGCCGTGTGCAGTACTTTGTAGCAAACCGCATTTCCGAAATTCATAGGTACAACCAGATGGCTCCACGCACAGCGGGTGGGCCACGGCTGTGACCGCGTTCTCTGGCGACAACATGGGAGCCGCGGTGTGGCTCGTGTGTTACAAGCGCGACGACAGTGCTGCTCTTGCGATGGACAGTGCTTGGAGTTTGGCGAGCAAGTCAACGAGCACCTTGGTTGCACGTGGCTCTCATGGGCGAGAATGTGCGCACATGTATGGAATTTTGTGCAAATTTTATACATTTAAAAATGCCAAAACACTTTGTGGGGGCTCGATTGAGGCCGTTCATCATGCCATGTGCAGTATTTTGGGGCGAACGGCATTACTAAAATTCACAGGTACCACGAGATGGCTTCACGCACAGCGGACGAGCCACGGCTGTGACCGCGTTCTTTGGCGACAACATGGGAGCCGCGGTGTGACTCGTGAGTTACAAGGGCGATGACAGTGCTGCTCAGTGCAGTAATTTGTGGCGAACCGCATTTCCAAAATTATTAAGTACCACCAGATGGCTCTACGCACAGCGGACGAGCCACGACTGTGACCGCGTTCTTTGGCGACAACATGCGAGCCTCGATGTGGCTCGTGAGTTACAAGGGCGACGACAGTGCTGCTCTTGCGATGGACGGTGCTTGGAGTTTGGCGAGCAAGTAAACGAGCACCTTGGTTGCACGTGGCTGTCATGGGCGAGAATGTGCGCACATGTATGGAATTTTGTGGGAATTTCATACATTTAAAAACCCCAAAACACTTGTTGTGGGCTCCACTGAGGCCCTTCAACATGCCGTGTGCAGTACTTTGTGGCGAACGGCATTTCCAAAATTCATAGGTACCACCAGATGGCTCCACGCACAGCGGGTGGGCCACGGCTGTGACCGCGTTCTTTGGCGACAACATGGGAGCCGCGGTGTGACTCGTGAGTTACAAGGGCGATGACAGTGCTGCTCAGTGCAGTAATTTGTGGCGAACCGCATTTCCAAAATTATTAAGTACCACCAGATGGCTCTACGCACAGCGGACGAGCCACGACTGTGACCGCGTTCTTTGGCGACAACATGCGAGCCTCGATGTGGCTCGTGAGTTACAAGGGCGACGACAGTGCTGCTCTTGCGATGGACGGTGCTTGGAGTTTGGCGAGCAATTCAACGAGCACCTTGGTTGCACGTGGCTTTCATGGTCGAGAATGTGCGCACATGTATGGAATCTTGTGCGAATTTCAAACATATAAAAATGCCAAAAAACTTTGTGGGGGCTCCACTGAGGCCCTTCATCATGCCGTGTGCAGTACTTTGTGGCGAACGGCATTTCCAAAATTCATAGGTACCACCAGATGGCTCCACGCACAGCGGGTGGGCCACGGCTGTGACCGCGTTCTTTGGCGACAACATGGGAGCCGCGGTGTGACTCGTGAGTTACAAGGGCGATGACAGTGCTGCTCAGTGCAGTAATTTGTGGCGAACCGCATTTCCAAAATTATTAAGTACCACCAGATGGCTCCACGCACAGCGGACGAGCCACGACTGTGACCGCGTTTATTGGCGACAACATGGGAGCCGCGGTGTGGCTCGTGAGTTACAAGGGCGACGACAGTGCTGCTCTTGCGATGGACGGTGCTTGGAGTTTGGCGAGCAAGTCAACGAGCACCTTGGTTGCACGTGGCTGTCATGGGCGAGAACGTGCGCACGTGTATGGAATCTTGTGCGAATTTCAAACATTTAAAAACGCCAAAACACTTTGTGGGGGCTCCACTGAGGCCGTCCATCATGCCGTGTGCAGTACTTTGTAGCAAACCGCATTTCCGAAATTCATAGGTACAACCAGATGGCTCCACGCACAGCGGGTGGGCCACGGCTGTGACCGCGTTCTCTGGCGACAACATGGGAGCCTCGGTGTGGCTCGTGAGTTACAAGGGCGAAGACAGTGCTGCTTTTGCGATGGACAGTGCTTGGAGTTTGGGGAGCAAGTCAACGAGCACCTTGGTTGCACGTGGCTGTCATGGGCGAGAATGTGCGCACATTTATGGAATTTTGTGGGAATTTCATACATTTCAAAATCCCAAAACTCTTTGTGGGGGCTCCACTGAGGCCGTTCATCATGCCATGTGCAGTACTTTGTGGCGAACGGCATTTCCAAAAGTTAATAGGTACCACCAGATGGCTCCACGCACAGCGGGTGGGCCACGACTGTGACCGCGTTCTTTGGCGACAACACGGGAGCCCCGGTGTGGCTCGTGAGTTACAAGGGCGACGACAGTGCTGCTCTTGCGATGGACGGTGCTTGGAGTTTGGCGAGCAAGTCAACGAGCACCTTGGTTGCACGTGGCTGTCATGGGCGAGAATGTCCGCACATGTATGGAATTTTGTGCGAATTTCATACATTTAAAAACGCCAAAACACTTTGTGGGAGCTGCACTGAGGCCGTTCATCATGCCGTGTGCAGTATTTTTTGGCGAACCGCATTTCCAAAACTATTAAGTACCACCAGATGGCTCCACGCACAGCGGACGAGCCACGACTGTGACCGCGTTCTTTGGCGACAACACGGGAGCCGCGGTGTGGCTCGTGAGTTACAACGGCGACGACAGTGCTGCTCAGTGCAGTAATTTGTGGGGAACCGCATTTTAAAAATTATTAAGTACCACCAGATGGCTCCACGCACAGCGGACGAGCCACGGCTGTGACCGCGTTCTTTGGCGACAACATGGGAGCATCGGTGTGGCTCGTGAGGTACAAGGGCGAAGACGGTGCTGCTTTTGCGATGGACAGTGCTCTGAGTTTGGGGAGCAAGTCAACGAGCACCTTGGTTGCACGTGGCTGTCATGGGCGAGAATGTGCGCACATGTATGGAATCTTGTGCGAATTTCAAACATTTAAAAACGCCAAAACACTTTGTGGGGGCTCCACTGAGGCCGTTCATCATGCCATGTGCAGTAATTTGTGGCGAACGGCTTTTCCAAAATTCATAGGTACAACCAGATGGCTCCACGCACAGCGGGTAGGCCACGGCTGTGACCGCGTTCTCTGGCGACAACACGGGAGCCTCGGTGTGGCTCGTGAGTTACAAGGGCGACGACAGTGCTGCTCTTGCGATGGACGGTGCTTGGAGTTTGGCGAGCAAGTCAACGAGCACCTTGGTTGCACGTGGCTGTCATGGCCGAGAACGTGCGCACATGTATGGAATCTTGTGCGAATTTGAAACATTTCAAAACGCCAAAACACTTTGTGGGGGCTCCACTGAGGCCCTTCATCATGCCATGTGCAGTACTTTGTGGCGAACCGCATTTCCAAAATTCATAGGTACCACCAGATGGCTCCACGCAAAGCGGGTGGGCCACGGCTGTGACCGCGTTCTTTGGCGACAACACGGGAGCCGCGGTGTGGCTCGTGAGTTACAAGCACGACGACAGTGCTGCTCTTGCGATGGACAGTGCTTGGAGTTTGGCGAGCAAGTCAAAGAGCATCTTGGTTGCACGTGGCTGTCATGGGCGAGAATGTGCGCACATGTATGGAATCTTGTGCGAATTTCAAACATTTCAAAACGCCAACACACTTTTGGGCGCTCCACTGAGGCCCTACATCGTGCCGTGTGCAGTACTTTGTGGCGAACGGCTTTTCCAAAATTCATAGGTACCACCAGATGGCTCCACGCACAGCGGGTGGGCCACGGCTGTGACCGCGTTCTTTGGCGACAACATGGGAGCCGCGGTGTGACTCGTGTGTTACAAGGGCGATGACACTGCTGCTCAGTGCAGTAATTTGTGGCGAACCGCATTTCCAAAATTATTAAGTACCACCAGATGGCTCCACGCACAGCGGACGAGCCACGGCTGTGACCGCGTTCTTTGGCGACAACATGGGAGCCGCGGTGTGACTCGTGTGTTACAAGGGCGATGACACTGCTGCTCAGTGCAGTAATTTGTGGCGAACCGCATTTCCAAAATTATTAAGTACCACCAGATGGCTCCACGCACAGCGGACGAGCCACGGCTGTGACCGCGTTTATTGGCGACAACATGGGAGCCGCGGTGTGGCTCGTGAGTTACAAGGGCGACGACAGTGCTGCTCTTGCGATGGACGGTGCTTGGAGTTTGGCGAGCAAGTCAACGAGCACCTTGGTTGCACGTGGCTGTCATGGGCGAGAATGTGCGCACATGTATGGAATCTTGTGCGAATTTCATACATTTAAAAACGCCAAAACACTTTGTGGGGGCTCCACTGAGGCCCTTCATCATGCCATGTGCAGTACTTTGTGGCGAACGGCATTACCAAAATTCATAGGTACAACCAGATGGCTCCATGCACAGCGGGTGGGCCACGACTGTGACCGCTTTCTTTGGCGACAACACGGGAGCCGCGGTGTGGCTCGTGTGTTACAAGCGCGACGACAGTGCTGCTCTTGCGATGGACAGTGCTTGGAGTTTGGCGAGCAAGTCAACGAGCACCTTGGTTCCACGTGGCTCTCATGGGCGAGAATGTGCGCACATGTATGGAATTTTGTGCAAATTTTATACATTTAAAAATGCCAAAACACTTTGTGGGGGCTCCATTGAGGCCGTTCATCATGCCATGTGCAGTATTTTGGGGCGAACGGCATTACCAAAATTCATAGGTACAACCAGATGGCTTCACGCACAGCGGACGAGCCACGGCTGTGACCGCGTTCTTTGGCGACAACATGGGAGCCGCGGTGTTGCCCGTGAGTTACAAGGGCGACGACAGTGCTGCTCTTGCGATGGACGGTGCTTGGAGTTTTGCGAGCAAGTCAACGAGCACCTTGGTTGCACGTGGCTGTCATGGGCGAGAACGTGCGCACGTGTATGGAATCTTGTGCGAATTTCAAACATTTAAAAACGCCAAAACACTTTGTGGGGGCTCCACTGAGGCCGTCCATCATGCCGTGTGCAGTACTTTGTAGCAAACCGCATTTCCGAAATTCATAGGTACAACCAGATGGCTCCACGCACAGCGGGTGGGCCACGGCTGTGACCGCGTTCTCTGGCGACAACATGGGAGCCTCGGTGTGGCTCGTGAGTTACAAGGGCGAAGACAGTGCTGCTTTTGCGATGGACAGTGCTTGGAGTTTGGGGAGCAAGTCAACGAGCACCTTGGTTGCACGTGGCTGTCATGGGCGAGAATGTGCGCACATTTATGGAATTTTGTGGGAATTTCATACATTTCAAAATCCCAAAACTCTTTGTGGGGGCTCCACTGAGGCCGTTCATCATGCCATGTGCAGTACTTTGTGGCGAACGGCTTTTCCAAAATTCATAGGTACCACCAGATGGCTCCACGCACAGCGGGTGGGCCACGGCTGTGACCGCGTTCTTTGGCGAGCACGGGAGCGGCGGTGTGGCTCGTGAGTTACAAGGGCGAAGACAGTGCTGCTTTTGCGATGGACAGTGCTTGGAGTTTGGCGAGCAAGTCAACGAGCACCTTGGTTGCACGTGGCTGTCATGGGCGAGAATGTGCGCACATGTATGGAATCTTGTGCGAATTTCAAACATTTAAAAACGCCAAAACACTTTGTGGGGGCTCCACTGAGGCCGTTCATCATGCCATGTGCAGTACTTTGTGGCGAACCGCATTTCCAAATTTCATAGGTACCACCAGATGGCTCCACGCACAGCGGGTGGGCCACGGCTGTGACCGCGTTCTTTGGCGACAACACGGGAGCCGCGGTGTGACTCGTGAGTTACAACGGCGACGACAGTGCTGCTCAGTGCAGTAATTTGTGGCGAACCGCATTTTAAAAATTATTAAGTACCACCAGATGGCTCCACGCACAGCGGACGAGCCACGGCTGTGACCGCGTTTTTTGGCGACAACATGGGAGCCGCGGTGTGACTCGTGAGTTACAAGGGCGATGACACTGCTGCTCAGTGCAGTAATTTGTGGCGAACCGCATTTCCAAAATTATTAAGTACCACCAGATGGCTCCACGCACAGCGGACGAGCCACGGCTGTGACCGCGTTCTTTGGCGACAACATGGGAGCATCGGTGTGGCTCGTGAGTTACAAGGGCGAAGACGGTGCTGCTTTTGCGATGGACAGTGCTCTGAGTTTGGGGAGCAAGTCAACGAGCACCTTGGTTGCACGTGGCTGTCATGGGCGAGAATGTGCGCACATTTATGGAATTTTGTGGGAATTTCATACATTTCAAAATCCCAAAATCACAGTGCTGCTTTTGCGATGGACAGTGCTTGGAGTTTGGGGAGCAAGTCAACGAGCACCTTGGTTGCACGTGGCTGTCATGGGCGAGAATGTGCGCACATTTATGGAATTTTGTGGGAATTTCATACATTTCAAAATCCCAAAACTCTTTGTGGGGGCTCCACTGAGGCCGTTCATCATGCCATGTGCAGTACTTTGTGGCGAACGGCATTTCCAAAAGTTAATAGGTACCACCAGATGGCTCCACGCACAGCGGGTGGGCCACGACTGTGACCGCGTTCTTTGGCGACAACACGGGAGCCTCGGTGTGGCTCGTGAGTTACAAGGGCGACGACAGTGCTGCTCTTGCGATGGACGGTGCTTGGAGTTTGGCGAGCAAGTCAACGAGCACCTTGGTTGCACGGGGCTGTCATGGGCGAGAATGTGCGCACATGTATGGAATCTTGTGCGAATTTCAAACATTTCAAAACGCCAACACACTTTTGGGGGCTCCACTGAGGCCCTACATCGTGCCGTGTGCAGTACTTTGTGGCGAACGGCTTTTCCAAAATTCATAGGTACCACCAGATGGCTCCACGCACAGCGGGTGGGCCACGGCTGTGACCGCGTTCTTTGGCGAGCACGGGAGCGGCGGTGTGGCTCGTGAGTTACAAGGGCGAAGACAGTGCTGCTTTTGCGATGGACAGTGCTTGGAGTTTGGCGAGCAAGTCAACGAGCACCTTGGTTGCACGTGGCTGTCATGGGCGAGAATGTGCTCACATGTATGGAATCTTGTGCGAATTTCAAACATTTAAAAACGCCAAAACACTTTGTGGGGGCTCCACTGAGGCCGTTCATCATGCCATGTGCAGTACTTTGTGGCGAACCGCATTTCCAAATTTCATAGGTACCACCAGATGGCTCCACGCACAGCGGGTGGGCCACGGCTGTGACCGCGTTCTTTGGCGACAACACGGGAGCCGCGGTGTGACTCGTGAGTTACAAGGGCGACGACAGTGCTGCTCAGTGCAGTAATTTGTGGCGAACCGCATTTTAAAAATTATTAAGTACCACCAGATGGCTCCACGCACAGCGGACGAGCCACGGCTGTGACCGCGTTCTTTGGCGACAACACGGGAGCGGCGGTGTGGCTCGTGAGTTACAAGGGCGAAGACAGTGCTGCTTTTGCGATGGACAGTGCTCTGAGTTTGGGGAGCAAGTCAACGAGCACCTTGGTTGCACGTGGCTGTCATGGGCGAGAATGTGCGCACATGTATGGAATCTTGTGCGAATTTCAAACATTTAAAAACGCCAAAACACTTTGTGGGGGCTCCACTGAGGCCGTTCATCATGCCATGTGCAGTACTTTGTGGCGAACCGCATTTCCAAATTTCATAGGTACCACCAGATGGCTCCACGCACAGCGGGTGGGCCACGGCTGTGACCGCGTTCTCTGGCGACAACATGGGAGCCGCGGTGTGGCTCGTGAGTTACAAGGGCGAATACAGTGCTGCTTTTGCGATGGACAGTGCTTGGAGTTTGGGGAGCAAGTCAACGAGCACCTTGGTTGCACGTGGCTGTCATGGGCGAGAATGTGCGCACATTTATGGAATTTTGTGGGAATTTCATACATTTCAAAATCCCAAAATCACAGTGCTGCTTTTGCGATGGACAGTGCTTGGAGTTTGGGGAGCAAGTCAACGAGCACCTTGGTTGCACGTGGCTGTCATGGGCGAGAATGTGCGCACATTTATGGAATTTTGTGGGAATTTCATACATTTCAAAATCCCAAAACTCTTTGTGGGGGCTCCACTGAGGCCGTTCATCATGCCATGTGCAGTACTTTGTGGCGAACGGCATTTCCAAAAGTTAATAGGTACCACCAGATGGCTCCACGCACAGCGGGTGGGCCACGACTGTGACCGCGTTCTTTGGCGACAACACGGGAGCCCCGGTGTGGCTCGTGAGTTACAAGGGCGACGACAGTGCTGCTCTTGCGATGGACGGTGCTTGGAGTTTGGCGAGCAAGTCAACGAGCACCTTGGTTGCACGTGGCTGTCATGGGCGAGAATGTCCGCACATGTATGGAATTTTGTGCGAATTTCATACATTTAAAAACGCCAAAACACTTTGTGGGAGCTGCACTGAGGCCGTTCATCATGCCGTGTGCAGTATTTTTTGGCGAACCGCATTTCCAAAACTATTAAGTACCACCAGATGGCTCCACGCACAGCGGACGAGCCACGACTGTGACCGCGTTCTTTGGCGACAACACGGGAGCCGCGGTGTGGCTCGTGAGTTACAAGGGCGACGACAGTGCTGCTCAGTGCAGTAATTTGTGGCGAACCGCATTTTAAAAATTATTAAGTACCACCAGATGGCTCCACGCACAGCGGACGAGCCACGGCTGTGACCGCGTTCTTTGGCGACAACATGGGAGCCGCGGTGTGACTCGTGAGTTACAAGGGCGATGACACTGCTGCTCAGTGCAGTAATTTGTGGCGAACCGCATTTCCAAAACTATTAAGTACCACCAGATGGCTCCACGCACAGCGGACGAGCCACGACTGTGACCGCGTTCTTTGGCGACAACACGGGAGCCGCGGTGTGGCTCGTGAGTTACAACGGCGACGACAGTGCTGCTCAGTGCAGTAATTTGTGGCGAACCGCATTTTAAAAATTATTAAGTACCACCAGATGGCTCCACGCACAGCGGACGAGCCACGGCTGTGACCGCGTTCTTTGGCGACAACATGGGAGCCGCGGTGTGGCTCGTGAGTTACAAGGGCGAAGACAGTGCTGCTTTTGCGATGGACAGTGCTTGGAGTTTGGGAAGCAAGTCAACGAGCACCTTGGTTGCACGTGGCTGTCATGGGCGAGAATGTGCGCACATTTATGGAATTTTGTGGGAATTATGTGCAGTACTTTGTGGCGAACGGCTTTTCCAAAATTCATAGGTACCACCAGATGGCTCCACGCACAGCGGGTGGGCCACGACTGTGACCGCGTTCTTTGGCGACAACACGGGAGCCGCGGTGTGACTCGTGAGTTACAAGGGCGACGACAGTGCTGCTCAGTGCAGTAATTTGTGGCGAACCGCATTTCCAAAATTATTAAGTACCACCAGATGGCTCCACGCAAAGCGGACGAGCCACGGCTGTGACCGCGTTCTTTGGCGACAACATGGGAGCCGCGGTGTGGCTCGTGAGTTACAAGGGCGAAGACAGTGCTGCTTTTGCGATGGACAGTGCTTGGAGTTTGGCGAGCAAGTCAACGAGCACCTTGGTTGGCTTTCAAAGTGCCGCATGCGGCATCCTTAGGCCGCGTTGTTCCCCATCTAAGGTTAACGATCTTCGCTTTCGCGCTGTCTTTGGTGTGGCGCTGTCCTCCTTATCGGAGATATGGAATGAAATACACGGCGATATTCCCCCAAAAAGCGAAGCAAAACATTTATTGTGGTCTCTAATGTTTCTAAGACTATACTATTCGGAAAGCGTGCTCTCGGCTCTCGCCGGCTGCGACGAGAAGTGCTTCAAAAAGTGGGTTTGGACATTTCTGGAAGCCCTGGCTGGTATGAAAGTGGTACGTTTGTAATTTCTTTCTTTTCTAGCGCTTTGGGACACTAACAGCGCAAAGATTTTCTGGCGAGCACGCTTGGCGGGACACGAGTTTTCGAGGTACAAGGCCTCTGTTGATGGTACGGATTGGCGTATATTGGAGCCCTCTCTATTTGGGAGGAAATGGTATAGCCACAAGTTTAATGGGCCTGGCGTTCGCTACGAGATGGGCTTTGGTATAGACTTTGGATCCATAGTATGGATACACGGTCCTTTTCCCTGTGGGTCGCACACAGATATGATAATTTATCGTCTACGTTTGAAGTCTTCTCTGGGAAACGGGGAGATGGTAGTGGCAGACGCAAGTTATTTGGACACAACGACGAGCTATATTACGTCGGAAGCTGTTTCAGCCTATTTCGGATGGATTTGTGCTCGTTACGAAGCCATCAATAAGCGAATCAAACATTTTCAGTGTCTGTCTCGTCCATACAGGCATCATCTCAAGAAACACAGTGTTGTGTTCTACGCTTGCGCCAACATCACGCAAGTTCTGATGACAACGGAGCCTGTGTTTGCGGGATAAGATATGAGCCAAATAAACTGAAGCAGCTTTTTGCCAAGACTTGCCATTGTCGCAATGCGTAGGCGTATTCGCCCAAAATCGGTTTTTCCCGCAGCTCCCAGCCCGCACCGAGCTGTTGTGCCCGCGCAGCGCCTCAGGCAGCAGCGCGCCGCTCTCGCCGTAAACTTTAGATATGGGGACGTGATGCTTTCCGAATGCTCATGGGCAACACACCACGTGCACACGTGCACACGTGGTACAGAAACACACACACACCACGTGTGGCTGCCGGGCCCGGAATCCGTACTTGAAGTTGCATCCGTGCCACGGATGCAACTTGAGGTTGCCACACCCTTCGTTGGTCCGCCCCGTCGGTGGCGCAGCAGCAGCGCAGCAGCAGCAGCAGCAGCAACAGCAGCAGCAGCAGCAGCAGCAGCAGCAGCAGCAACAGCAGCAGCAGCAGCGGCAGCCGCCATGAACTCGTCGCTAGCGCTGAGCGCGCACGCCGTGGTGCTGGCGGGCGGCGCCGGCAGCCAAATGGGCGCGCTGCCGAGCGACGCCACGCCCAAGGCGCTGCTGCCGGTGGCCAACCGCCCCATGCTGTTCTACGCGCTCTTCTCGCTGGCGCGCGCCGCCGTGCCGTCCGCCACCGTCTTTGCACGTGCGCCGCATCTGCAGCGCATCCGCGCCTACGTCGCCGACGTCTTCCCGGCCGATCGCCTCGTGCGCGCGCTGCCCACCGCGCTCAAGTGCGACGTGCGCGTCTGCGCCCCCGACAGCGGCACCGCTGATACTGTGCGCTACATGGCGCATGCCGATGCGCATGCCACTAGTCTTATTGTGCTTAGCTCCGATTATGTCGCCGATATCGACCTTTCGCTCGTGCTTCAACACCATTGTCAGTCGCTCTCTACCGCTACCGTCGTGCTTGTTTGACAGCCATGCGTCCCTCTCCCACAAAACACAAAGCACAAGCGTCCCTCTCCCACAAAACACAAAGCACAAGCACAAGTCGTCGAAAAACACACCGTCAACTCCCCCGTACACCGTCACCAACTACGCCCTCTTGTCCGATCGCCACCGCCTACTCGGCCTCATCACTCCGTCCGATCTCACGTCAAACAAGCTTGTTGTTCGTGCCGCCCTCACCAATCGCTACCACTCCATCAAACTGTGCTCCGATCTGTTTGACACCCATGTGTACGTGCTTGATAAGCGCACCGTTCGCAGCGCTCTGCGCCTGTTTCCGGCCATATCCTCCGTGCGTTTCGAACTTATCCCCTACCTGGCCAGACGTCAGCACACGCTGCAGCGCACCGCGGACACCTTGGACTGGCCGTATCCTGGCGAGCAACTTGTTGTCAACGCCCTGCTTTTGGACGCCGCCACCACGTACGCGAACAGAGCAAATACCGTTTCCCATTTTCTCCACGCCAATCTTCGAGTTGCCGCTGGCTGTCTCAACCCATTTCTTGAGCGCACCGACAATGTACCTGCTGACAAGCCGAAGAAAGGAAAGAAGCTTGACAGAAAGTTGCCATTCGTCACATGTGGTGAAAAGGTTTTTGTGTCGCCCGAGTCCAACGTGGCGGACAATGTTACCGCAGGTGACCGTACTTCGGTCAAGAAAAGCGTGGTCGGTCCGAATTGCAAGCTTGGTTCCAACGTCAAGATCAACGGCTGTGTGTTGACGACCGGTGTCACGCTTGAAGACGGAGTTAATCTTTCGTCGTGTATTGTGTGCGAACACGCTGTCGTTCAAACTGGCTCTGTGCTCAAAGAATGTCAGCTTGCGTCGGGAATTACTGTCCTGTCAAACTCTGAAGCTAGTGGTAAACAATACACAGGCGCTCAGGAAGATGTGTATGGGCTGGGCGATATTGAGTTCTTTAAATGATTCCCAAATGCTGCTCAACTACCCTTGCTTCACTCTTTTGAAAGTGTTCACGTATCCTTTGGGATGTACAACTCTTGTCGTTCTTTACCTCAACCTCTTTCGGAGCTATGATGAACCTAATACGCAAAGTAGCAAGAGTGCTGTTCGACGCATCATACACCCTGGTCTAGTCAGCCAAACTGGAACACGGTTTAGAACATGAATACTGAGGACCAGACATTTTATGGGCCTTGGATCAGGGCAGCGATGTCTTCTCAGGGCTGTTGACCGAGTGTTTCAATTCTTATTGTTCGGAAAGCTTGCGAATTAACGACGTGCTTTGCACTCAATTGAGCCACTTTCTCATGTCCCTCCACTGAAGGCATCCATTGTATAGAAGGTTACCAATAGGTTCTATGGCTACGCCGGGACGTACTGGCAATCGAAATACTTCCAACATGGGATGTGCCACCCAATAAGAAATAGCATTGGTATATGTCGATGCGACGATCCTTCCGACGACAATATCACCTTGCATGGTATGAGGAGCATACAACCCAGTTCGGTTAACCTTTGAAACCACCGACACTATCGAAGGTCCGTCAAGGGTACGAAGTGTATCACCAACTTTCACGTTTTGAGCGATAACTAGCCGGCCGTTTGCGTAAATGTAGTGCTCTGGGGAAAGCTCAATAGTATGGTTCTGTGCGGACTCTAAACGAACAAAGAGATGCGTCCCCACTGGTTGTTTGTGCGAAAACATATACACCGCGCTTGGACTCTGATTCACCAGACATGATGGCATGACCAGCCTGAAGCTCATGCATTTGGATTTTCTTCCCGTTAGATAAATGAACGGTGGCGGTTCTCGGGAAGCAACCGTCCATGTCGGGGAAGCCCGTAATTTCGGAGAGGTTTGTCAGGCTCGTCTCGAGATGCCTACTTGCTTCGGGGCTCGCCCTACCTTCTAGGGTTTCCATTTCCGGCGCAGCTGTGCTTTCAGAAGATTCTGATACGAGGCCAACGTTGAACTCGAAGCTTGATAGTGGGGAAGGTAATGCTTCCACATAGTTCGGGCCTGGTCCATCCGTGAACGGTTCCGGGAGGTCTGTTGGGCTCGTCTCGGGATGCATGCTTGCTTCGGGGCTCGCCCTGCCTTCTAGGGTTTCCATTTCCGGCGCAGCTGTGCTATCAGAAGATTGCGATACGGGGCCAATGTTGAAATCGAAGCTCGATAGTGGGGAAGGTAATGCTTCCACATAGTTCGGGCCTGGTCCATCCGTGAACAGTTCCAAATCAATCGGATCGGGTTCGACAGTATTTAATGGACTGTAGCTTGACGGGTATGTCATGGGCGGCGACGGTAGAACTGATGGTTCGACTATGCTTTCTTGTGATTGTAAGCCTGGTGCCCTTTCATACAATTGCGTCGTGAGTTCTGAACTGTAGCCAGCAGTTTCGTGAACAACAGGTATGGAAGCAACGGCATCTTCAGCATTCCAAGCTAGTGAGAACCATGGAGTCGCTTCAGGAGAACCTTGGAAGTCCGTTCCCTGTGTCACTGGTGGACTCTCTTCTTCTAACACCTCGAAGGACGACAAGGGATAATTAGAGGGCGTAATCCTGCGGTCCAGAGCTGTTGTAGGGAGTACCTGAGGGCCGACCCCCAGGGAATGTGACAACGGGGCAATAGATGATAGTTCAGCAAAAGAAGTTCCTTCATCCTCTCCAGGACCGTCAACCTCTAGAGTTTGCGAAGGGGGACTGCTGAGTGGTATCAATTCCCCTTCTTCGGGAGAAGTCATGGGTTGTTCTGAGGGCTCCAAACAGGGCTCTTCTCGATCACGGCTTTCTGGGAATTCCTCAGGGTTCAAGATACCAGGAAACAAAACTCTGCTAACAACGTGAATATATCCGTTTAAGGTGCAGATATCCAACATTCCCTCTACAAGATCCGCATCTGGAAGCTTGGGGTTTTGGTCAATCAGTTGAAGTCCAGTGCTCTAGGGGCAGTCCTGAGTCCCAGGTGGCCAACATTGTTTTGTTTCGGATCTCGTTTGAGTTCATTCTGGGTGCAACGATATGGTAAAGGGGCATGTTGAAGATATATTCGATGGGGTTTTCGTATCTTTTTGAAAGGTAGGAGACAAGGTATTGGTACCCTTCGTACTCTTCACTTCCTTCGTAACCCAAGTCCTGAGCGGTACGTAGAATAGCATCGTCGTTGGGAGCGAAGAAAGTTATGCCACCTGGAGTGCTGATATTCAGAATCCCTTCCCTATTGCCAGCAGCAAGAAGATTTGCTAGAATGTTGAAATTGGATCCGTTCTTGTCGAAGCTGATTGTTGGAGATAGATTTTCGTTGACAATGAAGTCGAGGATTGTTTTATTGTGGCACTCATATTGAGGCGGTTGAGGAACACCTAGTACGCTTGCCAGAAAGAAAAGGTGGGATAAGAAACAGAGTATCGCAGATGTCCGAGAAAGCATCGTGTTTTGTTGACCAAGATAGAACTTGTATCAGCCTTGAACCGTAACGAGCCATAGTGCTCGCGCTCTTAACCAAGGTGCTGTGGTTCGAAATGAATGGACTTCAACTTCCACGCAGCATAGTCACGTAAAAACGAGAAGCTGTTTGAAAATGAACGAGAATACACGATAAGCTTGGAAATATCATCCACAACCCAACGTGAGAGACAGAGAAGGTTCTTGATGACTAAAGCCGTTTTCTAACTGGGATAGTGCAGAGGACAAGAACTGTTCGTTTTTTGAATTCTCTCATGATCATTCATTCTGTTGGATTCAATACCAATCCTTTCATGTAGTACAACATCATGTTGATACTCTTCATTCCGAGTTTTAACGCTGATGTTCACCAAGCAACACGATGAAAAGCGATGTTTGATGCTCAACTCGAGTTGGACAACATGATATTTGCGAAACGGGGAGCTGCTGAATATGAAAAACAGCAGACAATACAACCTTTGCTCTCACTAATTCCCCCTCGGTCTGTACGATGAAAACGTATCTTCTTCCTGAATTCAATGTTAGTTTTACCGGGCTCTGAAGTGTTGGGGCAAACAAGATTGTGACTTTCTGCCCTGATGAACCAATTTGCAGCTGTACAATCGTACGAAAGCAGGAGATACATTCTTTTTTTTTTCTCGCCGCTTAATTGTTGCGATGGCCGATGCTTGAGCGGCAGCTCCGCTCGACTCACTCCTTCGTGGAGCAAGCCATCTGCAAGCACAACGTCCACCACACCCAGTGTCTTCTGTATTCTTTTGAGTTTCCATCCACCCGTCAGTTCCTTTTTGGGACATTCTTCTGGAGCTCATGGCTCCGATTCATCGAGGCTGAGGCTCTGGCTTCGCCTCTGAAGAAGAGCCAGTGTCCTCCTCCACTTCGCCCAGAGTAAAGGATTGCAGTTGAGCTGCATATAAACGCAGCAGATGTACAGTAGCATTCGATGGCCTTATCTCTGTTGCCCAGTATTGGATATATTTCTCTGTTCTTATAAGCACATTGGACCTCAGCAGTTTGCAGCAGCTACTACGGCAAAATGAAAAACGACCAAACGATAACGTTTCCGCTACATGCAGGTATCTGCAGGCCTCAAGGACTTGAATGGGGATTGCATCCTTCTTCAGTTTGATGCAAGGGTATCAACAGCATCATACAAGGATACAAAGGTACATACGAACATAGCTATCTTACAGCAAAACGGTGGGCTCACGGGTTGGAATTGTCACGGAACACAGCATTGTCCTATCCCCCGCTTGTTCTATCTATGGGACTCGACGAAGCCTTACTCATCTTGACCTCATCCAAGAAACTTTGGATGCACTCAACAGTAACTCTGACATCAATGACATAATCGTCCCGTTCTACACCAAGGGACTCATATTCCCTCTCAAACATATCCACATTAACAGCATAGCTCAATAGTGGCACTAGTGACATCAGCTTAAAAAAAGTTCTCCTCACTCACCACCTTCGTCCAAGGACACCAATGCTCCAGCGTAAATTCTTCGTTGCACCGTTCCTTCATAGCTGAAATAAGGTTTGTGACGTATTCTATATCGATGAACGGATGTCCGATGTGCGAAAGGCCCCAATCGGAAAGAGGATATGTAGGAGGTTTACCCACAGTTTGGCGATTTCCAACGTTGGATGCGTAAATGTCTCCATGCACTAACATATTCGGGATACCACAACTCGAGATCTCTTGGCATATCTCCTTCATCTCCTCTTCTCGACTTCGAATGTCCTGAAGTATCTCACTGTGCTCCTCGCTGCCTTGCACCGCTTTCTCCAGGCCATCATGGTAAAACAATCGGTGAATGTTAGACGAAAGCCATTTGCTATCTCGAACCTTCAGTCCACCCGCCTTCAGTTCATTAATATATGCCGTCGATATCATTTGCATCAACACAACTGTGCTCACTAGAGCCTTTAAATCCAACTCTTCGTCTTCTTCCCCCAGAAGTTCGCCCCCATTTCGCTGCATGAAAACATTCTTCTCCTCGTTAAATGCAATGACCTCAGGTATAATGCTCGATCTCGCCAGAAATCTTGAAATCGTAGCTGTTCTCCGGCATTCCTCTAACACCGGCACCCCCGCCTTTATATAAACCACTTCTTTTCCTCCTCTGCAAACAGTCGAATGTTTCGATTTCGACAAATCCAAGTGACAAAGCCACACAACAGAACGTTGATGGTCAACCATCTTCACAAGACTACGATAAAGCTCATTCTCGTCAGTATCACATTTGCTCACCTCCTTCATCCCCAGAGAGAAAATGCGACTTGCAGTCGACTTACGAGCGATGTACTAAACAGCGAAAGAAACTACCAAACCTTTACGGTTTGCTTACGAAACGTTAACATCGCGTTTTTGCAGTTCAACGGCAAATATGTCAGCGATGTACGCCAAGTATACAAAACGCTTACGACGCGTACACGGTACAGTATATCTTCATCTTCCCCATTATTGCAGCGTGCAATCTCCCGCCATCTACATCTATCCTTACAAGGATAGATACACCCCCATGTTCCGCCTTTTTTCTTCATGAAACGTGATCGTTTGTTTGTTGGGGAGGTCATCCAACGTGCTACATGTTGTCATCCTCTTTTGTAACTCCCAAAAAAGGCTGCCTCTCCACTTGAACATGCACTTGTTTGAATTGTGTTTCAACTTGCCCGCCCCGGGGCGTGCGTACAACTGCACGTGATATACTCATACGCTAAGATATAATGCCTTTGTCCCGCGGTCGTCTCGAGTGCTTCCTTGCTTTCAACTTCTCAACCATCAATGCTGCTTCAACTGCCTGTGCATCAAATCACTCAACACAATACATACGCTCCTGATCCTCGTTTTCCTCCTACGCCACAACTGCGCATGGCACCACTTTGCCATGCCGCATGGCTTGTAACACGGCTCACATGTGTCATTTGTATTAATCTCCTGCTTGCGGGAGTCTTGAGCTTGTTGTGGTCGTTTTATGTGCGCTATATCGCTTATCTCACTCGCCTTCGCTCGCCTTCCGCCTCACACACTCACACACACAAACGTGTTTGGCTTGGGAAGCGCAAACGGTATGCATGTTTGCAACATCCAGAGCGATTATCATGTGCTTTTAAAAGGACAGTAAAACCTTTACTGTCGTTTGTTGTTTGATTCTGTGTGTTGTCAAAACGATTCAGTACCGCCCCTTTCCTGCGCTGATTCACGTGTGGAATGAAAACAAAATGTGTTTCCAAACTCGCCAATGGCTCCTCGTCCACACCACAGCAGAAAAACTCAACAAGTTCTTACCACCAACCTCGCACACACGAGACAGGCACAGTGTTTGCGCTAGCCGCAACACAAACCATACAGCCAATCATCACCATCGGCGCCGTGCACTTTGCTTTGTAACACTCGTTGTGTCGGTGGCGCTTTATCACCAACACAGCTCATTTCGTCATCATCGAATCGGCGGCTGAAGAGCACCAGAATTTTGGTTTCCTTCTTGGCACGAAACCTGGCAGGCTGTGTAGTGATGGTGAGCGAATCGTGAGTGTTGAGCAGCCCATGTGGCTTGGTGACGGAGAACAATCGGTTGTGCGTGCCATTTTGGCTTGGTATTTTATTATTGTAGCTGCGGCGTTGGAAAGGAATCTGCTTCTTTCCCCGAGTGCTTGACAACTGATACAAGACTTTGCACTTTTCGCACGAGTGAACTTGGCCAATGACAGCACTACAAGAAGGGTGCAACGGTAGTATGACAAATTTAAAACGGTTTATGTTTGCAAGCTGAAGGGTGCGGCACGCAACGCAATCGTAGCGCCACAGCTGAGCTTTCAGTTCCACGACAACGAGTGATCGCGGCAAAACATCCACCTGCGTCGAAACGATGAGCACAAGCAGAATCTTTCTCCTTCATGTACCAAGTACAACGGTACATGGAAGAGACAGCCACGCCTATGATATGCCCGTCGCCACCCCCCAGGTGCTCATCCACAAAATATATCAATCTGTCTGCGTGAACAACAGTTTGCCGGACAATTTACTCAAAGCCCTTGCCGTGTACTGTCCCTCTGCCGACTATTTTTGAATGTTGAATGAACAGTTACAGTGAAACCCTTCTACGAAAACCATGACTGCGTCCTTTAACTTTCATATCATCGACGACATCAGCTGAGAGAACCAGCCGCCAGCCTGTACAGTTGTTCCACTCCAGCGTAGCGCCTTGGTGCAAAACGTCAGTCCAGTTAGATATCACCATCTGTGAGCTACTGCTAACGAGCAGCTAGGCAGCGGCCTTTTCGTGACGTGGAATCCAGATCCGCAACTACCTGTATCATACTGTATGTCCGACAAGCTGACCGAGAATTCATGAGAGTTTCACGATATCCGGGGTCGTATGTTATTTTTCTTTTCTACAGGATTCCTTAGTTCCGATAGTCTCATATTAAGGATTATGCGCTCATAAAGAGAGAGAGAGAGAGAGAGAGAGAGAGAGAGAGAGAGAGAGAGAGAGAGTGTGTGTGTGTGTGTGTGTGTGTGTGTGTGTGTGTGTGTGTGTGTGTGTGCCCGCGCCTGGCTGCGAGTACGAGTTGTTCTAGTCGCTGCCGCCGCCGCCGTAGCCAAAGCCGTAGGCGGCGTTGGAGTGGTTGTTGTAGCCCTGCGCAAACGACATGGCTGTGGGATGTGGGGTGTGGAGTGTGGGGTGTGGGATGCGACGGGTGTGGGGTGTGGGATGCGACGGGTGTCGGGAGTGGGATGCAGGATGCGACGGGTGTAGGGAGGGGGGGAGAAGGATGGGAGGCTCTCACAGCTGGTGAATAGAGAGAGAGAGAGAGAGCTTTATTTCAGGAAATAAGGACAAACGTTGATCACGCCGACGTGGCAGCGTGTGGGTGCATGTGAAGCGAAGTGGGGAAAAAAGCGCGCGAAAAGGGAAACGAAGAGAAAAGGCGAAATGGCGCCAAAACGGGAGCGGCGGGTGGGTGGCGCACGCTGCGGCTTTCCAACGCGCGCCAGCGGCCCAGGTGGAGCGCACGCGTGACACGGCTGACGTGCCGCTACACGCGCGGCGGCGCGCGGCGCGCCACAACAACGCGCCACAACGCGACGCGCGGCGACGCGGCGGCGGCTGCCAGCGCCCGCGTCACGCGGCGACGCGCGCCGCGCGCCGCCGCGCGCCAGCAGCAGCAGCCGCAGCCGCCAGCAGCTGCCGCTCTCGCACGCCGCGCGCGCACACGCGCACTCGCGCGCGCGTACGACTGCCCGCACACGCGCACTCGCACGCGCGTACGACCGCCCGCCTGCGTGCCCGTCGTTGCTGCGCCGCCGCCGCAGCAGCAGCAGCAGCAACGCAACGCAACGCGCCCGTCGTGGCGCCCCGCGCCTGCTGCGCGCCGTATCTGCACTGTAGTACATTGGCGTCGGCGCGCAGCCGTCGCCCGTCGTTGTCGCCGCCGCCCCGAGCGCGCGCGCGCGCGCGCCCGCCTCCGTACCATGTCCACATCGCGCTCGCGCTCGCCGTTGCCGTCCTCGCCGCTGCGCGGCCCGCACTTCACTTCCGCGCTGCTTGCGCTCACGCACGCCGCCGCCGCTGGCTACCGACTGCACTCCATCCACCTACACGCGCGCCAGCGGTAAGTGCAAGTGTTGTTTTAACAGCGTTGTGCGCGAAAGCACGTCTGACGTTTTTGTTCGTTTGTATTGTGGGTTGTTGCCTGCATGATATGGATATATGCGGTGAGATGGTGTCGGGTATGAAGAAGCAGATTGATGAGATTGACAGGGAAATTGAGGAAGCGATCAATTCAATGAACTGAGGGGATGAGGGTGCACACGACGGAGTTCATTTGTTGGGCGGTGGTACAGGTGCTGTTGCGATTGAGGATGTGGCTGACGACTGTTGCCTGAGCTTTTGCGACGCCTGTTCTGACGGTAGCAGCGGCTCCTGTTTGCAACGAAAAGTACAAGAGAAGGCGGTGAGTGAGCGCGTGCGAGCGTGTAAGAGCGGATGAACAGGAGACGTACCGTGGAGTCCAGATCGCCGGGCGCTTGGCTCTTGAGGTGATGCATGGTGAACAAGTAGATGCCGACAGCCGACACGCCCAGAAAGGTGCCCATCTTGGCGTTTGCAGAAGGTATGGCAGCAGTCAGAAGGGTGTGAGAGTGGAGACGAAGAGCGCAACGACGGCGGCGAAGACGTTGAGAGTCGGGGAGGGGTTGAGCACTAGTAGTGCAGTATAAGAGGCACTTTTACGGCGCGCGCGCGGTGGGGCGGACGATTATTTGGCCACCCCGCCATTGAGCCTTCGACGATTTTCTCTGCTGACCGTTGAGCCACTGCCACTGCCATACACGCTCGCGCCTAAACGCCCCCATTTTCTTGCTTGCGCTTCGCCTCCCCTCCATTCTTGCGCGCGCCCGCCACCGCGCGCGCCCGCCACCGCGCGCGCCCGCCACCGCGCGCGCTCACCACCGCACGCGCTCGCCACCGCACGCGCTCGCCACCGCACGCGCTCGCCACCGCACGCGCTCGCCACCGCACGCGCTCGCCACCGCACGCGCTTGCCACCGCACGCGCTCGCCACCGCACGCTCCCGCCACCGCACGCGCCCGCCACCGCACGCTCCCGTAACCGCACGCTCCCGCCAACGCCGCCGAGCTCACGCACGCGCGCGCAACCGATGCGCTGCTCGCAACCAACGGCAGGCAGGCGTTGTTATGCAGCGGCGGGCAGTGCGTAAGCTAGGCGCGCGGCGCGCGATGCGTCGAGCACGCTTGCTGGCTGCGGTGGCGGTGGCTTCGCTCGCAGTGGCGGTGCGAAGGCGGTGACGGTGACGGCGTGGCGCGCTCGCGGTGGCGCGCTGGTACGACGGCGGCGCGTTTTGGCTCACAACGCGAGGCGTGCGTGCTTGAGCACGCCGCCCTGTGCGCGCACGTGCTCCGTGCGCGTTGGCGCGAAAGCAGTGTTACAGTAGTGCGCGCGGGCAAGCACAGCGAAATGATCTCGTTTAGTTGTGGCCGTTTTATTGGACACGCACACTGACAGCTGCGCGCGCCGTTGCCGCCATCGCGCACACAAAATGCAGTTGACACATGACGCGCCGCGCGCGCGGTGCGGACGCGGGGCGTAGCGTGCGCGGCGGCAATGCGTGAATGCGTTTCGAATGCGCCGTGCAGAGCGCGCGGTAATGCGTCATGCGGAGGCGCGCCGGCCATGCGTCATATCTACGCGTGATTGCGCATGGTGTGATTGGCGCGTGTGTTTTTATGGGATGGAATTGAGGAAACGCGCCACTGGTGGTCGACGCTGTCACCAATGCAAGTCATCTCGTGCGCCGGCGGCGCAGGCGCGCCCGCAGCGCGTGCACCACCTCGTGTGCGCCTTCGTGCGCAGCCAGCGCCCGGATACTCGCGCTTCATCCAAAGCACGTTTTTTCGATTAGCACACGCTGCACACGGCCTATGGCGTGTACACGTAGCGAACCAAAGCTATTGTATGCATACATTATTAAATAAATAATAAATAATATATCGTTCATGTGCTCAGCAGAGCTGGCTGTTTGCTGTCTCCATTCGTTCGTTTACCTCAGGTCCAAATCACTATCCACCATCGCAGCTCTTAACCTCTTCAGGGCGGAGGACACCAAACGGCGCACAACGCGCCGCCACACCCCGCATGCCGCCGCCACACCCCGCGCGTCGCCGCCACACCCCGCGCGCCGCCGCCACACCCCGCGCGTCGCCGCCGCCACACCCCGCGCGTCGCCGCCACACCCCGCGCGTCGCCGCCACACCCCGCGCGTCGCCGCCGCCACACCCCGCGCATCGCCGCCACACCCCGCGCGTCGCCGCCACACTCCGCGCGTCGCCGCCGCCACACCCCACGCGCCGCCGCCACACCCCGCGCGCCGCCGCACCCGCACGCCGCCGCACACGCGCGCCGCCACACGCGCACGCCGCCGCACACGCGCGCCGCCACACGCGCACGCCGCCGCAGCGCGTCGCCGCCACAACGCGCGCCGCTCCGCGCAGCGCAAGCGGGGGGGAGGGGTTGGGCGCGCACGCACGGCGCACGGCAGCAGTTGGCGCGCATGCAGTGCAGCTTTACAGTACCGCGCGCGGCCACACGCAGCGCGCGCAAGAGCGATATGATCTGCTGTGCCTTTCTTTTATATTATATTAAATGGCTGTGCTCGCACTCGGCGGCGGGTGCGCGGCGTCGGGTGCGCGGCGACCGCTTTGCAGCGTCGGGTTCGCGCGACGGCCGGTGTGCGACGGCCGGGCAGGTGCGCGTGGTGGCGGGTGCGCGACGGTGGGTGCGCGCGACGGCTGGGGCGCGCGGAGGCGAGTGCGCGCGGTGATGGGCGGCCCACCATCTCTGTCAGAAGCTCGCGATGGAGCCTGCGTTGGATAAAGTACTGGTAGTGCGGTGTTGACGCCTTGGCAACAACTACGGCACGATGCTACTGTGCTGTACGGCGTATATTCCCCGCCACCATGCCGGTTGCGGCGCGGCGACGCGGAGCGGCAGCTTACGCATGTGAGTCAGCCTCCTGTATGACCGGTTGAGGCCAAGTGCTGTTCGATCCGCTACATGTCTTCGTCAATGCGAGAACATCCATGCCACGCACAGGCAATGCCCGTCGCGCCGAGCGCTCCTGCTAGGTTTCGGAGCCGCGCACGCCCCCCGTGTGGGGCCCAGCTGACTGTGCCCGTCTTGAGGGTGGTGCGTGGTCGCTCCGTGCTTCTGCTGCGGCGTGGGGGCATTGTCGCGCATGTACTGCTTCGTGCGTCCTGCGTGGTCTCGTGCGGCGTCGTCGGCGGCCTCACGGCGTTCGCGGGTGGGCAGCAGACGCGCGGCGTCACGTTACTGCGGCGACACCCCAATCTGCCCATAAGTGTGCGCGCAATAGCTCATAGGTACACACTAGTCACACTGGGTGACACCGCACGTGATCCTTTCGCTTCGCAGATGCACCCGACCTCCACTAACTTCGTACAACACCAACACCTCAAAGAGAACCACTGCACTCATTCCTTTGGCTCTCTGTGACGCGTGGTACGTGCCACGACTCCTTCCACTTTACCCATCCCACTTACATCGCGATCTTTCGTCTCGCTCCTGATGCACCTCATTCACACCCACTCACATCCACGAACCACAGCAGCACCCAGGATACGCGGACGCTTCCTCCTTAATGGCCTTCTACATCCCACCTCCATTCGCTCCTCCCGTTTCACTGCCATTGGGCCTCATCAGCTTCCACATTTATCGTAAACCACCACAAATACCAAGGATGCCCGCCGCACTCAGTCCTTTGTCCGCTCCTCAAACCTCATGTGTGCAACTACTTCCTCCACTTTCCGCGTCCGAACTACAAATCTTGCCTTCCACCCACTATCAATGAGCCGCATTAACCTCAACTCATATCATGGGCCACTACCAGTGCCACGGACAATCCCCACACTCACGTCTTTTTGCTAAACTGCAGCGCAGTAAGTGCCAGCACTTCTTCTACCTTCCACGACCCATCCACGTCTGGGCGCTTCCGTTTTATCGCCCATCCTCATCATTCGTGCTCACATACATCGCACACCACCAGCAACACCCATGTTGCCCACCCACCTCAGTCCTGTTCAACAAGTACTTTCTGAAAGTCCTCTTCCAACGTCGTATGTTTCTGCATCCGACCTTCATGTCTGGCTTCCGTTCCCCTCGCAGTGAGCCGCATTGACCTCCACTAACTTCGTACAACACCAACACCTCAAAGAGAACCACTGCACTCATTCCTTTGGCTCTCTGTGACGCGTGGTACGTGCCACGACTCCTTCCACTTTACCCATCCCACTTACATCGCGATCTTTCGTCTCGCTCCTGATGCACCTCATTCACACCCACTCACATCCACGAACCACAGCAGCACCCAGGATACGCGAACGCTTCCTCCTTAATGGCCTTCTACATCCCACCTCCATTCGCTCCTCCCGTTTCACTGCCATTGGGCCTCATCAGCTTCCACATTTATCGTAGACCACCACAAATACCAAGGATGCCCGCCGCACTCAGTCCTTTGTCCGCTCCTCAAACCTCATGTGTGCAACTACTTCCTCCACTTTCCGCGTCCGAACTACAAATCTTGCCTTCCACCCACTATCAATGAGCCGCATTAACCTCAACTCATATCATGGGCCACTACCAGCGCCACGGACAATCCCCACACTCACGTCTTTTTGCTAAACTGCAGCGCAGTAAGTGCCAGCACTTCTTCTACCTTCCACGACCCATCCACGTCTGGGCGCTTCCGTTTTATCGCCCATCCTCATCATTCGTGCTCACATACATCGCACACCACCAGCAACACCCATGTTGCCCACCCACCTCAGTCCTGTTCAACAAGTACTTTCTGAAAGTCCTCTTCCAACGTCGTATGTTTCTGCATCCGGCCTTCATGTCTGGCTTCCGTTCCCCTCGCAGTGAGCCGCATTGACCTCCACTAACTTCGTACAACACCAACACCTCAAAGAGAACCACTGCACTCATTCCTTTGGCTCTCTGTGACGCGTGGTACGTGCCACGACTCCTTCCACTTTACCCATCCCACTTACATCGCGATCTTTCGTCTCGCTCCTGATGCACCTCATTCACACCCACTCACATCCACGAACCACAGCAGCACCCAGGATACGCGGACGCTTCTTCCTTAATGGCCTTCTACATCCCACCTCCATTCGCTCCTCCCGTTTCACTGCCATTGGGCCTCATCAGCTTCCACATTTATCGTAGACCACCACAAATACCAAGGATGCCCGCCGCACTCAGTCCTTTGTCCGCTCCTCAAACCTCATGTGTGCAACTACTTCCTCCACTTTCCGCGTCCGAACTACAAATCTTGCCTTCCACCCACTATCAATGAGCCGCATTAACCTCAACTCATATCATGGGCCACTACCAGCGCCACGGACAATCCCCACACTCACGTCTTTTTGCTAAACTGCAGCGCAGTAAGTGCCAGCACTTCTTCTACCTTCCACGACCCATCCACGTCTGGGCGCTTCCGTTTTATCGCCCATCCTCATCATTCGTGCTCACATACATCGCACACCACCAGCAACACCCATGTTGCCCACCCACCTCAGTCCTGTTCAACAAGTACTTTCTGAAAGTCCTCTTCCAACGTCGTATGTTTCTGCATCCGACCTTCATGTCTGGCTTCCGTTCCCCTCGCAGTGAGCCGCATTGACCTCCACTAACTTCGTACAACACCAACACCTCAAAGAGAACCACTGCACTCATTCCTTTGGCTCTCTGTGACGCGTGGTACGTGCCACGACTCCTTCCACTTTACCCATCCCACTTACATCGCGATCTTTCGTCTCGCTCCTGATGCACCTCATTCACACCCACTCACATCCACGAACCACAGCAGCACCCAGGATACGCGGACGCTTCTTCCTTAATGGCCTTCTACATCCCACCTCCATTCGCTCCTCCCGTTTCACTGCCATTGGGCCTCATCAGCTTCCACATTTATCGTAAACCACCACAAATACCAAGGATGCCCGCCGCACTCAGTCCTTTGTCCGCTCCTCAAACCTCATGTGTGCAACTACTTCCTCCACTTTCCGCGTCCGAACTACAAATCTTGCCTTCCACCCACTATCAATGAGCCGCATTAACCTCAACCCATATCATGGGCCACTACCAGCGCCACGGACAATCCCCAGACTCACTTCTTTTCGCTAAACTGCAGCGCAGTAAGTGCCAGCACTTCTTCTACCTTCCACGACCCATCCACGTCTGGGCGCTTCCGTTTTATCGCCCATCCTCATCATTCGTGCTCACATACATCGCACACCACCAGCAACACCCATGTTGCCCACCCACCTCAGTCCTGTTCAACAAGTACTTTCTGAAAGTCCTCTTCCAACGTCGTATGTTTCTGCATCCGGCCTTCATGTCTGGCTTCCGTTCCCCTCGCAGTGAGCCGCATTGACCTCCACTAACTTCGTACAACACCAACACCTCAAAGAGAACCACTGCACTCATTCCTTTGGCTCTCTGTGACGCGTGGTACGTGCCACGACTCCTTCCACTTTACCCATCCCACTTACATCGCGATCTTTCGTCTCGCTCCTGATGCACCTCATTCACACCCACTCACATCCACGAACCACAGCAGCACCCAGGATACGCGAACGCTTCCTCCTTAATGGCCTTCTACATCCCACCTCCATTCGCTCCTCCCGTTTCACTGCCATTGGGCCTCATCAGCTTCCACATTTATCGTAGACCACCACAAATACCAAGGATGCCCGCCGCACTCAGTCCTTTGTCCGCTCCTCAAACCTCATGTGTGCAACTACTTCCTCCACTTTCCGCGTCCGAACTACAAATCTTGCCTTCCACCCACTATCAATGAGCCGCATTAACCTCAACTCATATCATGGGCCACTACCAGCGCCACGGACAATCCCCAGACTCACTTCTTTTTGCTAAACTGCAGCGCAGTAAGTGCCAGCACTTCTTCTACCTTCCACGACCCATCCACGTCTGGGCGCTTCCGTTTTATCGCCCATCCTCATCATTCGTGCTCACATACATCGCACACCACCAGCAACACCCATGTTGCCCACCCACCTCAGTCCTGTTCAACAAGTACTTTCTGAAAGTCCTCTTCCAACGTCGTATGTTTCTGCATCCGGCCTTCATGTCTGGCTTCCGTTCCCCTCGCAGTGAGCCGCATTGACCTCCACTAACTTCGTACAACACCAACACCTCAAAGAGAACCACTGCACTCATTCCTTTGGCTCTCTGTGACGCGTGGTACGTGCCACGACTCCTTCCACTTTACCCATCCCACTTACATCGCGATCTTTCGTCTCGCTCCTGATGCACCTCATTCACACCCACTCACATCCACGAACCACAGCAGCACCCAGGATACGCGAACGCTTCCTCCTTAATGGCCTTCTACATCCCACCTCCATTCGCTCCTCCCGTTTCACTGCCATTGGGCCTCATCAGCTTCCACATTTATCGTAGACCACCACAAATACCAAGGATGCCCGCCGCACTCAGTCCTTTGTCCGCTCCTCAAACCTCATGTGTGCAACTACTTCCTCCACTTTCCGCGTCCGAACTACAAATCTTGCCTTCCACCCACTATCAATGAGCCGCATTAACCTCAACTCATATCATGGGCCACTACCAGCGCCACGGACAATCCCCAGACTCACTTCTTTTTGCTAAACTGCAGCGCAGTAAGTGCCAGCACTTCTTCTACCTTCCACGACCCATCCACGTCTGGGCGCTTCCGTTTTATCGCCCATCCTCATCATTCGTGCTCACATACATCGCACACCACCAGCAACACCCATGTTGCCCACCCACCTCAGTCCTGTTCAACAAGTACTTTCTGAAAGTCCTCTTCCAACGTCGTATGTTTCTGCATCCGGCCTTCATGTCTGGCTTCCGTTCCCCTCGCAGTGAGCC
This sequence comes from Gracilaria gracilis, assembly GCA_030374805.1. Taxonomy (NCBI): domain Eukaryota; phylum Rhodophyta; class Florideophyceae; order Gracilariales; family Gracilariaceae; genus Gracilaria; species Gracilaria gracilis. The sequence goes on along the minus strand of JARGSG010000108.1, from coordinate 46,430 downwards.
GCATTGACCTCCACTAACTTCGTACAACACCAACACCTCAAAGAGAACCACTGCACTCATTCCTTTGGCTCTCTGTGACGCGTGGTACGTGCCACGACTCCTTCCACTTTACCCATCCCACTTACATCGCGATCTTTCGTCTCGCTCCTGATGCACCTCATTCACACCCACTCACATCCACGAACCACAGCAGCACCCAGGATACGCGAACGCTTCCTCCTTAATGGCCTTCTACATCCCACCTCCATTCGCTCCTCCCGTTTCACTGCCATTGGGCCTCATCAGCTTCCACATTTATCGTAGACCACCACAAATACCAAGGATGCCCGCCGCACTCAGTCCTTTGTCCGCTCCTCAAACCTCATGTGTGCAACTACTTCCTCCACTTTCCGCGTCCGAACTACAAATCTTGCCTTCCACCCACTATCAATGAGCCGCATTAACCTCAACTCATATCATGGGCCACTACCAGCGCCACGGACAATCCCCACACTCACGTCTTTTTGCTAAACTGCAGCGCAGTAAGTGCCAGCACTTCTTCTACCTTCCACGACCCATCCACGTCTGGGCGCTTCCGTTTTATCGCCCATCCTCATCATTCGTGCTCACATACATCGCACACCACCAGCAACACCCATGTTGCCCACCCACCTCAGTCCTGTTCAACAAGTACTTTCTGAAAGTCCTCTTCCAACGTCGTATGTTTCTGCATCCGGCCTTCATGTCTGGCTTCCGTTCCCCTCGCAGTGAGCCGCATTGACCTCCACTAACTTCGTACAACACCAACACCTCAAAGAGAACCACTGCACTCATTCCTTTGGCTCTCTGTGACGCGTGGTACGTGCCACGACTCCTTCCACTTTACCCATCCCACTTACATCGCGATCTTTCGTCTCGCTCCTGATGCACCTCATTCACACCCACTCACATCCACGAACCACAGCAGCACCCAGGATACGCGAACGCTTCCTCCTTAATGGCCTTCTACATCCCACCTCCATTCGCTCCTCCCGTTTCACTGCCATTGGGCCTCATCAGCTTCCACATTTATCGTAGACCACCACAAATACCAAGGATGCCCGCCGCACTCAGTCCTTTGTCCGCTCCTCAAACCTCATGTGTGCAACTACTTCCTCCACTTTCCGCGTCCGAACTACAAATCTTGCCTTCCACCCACTATCAATGAGCCGCATTAACCTCAACTCATATCATGGGCCACTACCAGCGCCACGGACAATCCCCACACTCACGTCTTTTTGCTAAACTGCAGCGCAGTAAGTGCCAGCACTTCTTCTACCTTCCACGACCCATCCACGTCTGGGCGCTTCCGTTTTATCGCCCATCCTCATCATTCGTGCTCACATACATCGCACACCACCAGCAACACCCATGTTGCCCACCCACCTCAGTCCTGTTCAACAAGTACTTTCTGAAAGTCCTCTTCCAACGTCGTATGTTTCTGCATCCGGCCTTCATGTCTGGCTTCCGTTCCCCTCGCAGTGAGCCGCATTGACCTCCACTAACTTCGTACAACACCAACACCTCAAAGAGAACCACTGCACTCATTCCTTTGGCTCTCTGTGACGCGTGGTACGTGCCACGACTCCTTCCACTTTACCCATCCCACTTACATCGCGATCTTTCGTCTCGCTCCTGATGCACCTCATTCACACCCACTCACATCCACGAACCACAGCAGCACCCAGGATACGCGAACGCTTCCTCCTTAATGGCCTTCTACATCCCACCTCCATTCGCTCCTCCCGTTTCACTGCCATTGGGCCTCATCAGCTTCCACATTTATCGTAGACCACCACAAATACCAAGGATGCCCGCCGCACTCAGTCCTTTGTCCGCTCCTCAAACCTCATGTGTGCAACTACTTCCTCCACTTTCCGCGTCCGAACTACAAATCTTGCCTTCCACCCACTATCAATGAGCCGCATTAACCTCAACTCATATCATGGGCCACTACCAGCGCCACGGACAATCCCCACACTCACGTCTTTTTGCTAAACTGCAGCGCAGTAAGTGCCAGCACTTCTTCTACCTTCCACGACCCATCCACGTCTGGGCGCTTCCGTTTTATCGCCCATCCTCATCATTCGTGCTCACATACATCGCACACCACCAGCAACACCCATGTTGCCCACCCACCTCAGTCCTGTTCAACAAGTACTTTCTGAAAGTCCTCTTCCAACGTCGTATGTTTCTGCATCCGGCCTTCATGTCTGGCTTCCGTTCCCCTCGCAGTGAGCCGCATTGACCTCCACTAACTTCGTACAACACCAACACCTCAAAGAGAACCACTGCACTCATTCCTTTGGCTCTCTGTGACGCGTGGTACGTGCCACGACTCCTTCCACTTTACCCATCCCACTTACATCGCGATCTTTCGTCTCGCTCCTGATGCACCTCATTCACACCCACTCACATCCACGAACCACAGCAGCACCCAGGATACGCGGACGCTTCCTCCTTAATGGCCTTCTACATCCCACCTCCATTCGCTCCTCCCGTTTCACTGCCATTGGGCCTCATCAGCTTCCACATTTATCGTAAACCACCACAAATACCAAGGATGCCCGCCGCACTCAGTCCTTTGTCCGCTCCTCAAACCTCATGTGTGCAACTACTTCCTCCACTTTCCGCGTCCGAACTACAAATCTTGCCTTCCACCCACTATCAATGAGCCGCATTAACCTCAACTCATATCATGGGCCACTACCAGCGCCACGGACAATCCCCACACTCACGTCTTTTTGCTAAACTGCAGCGCAGTAAGTGCCAGCACTTCTTCTACCTTCCACGACCCATCCACGTCTGGGCGCTTCCGTTTTATCGCCCATCCTCATCATTCGTGCTCACATACATCGCACACCACCAGCAACACCCATGTTGCCCACCCACCTCAGTCCTGTTCAACAAGTACTTTCTGAAAGTCCTCTTCCAACGTCGTATGTTTCTGCATCCGGCCTTCATGTCTGGCTTCCGTTCCCCTCGCAGTGAGCCGCATTGACCTCCACTAACTTCGTACAACACCAACACCTCAAAGAGAACCACTGCACTCATTCCTTTGGCTCTCTGTGACGCGTGGTACGTGCCACGACTCCTTCCACTTTACCCATCCCACTTACATCGCGATCTTTCGTCTCGCTCCTGATGCACCTCATTCACACCCACTCACATCCACGAACCACAGCAGCACCCAGGATACGCGAACGCTTCCTCCTTAATGGCCTTCTACATCCCACCTCCATTCGCTCCTCCCGTTTCACTGCCATTGGGCCTCATCAGCTTCCACATTTATCGTAGACCACCACAAATACCAAGGATGCCCGCCGCACTCAGTCCTTTGTCCGCTCCTCAAACCTCATGTGTGCAACTACTTCCTCCACTTTCCGCGTCCGAACTACAAATCTTGCCTTCCACCCACTATCAATGAGCCGCATTAACCTCAACTCATATCATGGGCCACTACCAGCGCCACGGACAATCCCCACACTCACGTCTTTTTGCTAAACTGCAGCGCAGTAAGTGCCAGCACTTCTTCTACCTTCCACGACCCATCCACGTCTGGGCGCTTCCGTTTTATCGCCCATCCTCATCATTCGTGCTCACATACATCGCACACCACCAGCAACACCCATGTTGCCCACCCACCTCAGTCCTGTTCAACAAGTACTTTCTGAAAGTCCTCTTCCAACGTCGTATGTTTCTGCATCCGGCCTTCATGTCTGGCTTCCGTTCCCCTCGCAGTGAGCCGCATTGACCTCCACTAACTTCGTACAACACCAACACCTCAAAGAGAACCACTGCACTCATTCCTTTGGCTCTCTGTGACGCGTGGTACGTGCCACGACTCCTTCCACTTTACCCATCCCACTTACATCGCGATCTTTCGTCTCGCTCCTGATGCACCTCATTCACACCCACTCACATCCACGAACCACAGCAGCACCCAGGATACGCGAACGCTTCCTCCTTAATGGCCTTCTACATCCCACCTCCATTCGCTCCTCCCGTTTCACTGCCATTGGGCCTCATCAGCTTCCACATTTATCGTAGACCACCACAAATACCAAGGATGCCCGCCGCACTCAGTCCTTTGTCCGCTCCTCAAACCTCATGTGTGCAACTACTTCCTCCACTTTCCGCGTCCGAACTACAAATCTTGCCTTCCACCCACTATCAATGAGCCGCATTAACCTCAACTCATATCATGGGCCACTACCAGCGCCACGGACAATCCCCACACTCACGTCTTTTTGCTAAACTGCAGCGCAGTAAGTGCCAGCACTTCTTCTACCTTCCACGACCCATCCACGTCTGGGCGCTTCCGTTTTATCGCCCATCCTCATCATTCGTGCTCACATACATCGCACACCACCAGCAACACCCATGTTGCCCACCCACCTCAGTCCTGTTCAACAAGTACTTTCTGAAAGTCCTCTTCCAACGTCGTATGTTTCTGCATCCGGCCTTCATGTCTGGCTTCCGTTCCCCTCGCAGTGAGCCGCATTGACCTCCACTAACTTCGTACAACACCAACACCTCAAAGAGAACCACTGCACTCATTCCTTTGGCTCTCTGTGACGCGTGGTACGTGCCACGACTCCTTCCACTTTACCCATCCCACTTACATCGCGATCTTTCGTCTCGCTCCTGATGCACCTCATTCACACCCACTCACATCCACGAACCACAGCAGCACCCAGGATACGCGAACGCTTCCTCCTTAATGGCCTTCTACATCCCACCTCCATTCGCTCCTCCCGTTTCACTGCCATTGGGCCTCATCAGCTTCCACATTTATCGTAGACCACCACAAATACCAAGGATGCCCGCCGCACTCAGTCCTTTGTCCGCTCCTCAAACCTCATGTGTGCAACTACTTCCTCCACTTTCCGCGTCCGAACTACAAATCTTGCCTTCCACCCACTATCAATGAGCCGCATTAACCTCAACTCATATCATGGGCCACTACCAGCGCCACGGACAATCCCCACACTCACGTCTTTTTGCTAAACTGCAGCGCAGTAAGTGCCAGCACTTCTTCTACCTTCCACGACCCATCCACGTCTGGGCGCTTCCGTTTTATCGCCCATCCTCATCATTCGTGCTCACATACATCGCACACCACCAGCAACACCCATGTTGCCCACCCACCTCAGTCCTGTTCAACAAGTACTTTCTGAAAGTCCTCTTCCAACGTCGTATGTTTCTGCATCCGGCCTTCATGTCTGGCTTCCGTTCCCCTCGCAGTGAGCCGCATTGACCTCCACTAACTTCGTACAACACCAACACCTCAAAGAGAACCACTGCACTCATTCCTTTGGCTCTCTGTGACGCGTGGTACGTGCCACGACTCCTTCCACTTTACCCATCCCACTTACATCGCGATCTTTCGTCTCGCTCCTGATGCACCTCATTCACACCCACTCACATCCACGAACCACAGCAGCACCCAGGATACGCGAACGCTTCCTCCTTAATGGCCTTCTACATCCCACCTCCATTCGCTCCTCCCGTTTCACTGCCATTGGGCCTCATCAGCTTCCACATTTATCGTAGACCACCACAAATACCAAGGATGCCCGCCGCACTCAGTCCTTTGTCCGCTCCTCAAACCTCATGTGTGCAACTACTTCCTCCACTTTCCGCGTCCGAACTACAAATCTTGCCTTCCACCCACTATCAATGAGCCGCATTAACCTCAACTCATATCATGGGCCACTACCAGCGCCACGGACAATCCCCACACTCACGTCTTTTTGCTAAACTGCAGCGCAGTAAGTGCCAGCACTTCTTCTACCTTCCACGACCCATCCACGTCTGGGCGCTTCCGTTTTATCGCCCATCCTCATCATTCGTGCTCACATACATCGCACACCACCAGCAACACCCATGTTGCCCACCCACCTCAGTCCTGTTCAACAAGTACTTTCTGAAAGTCCTCTTCCAACGTCGTATGTTTCTGCATCCGGCCTTCATGTCTGGCTTCCGTTCCCCTCGCAGTGAGCCGCATTGACCTCCACTAACTTCGTACAACACCAACACCTCAAAGAGAACCACTGCACTCATTCCTTTGGCTCTCTGTGACGCGTGGTACGTGCCACGACTCCTTCCACTTTACCCATCCCACTTACATCGCGATCTTTCGTCTCGCTCCTGATGCACCTCATTCACACCCACTCACATCCACGAACCACAGCAGCACCCAGGATACGCGAACGCTTCCTCCTTAATGGCCTTCTACATCCCACCTCCATTCGCTCCTCCCGTTTCACTGCCATTGGGCCTCATCAGCTTCCACATTTATCGTAGACCACCACAAATACCAAGGATGCCCGCCGCACTCAGTCCTTTGTCCGCTCCTCAAACCTCATGTGTGCAACTACTTCCTCCACTTTCCGCGTCCGAACTACAAATCTTGCCTTCCACCCACTATCAATGAGCCGCATTAACCTCAACTCATATCATGGGCCACTACCAGCGCCACGGACAATCCCCAGACTCACTTCTTTTTGCTAAACTGCAGCGCAGTAAGTGCCAGCACTTCTTCTACCTTCCACGACCCATCCACGTCTGGGCGCTTCCGTTTTATCGCCCATCCTCATCATTCGTGCTCACATACATCGCACACCACCAGCAACACCCATGTTGCCCACCCACCTCAGTCCTGTTCAACAAGTACTTTCTGAAAGTCCTCTTCCAACGTCGTATGTTTCTGCATCCGGCCTTCATGTCTGGCTTCCGTTCCCCTCGCAGTGAGCCGCATTGACCTCCACTAACTTCGTACAACACCAACACCTCAAAGAGAACCACTGCACTCATTCCTTTGGCTCTCTGTGACGCGTGGTACGTGCCACGACTCCTTCCACTTTACCCATCCCACTTACATCGCGATCTTTCGTCTCGCTCCTGATGCACCTCATTCACACCCACTCACATCCACGAACCACAGCAGCACCCAGGATACGCGGACGCTTCCTCCTTAATGGCCTTCTACATCCCACCTCCATTCGCTCCTCCCGTTTCACTGCCATTGGGCCTCATCAGCTTCCACATTTATCGTAGACCACCACAAATACCAAGGATGCCCGCCGCACTCAGTCCTTTGTCCGCTCCTCAAACCTCATGTGTGCAACTACTTCCTCCACTTTCCGCGTCCGAACTACAAATCTTGCCTTCCACCCACTATCAATGAGCCGCATTAACCTCAACTCATATCATGGGCCACTACCAGCGCCACGGACAATCCCCACACTCACGTCTTTTTGCTAAACTGCAGCGCAGTAAGTGCCAGCACTTCTTCTACCTTCCACGACCCATCCACGTCTGGGCGCTTCCGTTTTATCGCCCATCCTCATCATTCGTGCTCACATACATCGCACACCACCAGCAACACCCATGTTGCCCACCCACCTCAGTCCTGTTCAACAAGTACTTTCTGAAAGTCCTCTTCCAACGTCGTATGTTTCTGCATCCGGCCTTCATGTCTGGCTTCCGTTCCCCTCGCAGTGAGCCGCATTGACCTCCACTAACTTCGTACAACACCAACACCTCAAAGAGAACCACTGCACTCATTCCTTTGGCTCTCTGTGACGCGTGGTACGTGCCACGACTCCTTCCACTTTACCCATCCCACTTACATCGCGATCTTTCGTCTCGCTCCTGATGCACCTCATTCACACCCACTCACATCCACGAACCACAGCAGCACCCAGGATACGCGAACGCTTCCTCCTTAATGGCCTTCTACATCCCACCTCCATTCGCTCCTCCCGTTTCACTGCCATTGGGCCTCATCAGCTTCCACATTTATCGTAGACCACCACAAATACCAAGGATGCCCGCCGCACTCAGTCCTTTGTCCGCTCCTCAAACCTCATGTGTGCAACTACTTCCTCCACTTTCCGCGTCCGAACTACAAATCTTGCCTTCCACCCACTATCAATGAGCCGCATTAACCTCAACTCATATCATGGGCCACTACCAGCGCCACGGACAATCCCCAGACTCACTTCTTTTTGCTAAACTGCAGCGCAGTAAGTGCCAGCACTTCTTCTACCTTCCACGACCCATCCACGTCTGGGCGCTTCCGTTTTATCGCCCATCCTCATCATTCGTGCTCACATACATCGCACACCACCAGCAACACCCATGTTGCCCACCCACCTCAGTCCTGTTCAACAAGTACTTTCTGAAAGTCCTCTTCCAACGTCGTATGTTTCTGCATCCGGCCTTCATGTCTGGCTTCCGTTCCCCTCGCAGTGAGCCGCATTGACCTCCACTAACTTCGTACAACACCAACACCTCAAAGAGAACCACTGCACTCATTCCTTTGGCTCTCTGTGACGCGTGGTACGTGCCACGACTCCTTCCACTTTACCCATCCCACTTACATCGCGATCTTTCGTCTCGCTCCTGATGCACCTCATTCACACCCACTCACATCCACGAACCACAGCAGCACCCAGGATACGCGAACGCTTCCTCCTTAATGGCCTTCTACATCCCACCTCCATTCGCTCCTCCCGTTTCACTGCCATTGGGCCTCATCAGCTTCCACATTTATCGTAGACCACCACAAATACCAAGGATGCCCGCCGCACTCAGTCCTTTGTCCGCTCCTCAAACCTCATGTGTGCAACTACTTCCTCCACTTTCCGCGTCCGAACTACAAATCTTGCCTTCCACCCACTATCAATGAGCCGCATTAACCTCAACTCATATCATGGGCCACTACCAGCGCCACGGACAATCCCCAGACTCACTTCTTTTTGCTAAACTGCAGCGCAGTAAGTGCCAGCACTTCTTCTACCTTCCACGACCCATCCACGTCTGGGCGCTTCCGTTTTATCGCCCATCCTCATCATTCGTGCTCACATACATCGCACACCACCAGCAACACCCATGTTGCCCACCCACCTCAGTCCTGTTCAACAAGTACTTTCTGAAAGTCCTCTTCCAACGTCGTATGTTTCTGCATCCGGCCTTCATGTCTGGCTTCCGTTCCCCTCGCAGTGAGCCGCATTGACCTCCACTAACTTCGTACAACACCAACACCTCAAAGAGAACCACTGCACTCATTCCTTTGGCTCTCTGTGACGCGTGGTACGTGCCACGACTCCTTCCACTTTACCCATCCCACTTACATCGCGATCTTTCGTCTCGCTCCTGATGCACCTCATTCACACCCACTCACATCCACGAACCACAGCAGCACCCAGGATACGCGAACGCTTCCTCCTTAATGGCCTTCTACATCCCACCTCCATTCGCTCCTCCCGTTTCACTGCCATTGGGCCTCATCAGCTTCCACATTTATCGTAGACCACCACAAATACCAAGGATGCCCGCCGCACTCAGTCCTTTGTCCGCTCCTCAAACCTCATGTGTGCAACTACTTCCTCCACTTTCCGCGTCCGAACTACAAATCTTGCCTTCCACCCACTATCAATGAGCCGCATTAACCTCAACTCATATCATGGGCCACTACCAGCGCCACGGACAATCCCCAGACTCACTTCTTTTTGCTAAACTGCAGCGCAGTAAGTGCCAGCACTTCTTCTACCTTCCACGACCCATCCACGTCTGGGCGCTTCCGTTTTATCGCCCATCCTCATCATTCGTGCTCACATACATCGCACACCACCAGCAACACCCATGTTGCCCACCCACCTCAGTCCTGTTCAACAAGTACTTTCTGAAAGTCCTCTTCCAACGTCGTATGTTTCTGCATCCGGCCTTCATGTCTGGCTTCCGTTCCCCTCGCAGTGAGCCGCATTGACCTCCACTAACTTCGTACAACACCAACACCTCAAAGAGAACCACTGCACTCATTCCTTTGGCTCTCTGTGACGCGTGGTACGTGCCACGACTCCTTCCACTTTACCCATCCCACTTACATCGCGATCTTTCGTCTCGCTCCTGATGCACCTCATTCACACCCACTCACATCCACGAACCACAGCAGCACCCAGGATACGCGAACGCTTCCTCCTTAATGGCCTTCTACATCCCACCTCCATTCGCTCCTCCCGTTTCACTGCCATTGGGCCTCATCAGCTTCCACATTTATCGTAGACCACCACAAATACCAAGGATGCCCGCCGCACTCAGTCCTTTGTCCGCTCCTCAAACCTCATGTGTGCAACTACTTCCTCCACTTTCCGCGTCCGAACTACAAATCTTGCCTTCCACCCACTATCAATGAGCCGCATTAACCTCAACTCATATCATGGGCCACTACCAGCGCCACGGACAATCCCCAGACTCACTTCTTTTTGCTAAACTGCAGCGCAGTAAGTGCCAGCACTTCTTCTACCTTCCACGACCCATCCACGTCTGGGCGCTTCCGTTTTATCGCCCATCCTCATCATTCGTGCTCACATACATCGCACACCACCAGCAACACCCATGTTGCCCACCCACCTCAGTCCTGTTCAACAAGTACTTTCTGAAAGTCCTCTTCCAACGTCGTATGTTTCTGCATCCGGCCTTCATGTCTGGCTTCCGTTCCCCTCGCAGTGAGCCGCATTGACCTCCACTAACTTCGTACAACACCAACACCTCAAAGAGAACCACTGCACTCATTCCTTTGGCTCTCTGTGACGCGTGGTACGTGCCACGACTCCTTCCACTTTACCCATCCCACTTACATCGCGATCTTTCGTCTCGCTCCTGATGCACCTCATTCACACCCACTCACATCCACGAACCACAGCAGCACCCAGGATACGCGAACGCTTCCTCCTTAATGGCCTTCTACATCCCACCTCCATTCGCTCCTCCCGTTTCACTGCCATTGGGCCTCATCAGCTTCCACATTTATCGTAGACCACCACAAATACCAAGGATGCCCGCCGCACTCAGTCCTTTGTCCGCTCCTCAAACCTCATGTGTGCAACTACTTCCTCCACTTTCCGCGTCCGAACTACAAATCTTGCCTTCCACCCACTATCAATGAGCCGCATTAACCTCAACTCATATCATGGGCCACTACCAGCGCCACGGACAATCCCCAGACTCACTTCTTTTTGCTAAACTGCAGCGCAGTAAGTGCCAGCACTTCTTCTACCTTCCACGACCCATCCACGTCTGGGCGCTTCCGTTTTATCGCCCATCCTCATCATTCGTGCTCACATACATCGCACACCACCAGCAACACCCATGTTGCCCACCCACCTCAGTCCTGTTCAACAAGTACTTTCTGAAAGTCCTCTTCCAACGTCGTATGTTTCTGCATCCGGCCTTCATGTCTGGCTTCCGTTCCCCTCGCAGTGAGCCGCATTGACCTCCACTAACTTCGTACAACACCAACACCTCAAAGAGAACCACTGCACTCATTCCTTTGGCTCTCTGTGACGCGTGGTACGTGCCACGACTCCTTCCACTTTACCCATCCCACTTACATCGCGATCTTTCGTCTCGCTCCTGATGCACCTCATTCACACCCACTCACATCCACGAACCACAGCAGCACCCAGGATACGCGAACGCTTCCTCCTTAATGGCCTTCTACATCCCACCTCCATTCGCTCCTCCCGTTTCACTGCCATTGGGCCTCATCAGCTTCCACATTTATCGTAGACCACCACAAATACCAAGGATGCCCGCCGCACTCAGTCCTTTGTCCGCTCCTCAAACCTCATGTGTGCAACTACTTCCTCCACTTTCCGCGTCCGAACTACAAATCTTGCCTTCCACCCACTATCAATGAGCCGCATTAACCTCAACTCATATCATGGGCCACTACCAGCGCCACGGACAATCCCCAGACTCACTTCTTTTTGCTAAACTGCAGCGCAGTAAGTGCCAGCACTTCTTCTACCTTCCACGACCCATCCACGTCTGGGCGCTTCCGTTTTATCGCCCATCCTCATCATTCGTGCTCACATACATCGCACACCACCAGCAACACCCATGTTGCCCACCCACCTCAGTCCTGTTCAACAAGTACTTTCTGAAAGTCCTCTTCCAACGTCGTATGTTTCTGCATCCGGCCTTCATGTCTGGCTTCCGTTCCCCTCGCAGTGAGCCGCATTGACCTCCACTAACTTCGTACAACACCAACACCTCAAAGAGAACCACTGCACTCATTCCTTTGGCTCTCTGTGACGCGTGGTACGTGCCACGACTCCTTCCACTTTACCCATCCCACTTACATCGCGATCTTTCGTCTCGCTCCTGATGCACCTCATTCACACCCACTCACATCCACGAACCACAGCAGCACCCAGGATACGCGAACGCTTCCTCCTTAATGGCCTTCTACATCCCACCTCCATTCGCTCCTCCCGTTTCACTGCCATTGGGCCTCATCAGCTTCCACATTTATCGTAGACCACCACAAATACCAAGGATGCCCGCCGCACTCAGTCCTTTGTCCGCTCCTCAAACCTCATGTGTGCAACTACTTCCTCCACTTTCCGCGTCCGAACTACAAATCTTGCCTTCCACCCACTATCAATGAGCCGCATTAACCTCAACTCATATCATGGGCCACTACCAGCGCCACGGACAATCCCCAGACTCACTTCTTTTTGCTAAACTGCAGCGCAGTAAGTGCCAGCACTTCTTCTACCTTCCACGACCCATCCACGTCTGGGCGCTTCCGTTTTATCGCCCATCCTCATCATTCGTGCTCACATACATCGCACACCACCAGCAACACCCATGTTGCCCACCCACCTCAGTCCTGTTCAACAAGTACTTTCTGAAAGTCCTCTTCCAACGTCGTATGTTTCTGCATCCGGCCTTCATGTCTGGCTTCCGTTCCCCTCGCAGTGAGCCGCATTGACCTCCACTAACTTCGTACAACACCAACACCTCAAAGAGAACCACTGCACTCATTCCTTTGGCTCTCTGTGACGCGTGGTACGTGCCACGACTCCTTCCACTTTACCCATCCCACTTACATCGCGATCTTTCGTCTCGCTCCTGATGCACCTCATTCACACCCACTCACATCCACGAACCACAGCAGCACCCAGGATACGCGAACGCTTCCTCCTTAATGGCCTTCTACATCCCACCTCCATTCGCTCCTCCCGTTTCACTGCCATTGGGCCTCATCAGCTTCCACATTTATCGTAGACCACCACAAATACCAAGGATGCCCGCCGCACTCAGTCCTTTGTCCGCTCCTCAAACCTCATGTGTGCAACTACTTCCTCCACTTTCCGCGTCCGAACTACAAATCTTGCCTTCCACCCACTATCAATGAGCCGCATTAACCTCAACTCATATCATGGGCCACTACCAGCGCCACGGACAATCCCCAGACTCACTTCTTTTTGCTAAACTGCAGCGCAGTAAGTGCCAGCACTTCTTCTACCTTCCACGACCCATCCACGTCTGGGCGCTTCCGTTTTATCGCCCATCCTCATCATTCGTGCTCACATACATCGCACACCACCAGCAACACCCATGTTGCCCACCCACCTCAGTCCTGTTCAACAAGTACTTTCTGAAAGTCCTCTTCCAACGTCGTATGTTTCTGCATCCGGCCTTCATGTCTGGCTTCCGTTCCCCTCGCAGTGAGCCGCATTGACCTCCACTAACTTCGTACAACACCAACACCTCAAAGAGAACCACTGCACTCATTCCTTTGGCTCTCTGTGACGCGTGGTACGTGCCACGACTCCTTCCACTTTACCCATCCCACTTACATCGCGATCTTTCGTCTCGCTCCTGATGCACCTCATTCACACCCACTCACATCCACGAACCACAGCAGCACCCAGGATACGCGAACGCTTCCTCCTTAATGGCCTTCTACATCCCACCTCCATTCGCTCCTCCCGTTTCACTGCCATTGGGCCTCATCAGCTTCCACATTTATCGTAGACCACCACAAATACCAAGGATGCCCGCCGCACTCAGTCCTTTGTCCGCTCCTCAAACCTCATGTGTGCAACTACTTCCTCCACTTTCCGCGTCCGAACTACAAATCTTGCCTTCCACCCACTATCAATGAGCCGCATTAACCTCAACCCATATCATGGGCCACTACCAGCGCCACGGACAATCCCCAGACTCACTTCTTTTTGCTAAACTGCAGCGCAGTAAGTGCCAGCACTTCTTCTACCTTCCACGACCCATCCACGTCTGGGCGCTTCCGTTTTATCGCCCATCCTCATCATTCGTGCTCACATACATCGCACACCACCAGCAACACCCATGTTGCCCACCCACCTCAGTCCTGTTCAACAAGTACTTTCTGAAAGTCCTCTTCCAACGTCGTATGTTTCTGCATCCGACCTTCATGTCTGGCTTCCGTTCCCCTCGCAGTGAGCCGCATTGACCTCCACTAACTTCGTACAACACCAACACCTCAAAGAGAACCACTGCACTCATTCCTTTGGCTCTCTGTGACGCGTGGTACGTGCCACGACTCCTTCCACTTTACCCATCCCACTTACATCGCGATCTTTCGTCTCGCTCCTGATGCACCTCATTCACACCCACTCACATCCACGAACCACAGCAGCACCCAGGATACGCGAACGCTTCCTCCTTAATGGCCTTCTACATCCCACCTCCATTCGCTCCTCCCGTTTCACTGCCATTGGGCCTCATCAGCTTCCACATTTATCGTAGACCACCACAAATACCAAGGATGCCCGCCGCACTCAGTCCTTTGTCCGCTCCTCAAACCTCATGTGTGCAACTACTTCCTCCACTTTCCGCGTCCGAACTACAAATCTTGCCTTCCACCCACTATCAATGAGCCGCATTAACCTCAACTCATATCATGGGCCACTACCAGCGCCACGGACAATCCCCAGACTCACTTCTTTTTGCTAAACTGCAGCGCAGTAAGTGCCAGCACTTCTTCTACCTTCCACGACCCATCCACGTCTGGGCGCTTCCGTTTTATCGCCCATCCTCATCATTCGTGCTCACATACATCGCACACCACCAGCAACACCCATGTTGCCCACCCACCTCAGTCCTGTTCAACAAGTACTTTCTGAAAGTCCTCTTCCAACGTCGTATGTTTCTGCATCCGGCCTTCATGTCTGGCTTCCGTTCCCCTCGCAGTGAGCCGCATTGACCTCCACTAACTTCGTACAACACCAACACCTCAAAGAGAACCACTGCACTCATTCCTTTGGCTCTCTGTGACGCGTGGTACGTGCCACGACTCCTTCCACTTTACCCATCCCACTTACATCGCGATCTTTCGTCTCGCTCCTGATGCACCTCATTCACACCCACTCACATCCACGAACCACAGCAGCACCCAGGATACGCGAACGCTTCCTCCTTAATGGCCTTCTACATCCCACCTCCATTCGCTCCTCCCGTTTCACTGCCATTGGGCCTCATCAGCTTCCACATTTATCGTAGACCACCACAAATACCAAGGATGCCCGCCGCACTCAGTCCTTTGTCCGCTCCTCAAACCTCATGTGTGCAACTACTTCCTCCACTTTCCGCGTCCGAACTACAAATCTTGCCTTCCACCCACTATCAATGAGCCGCATTAACCTCAACTCATATCATGGGCCACTACCAGCGCCACGGACAATCCCCAGACTCACTTCTTTTTGCTAAACTGCAGCGCAGTAAGTGCCAGCACTTCTTCTACCTTCCACGACCCATCCACGTCTGGGCGCTTCCGTTTTATCGCCCATCCTCATCATTCGTGCTCACATACATCGCACACCACCAGCAACACCCATGTTGCCCACCCACCTCAGTCCTGTTCAACAAGTACTTTCTGAAAGTCCTCTTCCAACGTCGTATGTTTCTGCATCCGGCCTTCATGTCTGGCTTCCGTTCCCCTCGCAGTGAGCCGCATTGACCTCCACTAACTTCGTACAACACCAACACCTCAAAGAGAACCACTGCACTCATTCCTTTGGCTCTCTGTGACGCGTGGTACGTGCCACGACTCCTTCCACTTTACCCATCCCACTTACATCGCGATCTTTCGTCTCGCTCCTGATGCACCTCATTCACACCCACTCACATCCACGAACCACAGCAGCACCCAGGATACGCGAACGCTTCCTCCTTAATGGCCTTCTACATCCCACCTCCATTCGCTCCTCCCGTTTCACTGCCATTGGGCCTCATCAGCTTCCACATTTATCGTAGACCACCACAAATACCAAGGATGCCCGCCGCACTCAGTCCTTTGTCCGCTCCTCAAACCTCATGTGTGCAACTACTTCCTCCACTTTCCGCGTCCGAACTACAAATCTTGCCTTCCACCCACTATCAATGAGCTGCATTAACCTCAACCCATATCATGGGCCACTACCAGCGCCACGGACAATCCCCAGACTCACTTCTTTTTGCTAAACTGCAGCGCAGTAAGTGCCAGCACTTCTTCTACCTTCCACGACCCATCCACGTCTGGGCGCTTCCGTTTTATCGCCCATCCTCATCATTCGTGCTCACATACATCGCACACCACCAGCAACACCCATGTTGCCCACCCACCTCAGTCCTGTTCAACAAGTACTTTCTGAAAGTCCTCTTCCAACGTCGTATGTTTCTGCATCCGACCTTCATGTCTGGCTTCCGTTCCCCTCGCAGTGAGCCGCATTGACCTCCACTAACTTCGTACAACACCAACACCTCAAAGAGAACCACTGCACTCATTCCTTTGGCTCTCTGTGACGCGTGGTACGTGCCACGACTCCTTCCACTTTACCCATCCCACTTACATCGCGATCTTTCGTCTCGCTCCTGATGCACCTCATTCACACCCACTCACATCCACGAACCACAGCAGCACCCAGGATACGCGAACGCTTCCTCCTTAATGGCCTTCTACATCCCACCTCCATTCGCTCCTCCCGTTTCACTGCCATTGGGCCTCATCAGCTTCCACATTTATCGTAGACCACCACAAATACCAAGGATGCCCGCCGCACTCAGTCCTTTGTCCGCTCCTCAAACCTCATGTGTGCAACTACTTCCTCCACTTTCCGCGTCCGAACTACAAATCTTGCCTTCCACCCACTATCAATGAGCCGCATTAACCTCAACTCATATCATGGGCCACTACCAGCGCCACGGACAATCCCCAGACTCACTTCTTTTTGCTAAACTGCAGCGCAGTAAGTGCCAGCACTTCTTCTACCTTCCACGACCCATCCACGTCTGGGCGCTTCCGTTTTATCGCCCATCCTCATCATTCGTGCTCACATACATCGCACACCACCAGCAACACCCATGTTGCCCACCCACCTCAGTCCTGTTCAACAAGTACTTTCTGAAAGTCCTCTTCCAACGTCGTATGTTTCTGCATCCGGCCTTCATGTCTGGCTTCCGTTCCCCTCGCAGTGAGCCGCATTGACCTCCACTAACTTCGTACAACACCAACACCTCAAAGAGAACCACTGCACTCATTCCTTTGGCTCTCTGTGACGCGTGGTACGTGCCACGACTCCTTCCACTTTACCCATCCCACTTACATCGCGATCTTTCGTCTCGCTCCTGATGCACCTCATTCACACCCACTCACATCCACGAACCACAGCAGCACCCAGGATACGCGAACGCTTCCTCCTTAATGGCCTTCTACATCCCACCTCCATTCGCTCCTCCCGTTTCACTGCCATTGGGCCTCATCAGCTTCCACATTTATCGTAGACCACCACAAATACCAAGGATGCCCGCCGCACTCAGTCCTTTGTCCGCTCCTCAAACCTCATGTGTGCAACTACTTCCTCCACTTTCCGCGTCCGAACTACAAATCTTGCCTTCCACCCACTATCAATGAGCCGCATTAACCTCAACCCATATCATGGGCCACTACCAGCGCCACGGACAATCCCCAGACTCACTTCTTTTTGCTAAACTGCAGCGCAGTAAGTGCCAGCACTTCTTCTACCTTCCACGACCCATCCACGTCTGGGCGCTTCCGTTTTATCGCCCATCCTCATCATTCGTGCTCACATACATCGCACACCACCAGCAACACCCATGTTGCCCACCCACCTCAGTCCTGTTCAACAAGTACTTTCTGAAAGTCCTCTTCCAACGTCGTATGTTTCTGCATCCGGCCTTCATGTCTGGCTTCCGTTCCCCTCGCAGTGAGCCGCATTGACCTCCACTAACTTCGTACAACACCAACACCTCAAAGAGAACCACTGCACTCATTCCTTTGGCTCTCTGTGACGCGTGGTACGTGCCACGACTCCTTCCACTTTACCCATCCCACTTACATCGCGATCTTTCGTCTCGCTCCTGATGCACCTCATTCACACCCACTCACATCCACGAACCACAGCAGCACCCAGGATACGCGAACGCTTCCTCCTTAATGGCCTTCTACATCCCACCTCCATTCGCTCCTCCCGTTTCACTGCCATTGGGCCTCATCAGCTTCCACATTTATCGTAGACCACCACAAATACCAAGGATGCCCGCCGCACTCAGTCCTTTGTCCGCTCCTCAAACCTCATGTGTGCAACTACTTCCTCCACTTTCCGCGTCCGAACTACAAATCTTGCCTTCCACCCACTATCAATGAGCCGCATTAACCTCAACTCATATCATGGGCCACTACCAGCGCCACGGACAATCCCCAGACTCACTTCTTTTTGCTAAACTGCAGCGCAGTAAGTGCCAGCACTTCTTCTACCTTCCACGACCCATCCACGTCTGGGCGCTTCCGTTTTATCGCCCATCCTCATCATTCGTGCTCACATACATCGCACACCACCAGCAACACCCATGTTGCCCACCCACCTCAGTCCTGTTCAACAAGTACTTTCTGAAAGTCCTCTTCCAACGTCGTATGTTTCTGCATCCGGCCTTCATGTCTGGCTTCCGTTCCCCTCGCAGTGAGCCGCATTGACCTCCACTAACTTCGTACAACACCAACACCTCAAAGAGAACCACTGCACTCATTCCTTTGGCTCTCTGTGACGCGTGGTACGTGCCACGACTCCTTCCACTTTACCCATCCCACTTACATCGCGATCTTTCGTCTCGCTCCTGATGCACCTCATTCACACCCACTCACATCCACGAACCACAGCAGCACCCAGGATACGCGAACGCTTCCTCCTTAATGGCCTTCTACATCCCACCTCCATTCGCTCCTCCCGTTTCACTGCCATTGGGCCTCATCAGCTTCCACATTTATCGTAGACCACCACAAATACCAAGGATGCCCGCCGCACTCAGTCCTTTGTCCGCTCCTCAAACCTCATGTGTGCAACTACTTCCTCCACTTTCCGCGTCCGAACTACAAATCTTGCCTTCCACCCACTATCAATGAGCCGCATTAACCTCAACCCATATCATGGGCCACTACCAGCGCCACGGACAATCCCCAGACTCACTTCTTTTTGCTAAACTGCAGCGCAGTAAGTGCCAGCACTTCTTCTACCTTCCACGACCCATCCACGTCTGGGCGCTTCCGTTTTATCGCCCATCCTCATCATTCGTGCTCACATACATCGCACACCACCAGCAACACCCATGTTGCCCACCCACCTCAGTCCTGTTCAACAAGTACTTTCTGAAAGTCCTCTTCCAACGTCGTATGTTTCTGCATCCGACCTTCATGTCTGGCTTCCGTTCCCCTCGCAGTGAGCCGCATTGACCTCCACTAACTTCGTACAACACCAACACCTCAAAGAGAACCACTGCACTCATTCCTTTGGCTCTCTGTGACGCGTGGTACGTGCCACGACTCCTTCCACTTTACCCATCCCACTTACATCGCGATCTTTCGTCTCGCTCCTGATGCACCTCATTCACACCCACTCACATCCACGAACCACAGCAGCACCCAGGATACGCGAACGCTTCCTCCTTAATGGCCTTCTACATCCCACCTCCATTCGCTCCTCCCGTTTCACTGCCATTGGGCCTCATCAGCTTCCACATTTATCGTAGACCACCACAAATACCAAGGATGCCCGCCGCACTCAGTCCTTTGTCCGCTCCTCAAACCTCATGTGTGCAACTACTTCCTCCACTTTCCGCGTCCGAACTACAAATCTTGCCTTCCACCCACTATCAATGAGCCGCATTAACCTCAACCCATATCATGGGCCACTACCAGCGCCACGGACAATCCCCAGACTCACTTCTTTTTGCTAAACTGCAGCGCAGTAAGTGCCAGCACTTCTTCTACCTTCCACGACCCATCCACGTCTGGGCGCTTCCGTTTTATCGCCCATCCTCATCATTCGTGCTCACATACATCGCACACCACCAGCAACACCCATGTTGCCCACCCACCTCAGTCCTGTTCAACAAGTACTTTCTGAAAGTCCTCTTCCAACGTCGTATGTTTCTGCATCCGGCCTTCATGTCTGGCTTCCGTTCCCCTCGCAGTGAGCCGCATTGACCTCCACTAACTTCGTACAACACCAACACCTCAAAGAGAACCACTGCACTCATTCCTTTGGCTCTCTGTGACGCGTGGTACGTGCCACGACTCCTTCCACTTTACCCATCCCACTTACATCGCGATCTTTCGTCTCGCTCCTGATGCACCTCATTCACACCCACTCACATCCACGAACCACAGCAGCACCCAGGATACGCGAACGCTTCCTCCTTAATGGCCTTCTACATCCCACCTCCATTCGCTCCTCCCGTTTCACTGCCATTGGGCCTCATCAGCTTCCACATTTATCGTAGACCACCACAAATACCAAGGATGCCCGCCGCACTCAGTCCTTTGTCCGCTCCTCAAACCTCATGTGTGCAACTACTTCCTCCACTTTCCGCGTCCGAACTACAAATCTTGCCTTCCACCCACTATCAATGAGCCGCATTAACCTCAACCCATATCATGGGCCACTACCAGCGCCACGGACAATCCCCAGACTCACTTCTTTTTGCTAAACTGCAGCGCAGTAAGTGCCAGCACTTCTTCTACCTTCCACGACCCATCCACGTCTGGGCGCTTCCGTTTTATCGCCCATCCTCATCATTCGTGCTCACATACATCGCACACCACCAGCAACACCCATGTTGCCCACCCACCTCAGTCCTGTTCAACAAGTACTTTCTGAAAGTCCTCTTCCAACGTCGTATGTTTCTGCATCCGACCTTCATGTCTGGCTTCCGTTCCCCTCGCAGTGAGCCGCATTGACCTCCACTAACTTCGTACAACACCAACACCTCAAAGAGAACCACTGCACTCATTCCTTTGGCTCTCTGTGACGCGTGGTACGTGCCACGACTCCTTCCACTTTACCCATCCCACTTACATCGCGATCTTTCGTCTCGCTCCTGATGCACCTCATTCACACCCACTCACATCCACGAACCACAGCAGCACCCAGGATACGCGAACGCTTCCTCCTTAATGGCCTTCTACATCCCACCTCCATTCGCTCCTCCCGTTTCACTGCCATTGGGCCTCATCAGCTTCCACATTTATCGTAGACCACCACAAATACCAAGGATGCCCGCCGCACTCAGTCCTTTGTCCGCTCCTCAAACCTCATGTGTGCAACTACTTCCTCCACTTTCCGCGTCCGAACTACAAATCTTGCCTTCCACCCACTATCAATGAGCCGCATTAACCTCAACCCATATCATGGGCCACTACCAGCGCCACGGACAATCCCCACACTCACGTTCTTTTTGCTAAACTGCAGCGCAGTAAGTGCCAGCACTTCTTCCACCTTCCACGACCCATCCACGTCTGGGCGCTTCCGTTTTATCGCCCATCCTCATCATTCGTGCTCACATACATCGCACACCACCAGCAACACCCATGTTGCCCACCCACCTCAGTCCTGTTCAACAAGTACTTTCTGAAAGTCCTCTTCCAACGTCGTATGTTTCTGCATCCGGCCTTCATGTCTGGCTTCCGTTCCCCTCGCAGTGAGCCGCATTGACCTCCACTAACTTCGTACAACACCAACACCTCAAAGAGAACCACTGCACTCATTCCTTTGGCTCTCTGTGACGCGTGGTACGTGCCACGACTCCTTCCACTTTACCCATCCCACTTACATCGCGATCTTTCGTCTCGCTCCTGATGCACCTCATTCACACCCACTCACATCACGAACCACAGCAGCACCCAGGATACGCGAACGCTTCCTCCTTAATGGCCTTCTACATCCCACCTCCATTCGCTCCTCCCGTTTCACTGCCATTGGGCCTCATCAGCTTCCACATTTATCGTAGACCACCACAAATACCAAGGATGCCCGCCGCACTCAGTCCTTTGTCCGCTCCTCAAACCTCATGTGTGCAACTACTTCCTCCACTTTCCGCGTCCGAACTACAAATCTTGCCTTCCACCCACTATCAATGAGCCGCATTAACCTCAACCCATATCATGGGCCACTACCAGCGCCACGGACAATCCCCAGACTCACTTCTTTTTGCTAAACTGCAGCGCAGTAAGTGCCAGCACTTCTTCTACCTTCCACGACCCATCCACGTCTGGGCGCTTCCGTTTTATCGCCCATCCTCATCATTCGTGCTCACATACATCGCACACCACCAGCAACACCCATGTTGCCCACCCACCTCAGTCCTGTTCAACAAGTACTTTCTGAAAGTCCTCTTCCAACGTCGTATGTTTCTGCATCCGGCCTTCATGTCTGGCTTCCGTTCCCCTCGCAGTGAGCCGCATTGACCTCCACTAACTTCGTACAACACCAACACCTCAAAGAGAACCACTGCACTCATTCCTTTGGCTCTCTGTGACGCGTGGTACGTGCCACGACTCCTTCCACTTTACCCATCCCACTTACATCGCGATCTTTCGTCTCGCTCCTGATGCACCTCATTCACACCCACTCACATCCACGAACCACAGCAGCACCCAGGATACGCGAACGCTTCCTCCTTAATGGCCTTCTACATCCCACCTCCATTCGCTCCTCCCGTTTCACTGCCATTGGGCCTCATCAGCTTCCACATTTATCGTAGACCACCACAAATACCAAGGATGCCCGCCGCACTCAGTCCTTTGTCCGCTCCTCAAACCTCATGTGTGCAACTACTTCCTCCACTTTCCGCGTCCGAACTACAAATCTTGCCTTGCACCCACTATCAATGAGCCGCCATAACCTCAACCCATATCATGGGCCACTACCAGCGCCACGGACAATCCCCAGACTCACTTCTTTTCGCTAAACTGCAGCGCAGTAAGTGCCAGCACTTCTTCTACCTTCCACGACCCATCCACGTCTGGGCGCTTCCGTTTTATCGCCCATCCTCATCATTCGTGCTCACATACATCGCACACCACCAGCAACACCCATGTTGCCCACCCACCTCAGTCCTGTTCAACAAGTACTTTCTGAAAGTCCTCTTCCAACGTCGTATGTTTCTGCATCCGGCCTTCATGTCTGGCTTCCGTTCCCCTCGCAGTGAGCCGCATTGACCTCCACTAACTTCGTACAACACCAACACCTCAAAGAGAACCACTGCACTCATTCCTTTGGCTCTCTGTGACGCGTGGTACGTGCCACGACTCCTTCCACTTTACCCATCCCACTTACATCGCGATCTTTCGTCTCGCTCCTGATGCACCTCATTCACACCCACTCACATCCACGAACCACAGCAGCACCCAGGATACGCGAACGCTTCCTCCTTAATGGCCTTCTACATCCCACCTCCATTCGCTCCTCCCGTTTCACTGCCATTGGGCCTCATCAGCTTCCACATTTATCGTAGACCACCACAAATACCAAGGATGCCCGCCGCACTCAGTCCTTTGTCCGCTCCTCAAACCTCATGTGTGCAACTACTTCCTCCACTTTCCGCGTCCGAACTACAAATCTTGCCTTCCACCCACTATCAATGAGCCGCATTAACCTCAACCCATATCATGGGCCACTACCAGCGCCACGGACAATCCCCACACTCACGTCTTTTTGCTAAACTGCAGCGCAGTAAGTGCCAGCACTTCTTCCACCTTCCACGACCCATCCACGTCTGGGCGCTTCCGTTTTATCGCCCATCCTCATCATTCGTGCTCACATACATCGCACACCACCAGCAACACCCATGTTGCCCACCCACCTCAGTCCTGTTCAACAAGTACTTTCTGAAAGTCCTCTTCCAACGTCGTATGTTTCTGCATCCGGCCTTCATGTCTGGCTTCCGTTCCCCTCGCAGTGAGCCGCATTGACCTCCACTAACTTCGTACAACACCAACACCTCAAAGAGAACCACTGCACTCATTCCTTTGGCTCTCTGTGACGCGTGGTACGTGCCACGACTCCTTCCACTTTACCCATCCCACTTACATCGCGATCTTTCGTCTCGCTCCTGATGCACCTCATTCACACCCACTCACATCTACGAACCACAGCAGCACCCAGGATACGCGAACGCTTCCTCCTTAATGGCCTTCTACATC
Organism: Gracilaria gracilis; assembly: GCA_030374805.1. Classification (NCBI taxonomy): domain Eukaryota; phylum Rhodophyta; class Florideophyceae; order Gracilariales; family Gracilariaceae; genus Gracilaria; species Gracilaria gracilis. The sequence continues at coordinate 22,096 of JARGSG010000108.1, read as the reverse complement.
CCACCTCCATTCGCTCCTCCCGTTTCACTGCCATTGGGCCTCATCAGCTTCCACATTTATCGTAGACCACCACAAATACCAAGGATGCCCGCCGCACTCAGTCCTTTGTCCGCTCCTCAAACCTCATGTGTGCAACTACTTCCTCCACTTTCCGCGTCCGAACTACAAATCTTGCCTTCCACCCACTATCAATGAGCCGCATTAACCTCAACCCATATCATGGGCCACTACCAGCGCCACGGACAATCCCCAGACTCACTTCTTTTTGCTAAACTGCAGCGCAGTAAGTGCCAGCACTTCTTCTACCTTCCACGACCCATCCACGTCTGGGCGCTTCCGTTTTATCGCCCATCCTCATCATTCGTGCTCACATACATCGCACACCACCAGCAACACCCATGTTGCCCACCCACCTCAGTCCTGTTCAACAAGTACTTTCTGAAAGTCCTCTTCCAACGTCGTATGTTTCTGCATCCGGCCTTCATGTCTGGCTTCCGTTCCCCTCGCAGTGAGCCGCATTGACCTCCACTAACTTCGTACAACACCAACACCTCAAAGAGAACCACTGCACTCATTCCTTTGGCTCTCTGTGACGCGTGGTACGTGCCACGACTCCTTCCACTTTACCCATCCCACTTACATCGCGATCTTTCGTCTCGCTCCTGATGCACCTCATTCACACCCACTCACATCCACGAACCACAGCAGCACCCAGGATACGCGAACGCTTCCTCCTTAATGGCCTTCTACATCCCACCTCCATTCGCTCCTCCCGTTTCACTGCCATTGGGCCTCATCAGCTTCCACATTTATCGTAGACCACCACAAATACCAAGGATGCCCGCCGCACTCAGTCCTTTGTCCGCTCCTCAAACCTCATGTGTGCAACTACTTCCTCCACTTTCCGCGTCCGAACTACAAATCTTGCCTTGCACCCACTATCAATGAGCCGCCATAACCTCAACCCATATCATGGGCCACTACCAGCGCCACGGACAATCCCCAGACTCACTTCTTTTCGCTAAACTGCAGCGCAGTAAGTGCCAGCACTTCTTCTACCTTCCACGACCCATCCACGTCTGGGCGCTTCCGTTTTATCGCCCATCCTCATCATTCGTGCTCACATACATCGCACACCACCAGCAACACCCATGTTGCCCACCCACCTCAGTCCTGTTCAACAAGTACTTTCTGAAAGTCCTCTTCCAACGTCGTATGTTTCTGCATCCGACCTTCATGTCTGGCTTCCGTTCCCCTCGCAGTGAGCCGCATTGACCTCCACTAACTTCGTACAACACCAACACCTCAAAGAGAACCACTGCACTCATTCCTTTGGCTCTCTGTGACGCGTGGTACGTGCCACGACTCCTTCCACTTTACCCATCCCACTTACATCGCGATCTTTCGTCTCGCTCCTGATGCACCTCATTCACACCCACTCACATCCACGAACCACAGCAGCACCCAGGATACGCGAACGCTTCCTCCTTAATGGCCTTCTACATCCCACCTCCATTCGCTCCTCCCGTTTCACTGCCATTGGGCCTCATCAGCTTCCACATTTATCGTAGACCACCACAAATACCAAGGATGCCCGCCGCACTCAGTCCTTTGTCCGCTCCTCAAACCTCATGTGTGCAACTACTTCCTCCACTTTCCGCGTCCGAACTACAAATCTTGCCTTCCACCCACTATCAATGAGCCGCATTAACCTCAACCCATATCATGGGCCACTACCAGCGCCACGGACAATCCCCACACTCACGTCTTTTTGCTAAACTGCAGCGCAGTAAGTGCCAGCACTTCTTCCACCTTCCACGACCCATCCACGTCTGGGCGCTTCCGTTTTATCGCCCATCCTCATCATTCGTGCTCACATACATCGCACACCACCAGCAACACCCATGTTGCCCACCCACCTCAGTCCTGTTCAACAAGTACTTTCTGAAAGTCCTCTTCCAACGTCGTATGTTTCTGCATCCGGCCTTCATGTCTGGCTTCCGTTCCCCTCGCAGTGAGCCGCATTGACCTCCACTAACTTCGTACAACACCAACACCTCAAAGAGAACCACTGCACTCATTCCTTTGGCTCTCTGTGACGCGTGGTACGTGCCACGACTCCTTCCACTTTACCCATCCCACTTACATCGCGATCTTTCGTCTCGCTCCTGATGCACCTCATTCACACCCACTCACATCTACGAACCACAGCAGCACCCAGGATACGCGAACGCTTCCTCCTTAATGGCCTTCTACATCCCACCTCCATTCGCTCCTCCCGTTTCACTGCCATTGGGCCTCATCAGCTTCCACATTTATCGTAGACCACCACAAATACCAAGGATGCCCGCCGCACTCAGTCCTTTGTCCGCTCCTCAAACCTCATGTGTGCAACTACTTCCTCCACTTTCCGCGTCCGAACTACAAATCTTGCCTTCCACCCACTATCAATGAGCCGCATTAACCTCAACCCATATCATGGGCCACTACCAGCGCCACGGACAATCCCCAGACTCACTTCTTTTGCTAAACTGCAGCGCAGTAAGTGCCAGCACTTCTTCTACCTTCCACGACCCATCCACGTCTGGGCGCTTCCGTTTTATCGCCCATCCTCATCATTCGTGCTCACATACATCGCACACCACCAGCAACACCCATGTTGCCCACCCACCTCAGTCCTGTTCAACAAGTACTTTCTGAAAGTCCTCTTCCAACGTCGTATGTTTCTGCATCCGGCCTTCATGTCTGGCTTCCGTTCCCCTCGCAGTGAGCCGCATTGACCTCCACTAACTTCGTACAACACCAACACCTCAAAGAGAACCACTGCACTCATTCCTTTGGCTCTCTGTGACGCGTGGTACGTGCCACGACTCCTTCCACTTTACCCATCCCACTTACATCGCGATCTTTCGTCTCGCTCCTGATGCACCTCATTCACACCCACTCACATCCACGAACCACAGCAGCACCCAGGATACGCGAACGCTTCCTCCTTAATGGCCTTCTACATCCCACCTCCATTCGCTCCTCCCGTTTCACTGCCATTGGGCCTCATCAGCTTCCACATTTATCGTAGACCACCACAAATACCAAGGATGCCCGCCGCACTCAGTCCTTTGTCCGCTCCTCAAACCTCATGTGTGCAACTACTTCCTCCACTTTCCGCGTCCGAACTACAAATCTTGCCTTCCACCCACTATCAATGAGCCGCATTAACCTCAACCCATATCATGGGCCACTACCAGCGCCACGGACAATCCCCACACTCACGTCTTTTTGCTAAACTGCAGCGCAGTAAGTGCCAGCACTTCTTCCACCTTCCACGACCCATCCACGTCTGGGCGCTTCCGTTTTATCGCCCATCCTCATCATTCGTGCTCACATACATCGCACACCACCAGCAACACCCATGTTGCCCACCCACCTCAGTCCTGTTCAACAAGTACTTTCTGAAAGTCCTCTTCCAACGTCGTATGTTTCTGCATCCGGCCTTCATGTCTGGCTTCCGTTCCCCTCGCAGTGAGCCGCATTGACCTCCACTAACTTCGTACAACACCAACACCTCAAAGAGAACCACTGCACTCATTCCTTTGGCTCTCTGTGACGCGTGGTACGTGCCACGACTCCTTCCACTTTACCCATCCCACTTACATCGCGATCTTTCGTCTCGCTCCTGATGCACCTCATTCACACCCACTCACATCTACGAACCACAGCAGCACCCAGGATACGCGAACGCTTCCTCCTTAATGGCCTTCTACATCCCACCTCCATTCGCTCCTCCCGTTTCACTGCCATTGGGCCTCATCAGCTTCCACATTTATCGTAGACCACCACAAATACCAAGGATGCCCGCCGCACTCAGTCCTTTGTCCGCTCCTCAAACCTCATGTGTGCAACTACTTCCTCCACTTTCCGCGTCCGAACTACAAATCTTGCCTTGCACCCACTATCAATGAGCCGCATTAACCTCAACCCATATCATGGGCCACTACCAGCGCCACGGACAATCCCCAGACTCACTTCTTTTTGCTAAACTGCAGCGCAGTAAGTGCCAGCACTTCTTCTACCTTCCACGACCCATCCACGTCTGGGCGCTTCCGTTTTATCGCCCATCCTCATCATTCGTGCTCACATACATCGCACACCACCAGCAACACCCATGTTGCCCACCCACCTCAGTCCTGTTCAACAAGTACTTTCTGAAAGTCCTCTTCCAACGTCGTATGTTTCTGCATCCGGCCTTCATGTCTGGCTTCCGTTCCCCTCGCAGTGAGCCGCATTGACCTCCACTAACTTCGTACAACACCAACACCTCAAAGAGAACCACTGCACTCATTCCTTTGGCTCTCTGTGACGCGTGGTACGTGCCACGACTCCTTCCACTTTACCCATCCCACTTACATCGCGATCTTTCGTCTCGCTCCTGATGCACCTCATTCACACCCACTCACATCCACGAACCACAGCAGCACCCAGGATACGCGAACGCTTCCTCCTTAATGGCCTTCTACATCCCACCTCCATTCGCTCCTCCCGTTTCACTGCCATTGGGCCTCATCAGCTTCCACATTTATCGTAGACCACCACAAATACCAAGGATGCCCGCCGCACTCAGTCCTTTGTCCGCTCCTCAAACCTCATGTGTGCAACTACTTCCTCCACTTTCCGCGTCCGAACTACAAATCTTGCCTTCCACCCACTATCAATGAGCCGCATTAACCTCAACTCATATCATGGGCCACTACCAGCGCCACGGACAATCCCCAGACTCACTTCTTTTTGCTAAACTGCAGCGCAGTAAGTGCCAGCACTTCTTCTACCTTCCACGACCCATCCACGTCTGGGCGCTTCCGTTTTATCGCCCATCCTCATCATTCGTGCTCACATACATCGCACACCACCAGCAACACCCATGTTGCCCACCCACCTCAGTCCTGTTCAACAAGTACTTTCTGAAAGTCCTCTTCCAACGTCGTATGTTTCTGCATCCGACCTTCATGTCTGGCTTCCGTTCCCCTCGCAGTGAGCCGCATTGACCTCCACTAACTTCGTACAACACCAACACCTCAAAGAGAACCACTGCACTCATTCCTTTGGCTCTCTGTGACGCGTGGTACGTGCCACGACTCCTTCCACTTTACCCATCCCACTTACATCGCGATCTTTCGTCTCGCTCCTGATGCACCTCATTCACACCCACTCACATCCACGAACCACAGCAGCACCCAGGATACGCGAACGCTTCCTCCTTAATGGCCTTCTACATCCCACCTCCATTCGCTCCTCCCGTTTCACTGCCATTGGGCCTCATCAGCTTCCACATTTATCGTAGACCACCACAAATACCAAGGATGCCCGCCGCACTCAGTCCTTTGTCCGCTCCTCAAACCTCATGTGTGCAACTACTTCCTCCACTTTCCGCGTCCGAACTACAAATCTTGCCTTCCACCCACTATCAATGAGCCGCATTAACCTCAACTCATATCATGGGCCACTACCAGCGCCACGGACAATCCCCAGACTCACGTCTTTTTGCTAAACTGCAGCGCAGTAAGTGCCAGCACTTCTTCTACCTTCCACGACCCATCCACGTCTGGGCGCTTCCGTTTTATCGCCCATCCTCATCATTCGTGCTCACATACATCGCACACCACCAGCAACACCCATGTTGCCCACCCACCTCAGTCCTGTTCAACAAGTACTTTCTGAAAGTCCTCTTCCAACGTCGTATGTTTCTGCATCCGGCCTTCATGTCTGGCTTCCGTTCCCCTCGCAGTGAGCCGCATTGACCTCCACTAACTTCGTACAACACCAACACCTCAAAGAGAACCACTGCACTCATTCCTTTGGCTCTCTGTGACGCGTGGTACGTGCCACGACTCCTTCCACTTTACCCATCCCACTTACATCGCGATCTTTCGTCTCGCTCCTGATGCACCTCATTCACACCCACTCACATCTACGAACCACAGCAGCACCCAGGATACGCGAACGCTTCCTCCTTAATGGCCTTCTACATCCCACCTCCATTCGCTCCTCCCGTTTCACTGCCATTGGGCCTCATCAGCTTCCACATTTATCGTAGACCACCACAAATACCAAGGATGCCCGCCGCACTCAGTCCTTTGTCCGCTCCTCAAACCTCATGTGTGCAACTACTTCCTCCACTTTCCGCGTCCGAACTACAAATCTTGCCTTCCACCCACTATCAATGAGCCGCATTAACCTCAACCCATATCATGGGCCACTACCAGCGCCACGGACAATCCCCAGACTCACTTCTTTTTGCTAAACTGCAGCGCAGTAAGTGCCAGCACTTCTTCTACCTTCCACGACCCATCCACGTCTGGGCGCTTCCGTTTTATCGCCCATCCTCATCATTCGTGCTCACATACATCGCACACCACCAGCAACACCCATGTTGCCCACCCACCTCAGTCCTGTTCAACAAGTACTTTCTGAAAGTCCTCTTCCAACGTCGTATGTTTCTGCATCCGGCCTTCATGTCTGGCTTCCGTTCCCCTCGCAGTGAGCCGCATTGACCTCCACTAACTTCGTACAACACCAACACCTCAAAGAGAACCACTGCACTCATTCCTTTGGCTCTCTGTGACGCGTGGTACGTGCCACGACTCCTTCCACTTTACCCATCCCACTTACATCGCGATCTTTCGTCTCGCTCCTGATGCACCTCATTCACACCCACTCACATCCACGAACCACAGCAGCACCCAGGATACGCGAACGCTTCCTCCTTAATGGCCTTCTACATCCCACCTCCATTCGCTCCTCCCGTTTCACTGCCATTGGGCCTCATCAGCTTCCACATTTATCGTAGACCACCACAAATACCAAGGATGCCCGCCGCACTCAGTCCTTTGTCCGCTCCTCAAACCTCATGTGTGCAACTACTTCCTCCACTTTCCGCGTCCGAACTACAAATCTTGGGCGACGACCTTCCACGGGGCTGTCATGGGCGAGAATGTGCCCACTAATCAACTGAGCCGCATTAACCTCAACTCATATCATGGGCCACTACCAGCGCGAACCGCATTTCCACGGACAATCCCGGCTGTGAGACAACATGGGAGCCGCGGTGTGGCTCGTGAGTTACAAGGGCGACGACAGTGCTCTTGCGAAACTGCAGCGCAGTAAGTGCAACAGCACTTTGGTTCTACCTTCCACGACTGTCCGATGTGCCACATGTATGGAAGCCGCACAAAAGATGCCACCATCATGCCGTGTGCAGTAATTTGTGGCGAACCGCATTTCCAAAATTCATAGGTACCACAGATGGCTCCACGCACAGTGGGTGGGCCACGGCTGTGACCGCGTTCTTTGGCGACAACATGGGAGCCGCGGTGTGGCTCGTGAGTTACAAGGGCGACGACAGTGCCGCTCTTGCGATGGACAGTGCTTGGAGTTTGGCGAGCAAGTCAACGAGCACCTTGGTTGCACGTGGCTGTCATGGGCGAGAATGTGCGCACATGTATGGAATCTTGTGCGAATTTGAAACATTTCAAAACGCCAAAACACTTTGTGGGGGCTCCACTGAGGCCCTTCATCATGCCGTGTGCAGTAATTTGTGGCGAACCGCATTTCCAAAATTCATAGGTACCACCAGATGGCTCCACGCACAGCGGGTGGGCCACGGCTGTGACCGCGTTCTTTGGCGACAACATGGGAGCCGCGGTGTGGCTCGTGAGTTACAAGGGCGACGACAGTGCCGCTCTTGCGATGGACAGTGCTTGGAGTTTGGCGAGCAAGTCAACGAGCACCTTGGTTGCACGGGGCTGTCATGGGCGAGAATGTGCGCACATGTATGGAATCTTGTGCGAATTTGAAACATTTCAAAACGCCAAAACACTTTGTGGGGGCTCCACTGAGGCCCTTCATCATGCCGTGTGCAGTAATTTGTGGCGAACCGCATTTCCAAAATTCATAGGTACCACCAGATGGCTCCACGCACAGCGGGTGGGCCACGGCTGTGACCGCGTTCTTTGGCGACAACATGGGAGCCGCGGTGTGACTCGTGAGTTACAAGGGCGACGACAGTGCCGCTCTTGCGATGGACAGTGCTTGGAGTTTGGCGAGCAAGTCAACGAGCACCTTGGTTGCACGGGGCTGTCATGGGCGAGAATGTGCGCACATGTATGGAATCTTGTGCGAATTTGAAACATTTCAAAACGCCAAAACACTTTGTGGGGGCTCCACTGAGGCCCTTCATCATGCCGTGTGCAGTAATTTGTGGCGAACCGCATTTCCAAAATTCATAGGTACCACCAGATGGCTCCACGCACAGCGGGTGGGCCACGGCTGTGACCGCGTTCTTTGGCGACAACATGGGAGCCGCGGTGTGGCTCGTGAGTTACAAGGGCGACGACAGTGCTGCTCTTGCGATGGACAGTGCTTGGAATTTGGCGAGCAAGTCAACGAGCACCTTGGTTGCACGGGGCTGTCATGGGCGAGAATGTGCGCACATGTATGGAATCTTGTGCGAATTTGAAACATTTCAAAACGCCAAAACACTTTGTGGGGGCTCCACTGAGGCCCTTCATCATGCCGTGTGCAGTAATTTGTGGCGAACCGCATTTCCAAAATTCATAGGTACCACCAGATGGCTCCACGCACAGCGGGTGGGCCACGGCTGTGACCGCGTTCTTTGGCGACAACATGGGAGCCGCGGTGTGGCTCGTGAGTTACAAGGGCGACGACAGTGCCGCTCTTGCGATGGACAGTGCTTGGAGTTTGGCGAGCAAGTCAACGAGCACCTTGGTTGCACGTGGCTGTCATGGGCGAGAATGTGCGCACATGTATGGAATCTTGTGCGAATTTGAAACATTTCAAAACGCCAAAACACTTTGTGGGGGCTCCACTGAGGCCCTTCATCATGCCGTGTGCAGTAATTTGTGGCGAACCGCATTTCCAAAATTCATAGGTACCACCAGATGGCTCCACGCACAGCGGGTGGGCCACGGCTGTGACCGCGTTCTTTGGCGACAACATGGGAGCCGCGGTGTGACTCGTGAGTTACAAGGGCGACGACAGTGCTGCTCTTGCGATGGACAGTGCTTGGAATTTGGCGAGCAAGTCAACGAGCATTTTGGTTGCACGGGGCTGTCATGGGCGAGAATGTGCGCACATGTATGGAATCTTGTGCGAATTTGAAACATTTCAAAACGCCAAAACACTTTGTGGGGGCTCCACTGAGGCCCTTCATCATGCCGTGTGCAGTAATTTGTGGCGAACCGCATTTCCAAAATTCATAGGTACCACCAGATGGCTCCACGCACAGCGGGTGGGCCACGGCTGTGACCGCGTTCTTCGGCGACAACATGGGAGCCGCGGTGTGGCTCGTGAGTTACAAGGGCGACGAAAGTGCCGCTCTTGCGATGGACAGTGCTTGGAATTTGGCGAGCAAGTCAACGAGCATTTTGGTTGCACGGGGCTGTCATGGGCGAGAATGTGCGCACATGTATGGAATCTTGTGCGAATTTGAAACATTTCAAAACGCCAAAACACTTTGTGGGGGCTCCACTGAGGCCCTTCATCATGCCGTGTGCAGTAATTTGTGGCGAACCGCATTTCCAAAATTCATAGGTACCACCAGATGGCTCCACGCACAGCGGGTGGGCCACGGCTGTGACCGCGTTCTTTGGCGACAACATGGGAGCCGCGGTGTGGCTCGTGAGTTACAAGGGCGACGACAGTGCCGCTCTTGCGATGGACAGTGCTTGGAGTTTGGCGAGCAAGTCAACGAGCACCTTGGTTGCACGTGGCTGTCATGGGCGAGAATGTGCGCACATGTATGGAATCTTGTGCGAATTTGAAACATTTCAAAACGCCAAAACACTTTGTGGGGGCTCCACTGAGGCCCTTCATCATGCCGTGTGCAGTAATTTGTGGCGAACCGCATTTCCAAAATTCATAGGTACCACCAGATGGCTCCACGCACAGCGGGTGGGCCACGGCTGTGACCGCGTTCTTTGGCGACAACATGGGAGCCGCGGTGTGGCTCGTGAGTTACAAGGGCGACGACAGTGCTGCTCTTGCGATGGACAGTGCTTGGAGTTTGGCGAGCAAGTCAACGAGCACCTTGGTTGCACGTGGCTGTCATGGGCGAGAATGTGCGCACATGTATGGAATCTTGTGCGAATTTGAAACATTTCAAAACGCCAAAACACTTTGTGGGGGCTCCACTGAGGCCCTTCATCATGCCGTGTGCAGTAATTTGTGGCGAACCGCATTTCCAAAATTCATAGGTACCACCAGATGGCTCCACGCACAGCGGGTGGGCCACGGCTGTGACCGCGTTCTTTGGCGACAACATGGGAGCCGCGGTGTGGCTCGTGAGTTACAAGGGCGACGACAGTGCTGCTCTTGCGATGGACAGTGCTTGGAATTTGGCGAGCAAGTCAACGAGCACCTTGGTTGCACGTGGCTGTCATGGGCGAGAATGTGCGCACATGTATGGAATCTTGTGCGAATTTGAAACATTTCAAAACGCCAAAACACTTTGTGGGGGCTCCACTGAGGCCCTTCATCATGCCGTGTGCAGTAATTTGTGGCGAACCGCATTTCCAAAATTCATAGGTACCACCAGATGGCTCCACGCACAGCGGGTGGGCCACGGCTGTGACCGCGTTCTTTGGCGACAACATGGGAGCCGCGGTGTGGCTCGTGAGTTACAAGGGCGACGACAGTGCTGCTCTTGCGATGGACAGTGCTTGGAGTTTGGCGAGCAAGTCAACGAGCACCTTGGTTGCACGTGGCTGTCATGGGCGAGAATGTGCGCACATGTATGGAATCTTGTGCGAATTTGAAACATTTCAAAACGCCAAAACACTTTGTGGGGGCTCCACTGAGGCCCTTCATCATGCCGTGTGCAGTAATTTGTGGCGAACCGCATTTCCAAAATTCATAGGTACCACCAGATGGCTCCACGCACAGCGGGTGGGCCACGGCTGTGACCGCGTTCTTTGGCGACAACATGGGAGCCGCGGTGTGGCTCGTGAGTTACAAGGGCGACGACAGTGCCGCTCTTGCGATGGACAGTGCTTGGAGTTTGGCGAGCAAGTCAACGAGCACCTTGGTTGCACGTGGCTGTCATGGGCGAGAATGTGCGCACATGTATGGAATCTTGTGCGAATTTGAAACATTTCAAAACGCCAAAACACTTTGTGGGGGCTCCACTGAGGCCCTTCATCATGCCGTGTGCAGTAATTTGTGGCGAACCGCATTTCCAAAATTCATAGGTACCACCAGATGGCTCCACGCACAGCGGGTGGGCCACGGCTGTGACCGCGTTCTTTGGCGACAACATGGGAGCCGCGGTGTGGCTCGTGAGTTACAAGGGCGACGACAGTGCTGCTCTTGCGATGGACAGTGCTTGGAATTTGGCGAGCAAGTCAACGAGCACCTTGGTTGCACGTGGCTGTCATGGGCGAGAATGTGCGCACATGTATGGAATCTTGTGCGAATTTGAAACATTTCAAAACGCCAAAACACTTTGTGGGGGCTCCACTGAGGCCCTTCATCATGCCGTGTGCAGTAATTTGTGGCGAACCGCATTTCCAAAATTCATAGGTACCACCAGATGGCTCCACGCACAGCGGGTGGGCCACGGCTGTGACCGCGTTCTTTGGCGACAACATGGGAGCCGCGGTGTGGCTCGTGAGTTACAAGGGCGACGACAGTGCTGCTCTTGCGATGGACAGTGCTTGGAATTTGGCGAGCAAGTCAACGAGCACCTTGGTTGCACGGGGCTGTCATGGGCGAGAATGTGCGCACATGTATGGAATCTTGTGCGAATTTGAAACATTTCAAAACGCCAAAACACTTTGTGGGGGCTCCACTGAGGCCCTTCATCATGCCGTGTGCAGTAATTTGTGGCGAACCGCATTTCCAAAATTCATAGGTACCACCAGATGGCTCCACGCACAGCGGGTGGGCCACGGCTGTGACCGCGTTCTTTGGCGACAACATGGGAGCCGCGGTGTGGCTCGTGAGTTACAAGGGCGACGACAGTGCTGCTCTTGCGATGGACAGTGCTTGGAGTTTGGCGAGCAAGTCAACGAGCACCTTGGTTGCACGTGGCTGTCATGGGCGAGAATGTGCGCACATGTATGGAATCTTGTGCGAATTTGAAACATTTCAAAACGCCAAAACACTTTGTGGGGGCTCCACTGAGGCCCTTCATCATGCCGTGTGCAGTAATTTGTGGCGAACCGCATTTCCAAAATTCATAGGTACCACCAGATGGCTCCACGCACAGCGGGTGGGCCACGGCTGTGACCGCGTTCTTTGGCGACAACATGGGAGCCGCGGTGTGGCTCGTGAGTTACAAGGGCGACGACAGTGCCGCTCTTGCGATGGACAGTGCTTGGAGTTTGGCGAGCAAGTCAACGAGCACCTTGGTTGCACGTGGCTGTCATGGGCGAGAATGTGCGCACATGTATGGAATCTTGTGCGAATTTGAAACATTTCAAAACGCCAAAACACTTTGTGGGGGCTCCACTGAGGCCCTTCATCATGCCGTGTGCAGTAATTTGTGGCGAACCGCATTTCCAAAATTCATAGGTACCACCAGATGGCTCCACGCACAGCGGGTGGGCCACGGCTGTGACCGCGTTCTTTGGCGACAACATGGGAGCCGCGGTGTGGCTCGTGAGTTACAAGGGCGACGACAGTGCTGCTCTTGCGATGGACAGTGCTTGGAATTTGGCGAGCAAGTCAACGAGCACCTTGGTTGCACGGGGCTGTCATGGGCGAGAATGTGCGCACATGTATGGAATCTTGTGCGAATTTGAAACATTTCAAAACGCCAAAACACTTTGTGGGGGCTCCACTGAGGCCCTTCATCATGCCGTGTGCAGTAATTTGTGGCGAACCGCATTTCCAAAATTCATAGGTACCACCAGATGGCTCCACGCACAGCGGGTGGGCCACGGCTGTGACCGCGTTCTTTGGCGACAACATGGGAGCCGCGGTGTGGCTCGTGAGTTACAAGGGCGACGACAGTGCCGCTCTTGCGATGGACAGTGCTTGGAGTTTGGCGAGCAAGTCAACGAGCACCTTGGTTGCACGTGGCTGTCATGGGCGAGAATGTGCGCACATGTATGGAATCTTGTGCGAATTTGAAACATTTCAAAACGCCAAAACACTTTGTGGGGGCTCCACTGAGGCCCTTCATCATGCCGTGTGCAGTAATTTGTGGCGAACCGCATTTCCAAAATTCATAGGTACCACCAGATGGCTCCACGCACAGCGGGTGGGCCACGGCTGTGACCGCGTTCTTTGGCGACAACATGGGAGCCGCGGTGTGGCTCGTGAGTTACAAGGGCGACGACAGTGCTGCTCTTGCGATGGACAGTGCTTGGAATTTGGCGAGCAAGTCAACGAGCACCTTGGTTGCACGGGGCTGTCATGGGCGAGAATGTGCGCACATGTATGGAATCTTGTGCGAATTTGAAACATTTCAAAACGCCAAAACACTTTGTGGGGGCTCCACTGAGGCCCTTCATCATGCCGTGTGCAGTAATTTGTGGCGAACCGCATTTCCAAAATTCATAGGTACCACCAGATGGCTCCACGCACAGCGGGTGGGCCACGGCTGTGACCGCGTTCTTTGGCGACAACATGGGAGCCGCGGTGTGGCTCGTGAGTTACAAGGGCGACGAAAGTGCCGCTCTTGCGATGGACAGTGCTTGGAGTTTGGCGAGCAAGTCAACGAGCACCTTGGTTGCACGTGGCTGTCATGGGCGAGAATGTGCGCACATGTATGGAATCTTGTGCGAATTTGAAACATTTCAAAACGCCAAAACACTTTGTGGGGGCTCCACTGAGGCCCTTCATCATGCCGTGTGCAGTAATTTGTGGCGAACCGCATTTCCAAAATTCATAGGTACCACCAGATGGCTCCACGCACAGCGGGTGGGCCACGGCTGTGACCGCGTTCTTTGGCGACAACATGGGAGCCGCGGTGTGACTCGTGAGTTACAAGGGCGACGACAGTGCTGCTCTTGCGATGGACAGTGCTTGGAATTTGGCGAGCAAGTCAACGAGCACCTTGGTTGCACGGGGCTGTCATGGGCGAGAATGTGCGCACATGTATGGAATCTTGTGCGAATTTGAAACATTTCAAAACGCCAAAACACTTTGTGGGGGCTCCACTGAGGCCCTTCATCATGCCGTGTGCAGTAATTTGTGGCGAACCGCATTTCCAAAATTCATAGGTACCACCAGATGGCTCCACGCACAGCGGGTGGGCCACGGCTGTGACCGCGTTCTTTGGCGACAACATGGGAGCCGCGGTGTGGCTCGTGAGTTACAAGGGCGACGACAGTGCCGCTCTTGCGATGGACAGTGCTTGGAGTTTGGCGAGCAAGTCAACGAGCACCTTGGTTGCACGTGGCTGTCATGGGCGAGAATGTGCGCACATGTATGGAATCTTGTGCGAATTTGAAACATTTCAAAACGCCAAAACACTTTGTGGGGGCTCCACTGAGGCCCTTCATCATGCCGTGTGCAGTAATTTGTGGCGAACCGCATTTCCAAAATTCATAGGTACCACCAGATGGCTCCACGCACAGCGGGTGGGCCACGGCTGTGACCGCGTTCTTTGGCGACAACATGGGAGCCGCGGTGTGGCTCGTGAGTTACAAGGGCGACGACAGTGCTGCTCTTGCGATGGACAGTGCTTGGAGTTTGGCGAGCAAGTCAACGAGCACCTTGGTTGCACGTGGCTGTCATGGGCGAGAATGTGCGCACATGTATGGAATCTTGTGCGAATTTGAAACATTTCAAAACGCCAAAACACTTTGTGGGGGCTCCACTGAGGCCCTTCATCATGCCGTGTGCAGTAATTTGTGGCGAACCGCATTTCCAAAATTCATAGGTACCACCAGATGGCTCCACGCACAGCGGGTGGGCCACGGCTGTGACCGCGTTCTTTGGCGACAACATGGGAGCCGCGGTGTGGCTCGTGAGTTACAAGGGCGACGACAGTGCCGCTCTTGCGATGGACAGTGCTTGGAGTTTGGCGAGCAAGTCAACGAGCACCTTGGTTGCACGTGGCTGTCATGGGCGAGAATGTGCGCACATGTATGGAATCTTGTGCGAATTTGAAACATTTCAAAACGCCAAAACACTTTGTGGGGGCTCCACTGAGGCCCTTCATCATGCCGTGTGCAGTAATTTGTGGCGAACCGCATTTCCAAAATTCATAGGTACCACCAGATGGCTCCACGCACAGCGGGTGGGCCACGGCTGTGACCGCGTTCTTTGGCGACAACATGGGAGCCGCGGTGTGGCTCGTGAGTTACAAGGGCGACGACAGTGCCGCTCTTGCGATGGACAGTGCTTGGAGTTTGGCGAGCAAGTCAACGAGCACCTTGGTTGCACGTGGCTGTCATGGGCGAGAATGTGCGCACATGTATGGAATCTTGTGCGAATTTGAAACATTTCAAAACGCCAAAACACTTTGTGGGGGCTCCACTGAGGCCCTTCATCATGCCGTGTGCAGTAATTTGTGGCGAACCGCATTTCCAAAATTCATAGGTACCACCAGATGGCTCCACGCACAGCGGGTGGGCCACGGCTGTGACCGCGTTCTTTGGCGACAACATGGGAGCCGCGGTGTGGCTCGTGAGTTACAAGGGCGACGACAGTGCCGCTCTTGCGATGGACAGTGCTTGGAGTTTGGCGAGCAAGTCAACGAGCACCTTGGTTGCACGTGGCTGTCATGGGCGAGAATGTGCGCACATGTATGGAATCTTGTGCGAATTTGAAACATTTCAAAACGCCAAAACACTTTGTGGGGGCTCCACTGAGGCCCTTCATCATGCCGTGTGCAGTAATTTGTGGCGAACCGCATTTCCAAAATTCATAGGTACCACCAGATGGCTCCACGCACAGCGGGTGGGCCACGGCTGTGACCGCGTTCTTTGGCGACAACATGGGAGCCGCGGTGTGGCTCGTGAGTTACAAGGGCGACGACAGTGCTGCTCTTGCGATGGACAGTGCTTGGAGTTTGGCGAGCAAGTCAACGAGCACCTTGGTTGCACGTGGCTGTCATGGGCGAGAATGTGCGCACATGTATGGAATCTTGTGCGAATTTGAAACATTTCAAAACGCCAAAACACTTTGTGGGGGCTCCACTGAGGCCCTTCATCATGCCGTGTGCAGTAATTTGTGGCGAACCGCATTTCCAAAATTCATAGGTACCACCAGATGGCTCCACGCACAGCGGGTGGGCCACGGCTGTGACCGCGTTCTTTGGCGACAACATGGGAGCCGCGGTGTGGCTCGTGAGTTACAAGGGCGACGACAGTGCTGCTCTTGCGATGGACAGTGCTTGGAGTTTGGCGAGCAAGTCAACGAGCACCTTGGTTGCACGTGGCTGTCATGGGCGAGAATGTGCGCACATGTATGGAATCTTGTGCGAATTTGAAACATTTCAAAACGCCAAAACACTTTGTGGGGGCTCCACTGAGGCCCTTCATCATGCCGTGTGCAGTAATTTGTGGCGAACCGCATTTCCAAAATTCATAGGTACCACCAGATGGCTCCACGCACAGCGGGTGGGCCACGGCTGTGACCGCGTTCTTTGGCGACAACATGGGAGCCGCGGTGTGGCTCGTGAGTTACAAGGGCGACGACAGTGCTGCTCTTGCGATGGACAGTGCTTGGAATTTGGCGAGCAAGTCAACGAGCACCTTGGTTGCACGTGGCTGTCATGGGCGAGAATGTGCGCACATGTATGGAATCTTGTGCGAATTTGAAACATTTCAAAACGCCAAAACACTTTGTGGGGGCTCCACTGAGGCCCTTCATCATGCCGTGTGCAGTAATTTGTGGCGAACCGCATTTCCAAAATTCATAGGTACCACCAGATGGCTCCACGCACAGCGGGTGGGCCACGGCTGTGACCGCGTTCTTTGGCGACAACATGGGAGCCGCGGTGTGGCTCGTGAGTTACAAGGGCGACGACAGTGCCGCTCTTGCGATGGACAGTGCTTGGAGTTTGGCGAGCAAGTCAACGAGCACCTTGGTTGCACGTGGCTGTCATGGGCGAGAATGTGCGCACATGTATGGAATCTTGTGCGAATTTGAAACATTTCAAAACGCCAAAACACTTTGTGGGGGCTCCACTGAGGCCCTTCATCATGCCGTGTGCAGTAATTTGTGGCGAACCGCATTTCCAAAATTCATAGGTACCACCAGATGGCTCCACGCACAGCGGGTGGGCCACGGCTGTGACCGCGTTCTTTGGCGACAACATGGGAGCCGCGGTGTGGCTCGTGAGTTACAAGGGCGACGACAGTGCTGCTCTTGCGATGGACAGTGCTTGGAGTTTGGCGAGCAAGTCAACGAGCACCTTGGTTGCACGTGGCTGTCATGGGCGAGAATGTGCGCACATGTATGGAATCTTGTGCGAATTTGAAACATTTCAAAACGCCAAAACACTTTGTGGGGGCTCCACTGAGGCCCTTCATCATGCCATGTGCAGTAATTTGTGGCGAACCGCATTTCCAAAATTCATAGGTACCACCAGATGGCTCCACGCACAGCGGGTGGGCCACGGCTGTGACCGCGTTCTTTGGCGACAACATGGGAGCCGCGGTGTGGCTCGTGAGTTACAAGGGCGACGAGAGTGCCGCTCTTGCGATGGACAGTGCTTGGAGTTTGGCGAGCAAGTCAACGAGCACCTTGGTTGCACGTGGCTGTCATGGGCGAGAATGTGCGCACATGTATGGAATCTTGTGCGAATTTGAAACATTTCAAAACGCCAAAACACTTTGTGGGGGCTCCACTGAGGCCCTTCATCATGCCGTGTGCAGTAATTTGTGGCGAACCGCATTTCCAAAATTCATAGGTACCACCAGATGGCTCCACGCACAGCGGGTGGGCCACGGCTGTGACCGCGTTCTTTGGCGACAACATGGGAGCCGCGGTGTGACTCGTGAGTTACAAGGGCGACGACAGTGCTGCTCTTGCGATGGACAGTGCTTGGAATTTGGCGAGCAAGTCAACGAGCACCTTGGTTGCACGGGGCTGTCATGGGCGAGAATGTGCGCACATGTATGGAATCTTGTGCGAATTTGAAACATTTCAAAACGCCAAAACACTTTGTGGGGGCTCCACTGAGGCCCTTCATCATGCCGTGTGCAGTAATTTGTGGCGAACCGCATTTCCAAAATTCATAGGTACCACCAGATGGCTCCACGCACAGCGGGTGGGCCACGGCTGTGACCGCGTTCTTTGGCGACAACATGGGAGCCGCGGTGTGGCTCGTGAGTTACAAGGGCGACGACAGTGCCGCTCTTGCGATGGACAGTGCTTGGAGTTTGGCGAGCAAGTCAACGAGCACCTTGGTTGCACGTGGCTGTCATGGGCGAGAATGTGCGCACATGTATGGAATCTTGTGCGAATTTGAAACATTTCAAAACGCCAAAACACTTTGTGGGGGCTCCACTGAGGCCCTTCATCATGCCGTGTGCAGTAATTTGTGGCGAACCGCATTTCCAAAATTCATAGGTACCACCAGATGGCTCCACGCACAGCGGGTGGGCCACGGCTGTGACCGCGTTCTTTGGCGACAACATGGGAGCCGCGGTGTGGCTCGTGAGTTACAAGGGCGACGACAGTGCTGCTCTTGCGATGGACAGTGCTTGGAGTTTGGCGAGCAAGTCAACGAGCACCTTGGTTGCACGTGGCTGTCATGGGCGAGAATGTGCGCACATGTATGGAATCTTGTGCGAATTTGAAACATTTCAAAACGCCAAAACACTTTGTGGGGGCTCCACTGAGGCCCTTCATCATGCCGTGTGCAGTAATTTGTGGCGAACCGCATTTCCAAAATTCATAGGTACCACCAGATGGCTCCACGCACAGCGGGTGGGCCACGGCTGTGACCGCGTTCTTTGGCGACAACATGGGAGCCGCGGTGTGGCTCGTGAGTTACAAGGGCGACGACAGTGCCGCTCTTGCGATGGACAGTGCTTGGAGTTTGGCGAGCAAGTCAACGAGCACCTTGGTTGCACGTGGCTGTCATGGGCGAGAATGTGCGCACATGTATGGAATCTTGTGCGAATTTGAAACATTTCAAAACGCCAAAACACTTTGTGGGGGCTCCACTGAGGCCCTTCATCATGCCGTGTGCAGTAATTTGTGGCGAACCGCATTTCCAAAATTCATAGGTACCACCAGATGGCTCCACGCACAGCGGGTGGGCCACGGCTGTGACCGCGTTCTTTGGCGACAACATGGGAGCCGCGGTGTGGCTCGTGAGTTACAAGGGCGACGACAGTGCTGCTCTTGCGATGGACAGTGCTTGGAGTTTGGCGAGCAAGTCAACGAGCACCTTGGTTGCACGTGGCTGTCATGGGCGAGAATGTGCGCACATGTATGGAATCTTGTGCGAATTTGAAACATTTCAAAACGCCAAAACACTTTGTGGGGGCTCCACTGAGGCCCTTCATCATGCCGTGTGCAGTAATTTGTGGCGAACCGCATTTCCAAAATTCATAGGTACCACCAGATGGCTCCACGCACAGCGGGTGGGCCACGGCTGTGACCGCGTTCTTTGGCGACAACATGGGAGCCGCGGTGTGGCTCGTGAGTTACAAGGGCGACGACAGTGCTGCTCTTGCGATGGAGAGTGCTTGGAGTTTGGCGAGCAAGTCAACGAGCACCTTGGTTGCACGTGGCTGTCATGGGCGAGAATGTGCGCACATGTATGGAATCTTGTGCGAATTTGAAACATTTCAAAACGCCAAAACACTTTGTGGGGGCTCCACTGAGGCCCTTCATCATGCCGTGTGCAGTAATTTGTGGCGAACCGCATTTCCAAAATTCATAGGTACCACCAGATGGCTCCACGCACAGCGGGTGGGCCACGGCTGTGACCGCGTTCTTTGGCGACAACATGGGAGCCGCGGTGTGGCTCGTGAGTTACAAGGGCGACGAGAGTGCTGCTCTTGCGATGGACAGTGCTTGGAGTTTGGCGAGCAAGTCAACGAGCACCTTGGTTGCACGTGGCTGTCATGGGCGAGAATGTGCGCACATGTATGGAATCTTGTGCGAATTTGAAACATTTCAAAACGCCAAAACACTTTGTGGGGGCTCCACTGAGGCCCTTCATCATGCCGTGTGCAGTAATTTGTGGCGAACCGCATTTCCAAAATTCATAGGTACCACCAGATGGCTCCACGCACAGCGGGTGGGCCACGGCTGTGACCGCGTTCTTTGGCGACAACATGGGAGCCGCGGTGTGGCTCGTGAGTTACAAGGGCGACGACAGTGCTGCTCTTGCGATGGACAGTGCTTGGAGTTTGGCGAGCAAGTCAACGAGCACCTTGGTTGCACGTGGCTGTCATGGGCGAGAATGTGCGCACATGTATGGAATCTTGTGCGAATTTGAAACATTTCAAAACGCCAAAACACTTTGTGGGGGCTCCACTGAGGCCCTTCATCATGCCGTGTGCAGTAATTTGTGGCGAACCGCATTTCCAAAATTCATAGGTACCACCAGATGGCTCCACGCACAGCGGGTGGGCCACGGCTGTGACCGCGTTCTTTGGCGACAACATGGGAGCCGCGGTGTGGCTCGTGAGTTACAAGGGCGACGACAGTGCTGCTCTTGCGATGGACAGTGCTTGGAGTTTGGCGAGCAAGTCAACGAGCACCTTGGTTGCACGTGGCTGTCATGGGCGAGAATGTGCGCACATGTATGGAATCTTGTGCGAATTTGAAACATTTCAAAACGCCAAAACACTTTGTGGGGGCTCCACTGAGGCCCTTCATCATGCCGTGTGCAGTAATTTGTGGCGAACCGCATTTCCAAAATTCATAGGTACCACCAGATGGCTCCACGCACAGCGGGTGGGCCACGGCTGTGACCGCGTTCTTTGGCGACAACATGGGAGCCGCGGTGTGGCTCGTGAGTTACAAGGGCGACGACAGTGCTGCTCTTGCGATGGACAGTGCTTGGAGTTTGGCGAGCAAGTCAACGAGCACCTTGGTTGCACGTGGCTGTCATGGGCGAGAATGTGCGCACATGTATGGAATCTTGTGCGAATTTGAAACATTTCAAAACGCCAAAACACTTTGTGGGGGCTCCACTGAGGCCCTTCATCATGCCGTGTGCAGTAATTTGTGGCGAACCGCATTTCCAAAATTCATAGGTACCACCAGATGGCTCCACGCACAGCGGGTGGGCCACGGCTGTGACCGCGTTCTTTGGCGACAACATGGGAGCCGCGGTGTGGCTCGTGAGTTACAAGCGCGACGAGAGTGCTGCTCTTGCGATGGAGAGTGCTTGGAGTTTGGCGAGCAAGTCAACGAGCACCTTGGTTGCACGTGGCTGTCATGGGCGAGAATGTGCGCACATGTATGGAATCTTGTGCGAATTTGAAACATTTCAAAACGCCAAAACACTTTGTCGGGGCTCCACTGAGGCCCTTCATCATGCCGTGTGCAGTAATTTGTGGCGAACCGCATTTCCAAAATTCATAGGTACCACCAGATGGCTCCACGCACAGCGGGTGGGCCACGGCTGTGACCGCGTTCTTTGGCGACAACATGGGAGCCGCGGTGTGGCTCGTGAGTTACAAGGGCGACGACAGTGCTGCTCTTGCGATGGACAGTGCTTGGAATTTGGCGAGCAAGTCAACGAGCACCTTGGTTGCACGTGGCTGTCATGGGCGAGAATGTGCGCACATGTATGGAATCTTGTGCGAATTTGAAACATTTCAAAACGCCAAAACACTTTGTGGGGGCTCCACTGAGGCCCTTCATCATGCCGTGTGCAGTAATTTGTGGCGAACCGCATTTCCAAAATTCATAGGTACCACCAGATGGCTCCACGCACAGCGGGTGGGCCACGGCTGTGACCGCGTTCTTTGGCGACAACATGGGAGCCGCGGTGTGGCTCGTGAGTTACAAGGGCGACGACAGTGCTGCTCTTGCGATGGACAGTGCTTGGAGTTTGGCGAGCAAGTCAACGAGCACCTTGGTTGCACGTGGCTGTCATGGGCGAGAATGTGCGCACATGTATGGAATCTTGTGCGAATTTGAAACATTTCAAAACGCC
>JARGSG010000107.1:0-181053 GCA_030374805.1 Gracilaria gracilis | reverse complement strand
TTTCCCACCACAATGTAAGTGTGTTAGTGTCACCTACGTTCATGTTTACAGGGGCGAATAGCGAGATAGACACTTAAATAGAAACTTAAATAGCTGTTTATCGAATAGTAATAGGAGTATACAAATAGATTGAATACTTTTTCAGTTTGAGGAGATCGGTTCACTAGTCAACACCCTTTCACATCAGGCATTCTTATACTAAATATATGAAAGGTTTTCGAATCACGTGCAATCATCCCCACCACTCTGTCCCTGTCCACCGTCCGTGCGCCATAATGCGCTCCCCACTACGTACCGCCAGTCTTTTCCAACACCCCCAACCTTCCCCGCCATGCCCAAGTGCTGCTTTGAAGGCTGCTCCTTCTTCGCCCGCACCATCCCCGCCATCCAAAGGCACCAGAGAAGATCCCCCAATCGCCTCAACCAAAACAAGCGTTTCCTCTCCCCAGGCGGACGTCTCCCCAACTTCCCCCCACGCATCAAGCGTCACAAGTCTATCCCCAACCTCCATACGCCTCCTCCTCTCACGAACCGCTCCTCCGACAACGTCCTCATCGCCGACGACGACTTCTATCACCACCAGCAACTCCCCTTCTCCCTCCACACCCAGAACGCCTACCACATTGCCACCACCCCCGTCTGCTCCATCTCTTCCTCCGTCCTCCCCCTCCTCAACAACCCTCACCTTGAACACATGGTTCTCTACATCTCTTCCATCGCCTCCTCCCTCGGCCTCCGAAGGGCTGACGAACTCATCTACCTCCTCTACGACTCCCCCTTCTCCAAATCCGTCTTCCACAACGCCGTCTCCTCCGCCTCCAAGTGTCTCAAACTTCAAACAGACATCTTCCAACACCGAGTCAGAAACATCGGCTTCGCTTCCACCACCCTCTCCGACCCATAGCAGCTTTTCTCCACCACCATCTTTCGAAAGGACCCCATCCAGGTCATCAAACAACAACTCGCCCTCGCACACTTCCACAACACCTTCTTCCACCACCTCTTCCACACAACACCTTCTGGCTCTCCCGCTTTTGCCTACCACATGGCCTCCACCCTCGGAAAAGAAGCAGTCCCCGTCCTCGAAGTCGCAATCATGCACTCCTCCAATGACCCCTGCATCTGGCACACCCTCGACTCCACCGGTATCGACTCCTTCATCCCCTTGGTCCAAATCTACTCCGACAAGTCCTCCACCTCCCTCAAATCTTCTTCCATCACCTCCCACCCCCTTCACATCACCCTTATCAACTTTTCCGATGCCTTCCGTCGCGAGTGCATCAACGAACACCTCACTCTTCTCGGATACTTGTCGACCTCCTTCCTCCCAACCAACCCCTTCCAAGACCACTAATACATCCCTCAAACCTCCTCTCACATCCCCCGCCAGACCAAAATGGAACTCATTCAGCTTGCCATCTCCAACCTCCTCGGCCCTCTCCTCTCCTCCGTTCTCAACGGCTTCCCCTTCCGTGACGCCCATGGCGTTCTCCGCCACTGTCACCCAATCATCGCCAGCTACTGCGCCGACATCCCCGAAGCAAAAGACATCCTCTCCATCTCCCACGGAACCCGCCCCCAACACCCTTGTCATAGATGCATCGTCTCCCGCAGAGACCTCCACCTAGACATTCAATCCCATTCCCCCCCAACTCAGCACCAGACCCTCGCCACACGCAAATCCCACTCTACTCTCCTCCAACAATAACAAGACGCTCTCCTTGCTCGTTAGCCCAGAATCTCCCGCAACACAAAGGAAAAAGCCCTTGAAGCCCTTCACTCCCGCTCCCTCGCAAAGTACTCTTCCCTTTTCGAATCATACCCTCTTCTTAACATCACCCCACTCCTCTCCCCTTACAACATCTTCACCTTCGAACCACTCCACAACATCCACCTCGGCGTCTCCAACGTCGGTGTCATCGGAATGCTAGTTTTGGTGTCAAAAATGACCGAATTAAAATGATCGAAAAACCGGTGAATTTATCCAAATTTGGATGTGATTAATTTCCGAAAATATTTCCACATTTCTACTTGTGCTAGTTTGTGTGGAAATAATCATTCACGATTATTTCCATCATTGCTAGTTTGGATGGAAGACAAACTAGCATGTTACTTCCGTTCACGCTAGTTTTCGAACACAATGTAAGTGTGTATGTGGCACATTTTTAGAACTATACGGCGGCCAATAGGGATATATATAAATAGATAGCTAGTTATGGAATACGATTAGAAGAATACAAACCCTTCGAATAGGAACTCTCTATAGAGATACAGCACATCTATTCAACAACTCTCATATCAGATATCGGCCGTTTATTCTCTCACTTTTGAAACGCCTTCGCATCACGTGCCACCTCCACCATCACTCCGTCCCACCCTCCGTGCGCCATATTACGCTCCCCACCACTACGTAATCCCCTCTCGCCCAACACCCCCATATCGCTCCCCGCCATGCCTAATTGCTGCTTTGAAGGCTGCTCCTTCTTCGCTCACACCATCCCCGCCATTCAAAGGCACCAAAGAAGATGCCCCAACCGTCTCACCGCCAACAAGCGTTTTCTCTCCCCCGGCGGCAACGTCCCTCACTTCTCCCCACGCACAAAGTGTCACAATTCCACCTTACGACTTCCACCACCACTTCCATTTCCTCTCTCCAATCGCCCTTCCGATAACTTCCCTATCGCCGACGACGACTCTTACCAGCAGCAGCAGCTCTCCCTCTCCGTCCACACCCAAGACGCCTACCATATCGTAGGCATCCCCGTCTGCTCCCTCTCTCCCTCCCCACATTCTCCACCGCCCCCCTCCTTCCCTCTCCTCAACAACCCCCACCTCGAACGAATGGTCCTCTTCATCTCTTCCATCGCTTCCACCCTCGGCACCCGCAAGGCAGAGGAACTCATCTCTCTCCTCCACGACCCTTACTTCTCGAAGTCAGCCTTCCACAACGCCGTCTCCTCCGCCTCCCAGTCTCTCAAACTTCAAACAAACCTCTTCCAACACCGAGTCACCAACACCAGTTTCACCCTCACCACCCTCCATGACCCACAGCACCTCTTCACAGCCACCATCTTCCGAAAGGATGCTATCCAAGTCCTGAAAGGACAACTCGCACTCGCACACTCCGACAACACCTTCTTCCACCACGTCCCCCATACAACCTCTTCCGGCTCTCCTGCTTTCGCCCACCCCATGGCTTCTTCCCTCGGAAAAGAAGCTGTCCCAGCCCTCAAGCACGCAGTCATGCAGTTTCGAATAACTCCTGCATCTGGCACACCCCTGAGAACACCGGTATCGACTCCATCATCAACTTCGTCCAAGTATACTCCGACAAGTCCTCCACCTTCTTCAAATCCTCTTCCATCACCTCCTACCCCCTTCACATCACCCTCCTCAACTTCTCCGACTCTTTCCGTCGCAAATGTATCACCGACAACCTCACCCTTCTCGGATACCTTCCAACCTCTTTCAATCTCGCCACCCCCTTTCAAGACCCCGATACCACCCCCCAAAACCTCATCCAGCATCTCCCGTTCTACCAAAATGCAACTCATCCAGCGTGCCATCTCCAACCTTCTCGACCCTCTTTTCTCCTCCGGCCTCACCGGCTTCCCCTTCCGTGACGCTAATTGCGTGCTCCGCCATTGTCACCCAAACATCGCCAGCTACTGCGCAGACATCCCAGAAGCAAAGAACATTCCCGCCATCTCCCACGGCACCCGCCCCAAGTATCCATGCCACCGATGTACTGTTCCACGCTCCGACCTCTACCTAAACATTCCATCCCCCCCTCTTCGATTCCAAACCCAGACTCTCGATGCCCGCAAATCACACACTACCTCCTCCACGATGTTGAAAAGGTCCTCCTCGCCAGAAAGCCCAGAATCGCCCGAAACACCAAGGAGAAGGCCGTTGAAGCACTCCACTCCCTTTCTCTCGCAAAATACTTCTCCCTCTTCGAATCTTACCCTCTCCTCAATGTCACCCCTCAAATTTCCCCTTACAAGATCTTCTTCTTCGAACCACTCCATAACTTCTACCTCGGCATCTCCAAGCTCATCAAGCTCACAGCCATCGAGAGACTCAAGTCAGAATCACTCTTCACTACCCCCCGTTCCTCCAAGTCCCGTCGTTCCTTCAACTCCGTCCGCTCCTCCATCCTGAAAAACGCGAACACCATCCTCGTCGCCATCGAAAAGCACTCCCCAGCCACAGGACTCCACACCGACTTTTCCTCCTCCGACAACGGTCAAACTCTCAACGGTTTCTTCACTACCGACGGCTTGCGTGGTATGCTCGAAACAAAAGACTACCGCTCACCCGACATGGTCTTCCCCTTCATCGGCGCCTTCCTCGATCGCTGCTGTGACGAGGTCGATGCAGCTCCCATCACTTCCATTTTCACCAAGTACTCCGATCTTCTCCTCTTCTCCATGACATACAACACCTCCGCAGAATGGACCGACTCCCGCCTCACCGACCTCCAATTCCAAATCCGCTCCTTCAAGCGCACAGTTGTACTCCTCCTCGGCTCTCACCACACTTCCAGCCTTGGCACCCTCAAGTTCCATGTCCCCGACCACATCGTCGAGGACATTCGCCGCTTCGGAGGCCTCCACTTCAACGATGCCGGCATATTCGAACACGCTTACTCCCTCTTCGAGTCACACTACTCCAAAACCTCAAAGCGCAGATCCACTGCACATGAAGAAACCATTCGCGCCATCCATCACTCCAACGCCACCAAAGATTGGAACCCCCTTTCCACCAACCCCTCCATTACGTCTTCCACTCCTGCCCTCGCTTCTCCCATCCAATCCCACCAACTCGATTTGGTCCGTGATGGAAAACTTATCTCATTCGCTGATCTCATCACCGCCCACAAATTCCTCCACTCTAATCCTCATTTCAATCCCAAATCTCTACAAGACCCCTTCCTCACCGACAATCTCTCCATCCTTCAACAGATTGGAAACCCCGCCCGCCCTTCATTCATCACCCTTTCTCTCGAAGTCCTAGAACTCTCATAGAACTCCCCCACTCTCCGTCGCACCCGAATCACCGAAGTCAACTCCGCTTACGTCGCCGGTGGTTATGTCTCATCACTCTACCACTACATTGAAGAACGGAACGAGCTCGCGCTCCAGGATCCTCCAGTCCCTCTCATCCAACCAATATTTGCCGTCCCGTCCCTCGGTCCTTCTAAATCCCCAAAGTTCTCTCATGTCCTCGTCGCAGGCACCAGCTCCTCAAACTCCACCCCCATCGTTTGAGTCTGCAAACTCATCTCTCTTCTTCGCTTCACCCTTCCTTCTTCCACTCCGTCCTCCAAGGAGTTCGCCTTCGTACAGTTCATGGAGCTCGTCCCACCAAGCGACGAAGTCGATGTCACCCTCAACTGCGTATGCCTCCGATGTGCAACAGACGACGAACATAACCACACCGCCCATCTAGTTCCCATCTCCACCCACTCCACAATTGACAACGTTTATCCATGGTTTGGACTCATCATTTTCTCTTCTATCCTTAGCTACGTTCATGTTCTCCGCCAGAACTACCCCGCACCCCCCTTCAATTCCCGCCTCCATTTGCGTTTTCATAGATTCTACCTCAACAGATTCTACCGAGACCCCACCTCCAGGCCCTACCTCCCACCTCCCGCATAGCACTCATTCCATATGATTTTCAGAAACCAATCGCTACCACCCTCTTCCACAGGAAAGATAGGAGATAGGTATGGGATAAAGAAGATATACAACTTCTTCATCATCCAACATCTACATCCACTCTGCCCACTATTATTCACCCTACCCTCTCCTCTCTCCTCCTTCTGCCCCATCCGTACCCTTTCCCTGGTACCCAACCAAACGACTGAAACTGGGCTTCTCTGGTCGGCACGCTGCTGTGTAGCAATCAAGAACCGCTCCAAGTCTCCGCGTAAAATTCGCCATAAAGTATTTTTCCCTCACCGCTAGATATACCTTCACCCTCGATGGAATCCACAGCCCAACCGTCGCAGTTCTCTCCGAATTTCCGGACACACACCTCGGATCCCCCTCTAAAAACCCATCGTTCTCAAACTCTTCACCGTGCTCGTCCCCCACCAATTCCCATGCCACCTTCAATATACCCTCCACTGCCCTCGGCAGATACCTCCCATACAATGTAGAAAACAAGAGCTGCCTTTGTCCTCCACGTCCCACACCCTCGTTCATCGTTTTCACAACACACCCAATCCACGCATCAAGTCTGGCGAGGTGCATCACCGTCCCATCCACGTAATGCTTTTCCCCATTACATTTGGTCTCGACTGCGTATTCTATGTACTCCTCCGACACTGCCACCGCCATTCCGTTCTTAAAATACTTGTCTTCATCATCACAGCTCCACTGTGGAGCATGTGCAGCTGACCCAGAGTCCGCAAGATCTTCGAAACGGCTCATTCTCCACGCACACAACTTGTCCATCCCATCTTCTTCACTTCCCATAAGCTTTTCGCGAGCCTCGTCCATCTGCTTCTTCAACTGCTCACCAATTTCCGTCCCCTGGCTGGGCTCCGCCCGCTTCGCAATCAAATCCTATCCCAGTAAAGAGAATAATCTGTCCCGAGCAGCCCGTTTTCGCACCCCAATCACATCGCTTATCGTCTGCTTCATCCGCTGCTTCAGACACTTGTCCGCGTTTACAATCTCCACTCTTCTTTCCTCCCCGCTTCTCTCATCGTCTCTCACGTCTCTCCCATTATTTCTGTCTCGACCACATACTTCAACAACAAATCACTTTCACCCTCTGTCGATGGTTTGTACGCCCTCATCTCATATGCAACCTGAGTTGGGCACCTAGGCACCATCTCCTTCTCCCCAACTACAAACTTGCTCCCCTCTCTACTTTCTCCCACCGTCTCTCTCCTGTTTTTCCAGCTACTACAAACGTTTTTCGTGTCGAAACAAAGTTCAGACGCCTCCAACTTCGCATAATGAAGAATCCCATCATACGGAGCCCTTGCGAATCCATAAAAACATTCTTCCACTCCAATATCATACTTTCGACGCCCTCTCACCTTGTTTACTCCACCACCTTGCTTCCTACCCTTTACTGTCTCCCGAAGACTTTCGATCAACAAATTTTGTCGTTTATTTTCCTCCCTCAGCCGTGCCAGCTCTTTCTGCGTCAGCTTCAAACTCACCATCAATGTATAGTGATCTTCTTTCATATTTCCCAACTGTCCCTTCAGTGAATTCACACTCTGAACGAGTGCAGACCGTGGCAATACGCTTAAGCTCTCCTCATTCCCTTCCCGTTCCCTTGTAGATACCCATTCATCCCCTCCAATTCTACCTCCGCTTTCTCAACGACCGCCGTCACTTTCGTCTCCCACATCCTTCGGAAGCAAAACGGTGTTACGCCTTACACGCATCCCTTGGGGTGTTAGTGGCGCCGTCTCCACAACATTCACTTCCCCACGCCGTTCTGTTTGTACGTCTTCCTCTTCTTCAAAATCCCTCTCAACCACTGCTGCTGTCCATCCGACAATTTCCTTGGTTGATACACCACTTCTACGTCGTACCAATATCCCGTTTACATGTTCTAGTCGCTTATCTCCCCCCTTTTCTACAACTTCAACACCCACCAATCCATGAACCACACTCCCTATTCTTCTCTCACTACCCTCCCCTGTTTCACGTTCTGCCATTCGCCGCACACGCCCCACTTCTTCTTTCTCTCGGTTCGCATTCTCTTGCTCGAAACCAATGCTTTCCTTCTCTGGCACTCTATTTGGGGTCATAACAACCAAACTCTCCACTCCTCGCGTTCTCGCCTGGTGAACACTCCTCACTGTCTCCCTTTCTCGTTCCACCTCTTCGGGTACCCTAGCCTTAGGCAATTTATCAACGTTAGTTTCCTTTCTTCCTCAAAGACCCCCACTACCTAATATGGTACTACTCCTTGCTATCGTTATTCCCTCGACACTCGTACGAAGCTCTTTATCCTTCACTATCATATCCCCGCTATCGCTCTCCTCTAAAACTTGCGCAGTCTCTGCGCCTCTTCTACGACCATATCTCTTCCGAACACCGCGCAGTATCTTCTTCGGCATACCTCGCTGCGCTTCTATGCTTTTCCTGGGACTAATTTCTTGATCTCATGCGTTCGCAATAGGTTTCGTCACCACAATGCTTACCGTTTGCTCCGTTCGCTCGGTCCGCTTCGATGGTCTGGCCTAGACGCTCCTCGCCGCACCGACGCTCCTCGCCACACCGTCGCTCCTCGCCACACCGACGCTCCTCGCTGCATCGTCGCTCCTCGCCGCACAGTCGCTCCTCGCCGAACCGTCGCTCCTCGCCACACCGTCGCTTCTCGCCACACCGTCGCTTCTCGCCGCACCGACGCTCTTCGCCGCACCTTCGCTCCTCGCCGCACCGTCGCTGTTCGCCGCACCGTCGCTCCTCGCCGCACCCCTCCTCTTCTTCCCACGTGAACCACTCCGAGGCGCACGCGTACTACGAGCGGTGCGAACTTCGCCACTTACCGTTTCGCCATGCCTTCGGCTCTTTGACGCGCGACCGCTAACCTCCTCCGCATTCACACCCCTCTTCTAACGTCTTGCCATATACAATCCGAACGGTTCTTCGCGGTTGACGCTGGGCTCACGACGTCTTAGCCGCTGACCGTGATCGAAGATCACTGGAATCGGAACTGCTCTGCTCTCGACGTGTTTGGCACTCGCCGCGATCTAACGTCACCGATCGAATGCACACCCCCAATCGAGGGGAGTGTGGTGGAAATAACCGAGTGCGGTTTTTTATTTCCCGATTCCGAAACGTTAAAATTACACCGAAATCTCCATTTCTGAACAGTTCTCATAATCTTAAAAAATATACAAGGTTCCGCATCATGCTTGATGCCTTTCACTACCTTTTATGTATCTACGTACTTCGATCTTGCACTTGAGCTAAAGTGTTTTGTTTCTAATTCGTGCTCAACGGCGAAGTTGGAATGCAATAAGTGTCACTTCATTATCGAGGTTTAGGGTGTTGTTTTACATGCAGCTAATTTACTACACGTTCTAATCGATTACTATAGTAGGATTTGCCGATGTACCCCAGCTATACTCTACTCCATAATCCGCGAACAACTTCTCTCCCACTTCTAATTTCCGAAGTGCTCGCACCGCAAGCATTGGGTATTCTCGTAATTGATGCGGGGTGCGTCCTGTATTTGGAGTTCGAATGACCCGCACATTTGCAGTCCTTCGTTTCGTCACACCATCCGCAACTGCATCAATGTCCTTATCGCCTTCCATATATTTGGGATCGTTAATCGTTCCACCCAATGAAAAAGGAGCGGGGACAATCCATACAGGTATTAAACTTACTTGTTGTCTTCTTTCTGGGAGGTTATGGAATATATCGCCGCGGACGTTAAACTCCATCGCATACTTTCGAAAGCGTTCGAAAGTGGCTCCCAATAAACCTTCGCCATATTTCTTGTGTACCTCTTTTCTCTTCGTTAGGTCATGGTACACCAGTGTTCCATAAAAGTAACATATCTCTTCATTTTCCATGAATCGGCGTGTAGTGAACACCCCCACTCCTGCGCAAGGGTGGCGGATCGTCGACTTCTCGATACGACAACCGCACATCGTCGCTTCCAGTGCCAACATTGCATTCCAATCCAGAAGCCCCATCTTCCCTTGCAAAGTTTTCGGCCATTCGTGAAGGGCCTTACGCCTACCAGTCGTGACCAAGCTCTCATCCCGCCACATTGACGCAAGAAAGTCCACAATATACGTAGGAAACTTTTAATACTCGGGGTAGCCGGATGGAGCCTTCCATGATCTCGATGGGCGGACATTCCACTTCGGAAATAATTTCAACACCCTAATCATAGCATTTCGAACTTCCTGCGCTACCTGGATATCCGTCTCATTTTCCGGGACGCACAATGAGAATTGAATAATTGCTGCGTGCCTAGTATGAGCAAATCAGTCAGGGTCCGGCTCACAACCGATGAACCTACGATGCTGTTGTAACTCCATGCATGCCATTGCTGTCGAAAACGTCCCTGCAAACAAGTCGACCACAATATCCCCAGCCTGGGAAAACCGACTGATTAGCTCCTTCAACAATGCCCTAGGTTCCTTTTCGGACCTCACCTTTTGTAAAACGTAGCCCCCACCTTCCTTCTTTCTCTTCCACTGAAGAGTCTCCTCATTACACATTGGGGGTACCTGGTGAATGATACTGTGGTACCCCGAGTACCTCGACTGCACGAAATTGAAGTTCTCATAGTTCACCATCACATGCTGCTGCGCGTAGCTGAGACCATTTCGAACTCCATGTACAGCATACTCCATTGCAGGGAAAAGAGAGCACGACCTACGTCCAGGGTTACGCATCGGGTTGCGTTGCGACCGTACAAAGTGCATTGAGACCTGGTCCACTACAAATTAACGCCTTGGTACTCCGTTTTCGTCTTTTCCCACAATAGCAGAAAGTACATCTCTCCATTGCTGGACCTGCTCCAAAGCACTAAAGATCACAAAATGGCCCCCAGGACGTAGCAGTCTTGATAAAAGCTTTGCAGCCTTCTACATGTCCTGAGGGCTCAGTACATCGTACCAGCGTTTGTTCAGGTTCTTGGTCTCTCAGATGTTGTACGGAGGGTCCATGAGAACCAATTGAACTTTTTTTAACGGAGACACACCATCTCTGTGCAACGTCTCGTCCATCTCTACCATATCCTCAAACCCGCAATTGTACAAGCGAAAGTACTTCTCCATCTCCTCCTCACAACTTCGGAAAGCCATTTTGTCATCCAACGACGCAATGGATGGTGGACGTATTACGCCTACCACGGACGCTTCGTCACCAGTACTTTCTTTCCCAACGTCGGCCACTATGTTCGTATCACCATCTCCTTCTTCGTTTCTCCCCTCCTTTGGCTCCGTTGGTTTCCCAATTTCCTCCACCTCCTCCACATCATCTTCGATTTGTATGGCAGGTTCTGATTTGGATATCGGCGTTACCCCTATACCAGAGACGTTCACTGATTCTTTCAGTTTCAACGGGCTTATGGCCTCCATGACGGAGGATACAAGCGAATTCGAGAAACTATCGAATCTCTGAGCAAAGGCGCGTGATGGGTCTCTGGTAAACGTCTTCAGAACTGTCCATCGTCCTGGTTCGGAAATTGAGAAAAACTGCTCATTCACAATAATTTTGTTGGGGTCCGAAAAGAACTCCTTCGCAAGCATTCGGAGGGCAGCATCGATGTCTTGCGGTAATTCCATGCCCACGTGTAGTGAAAAGGGGGGGAAGAGCGGCAGGGCCGGGGTTCGAACCAGGAACCCAGTGCCCACACAAAAAGCACACGAAGGCGGTTACCGATTGAGCTATGGCCGCTCACGGTGTGGTGACCTCAAGCCACACCGTCGGAGGTGTTATCGTGACCCTCTGTGACCGCCAGCTGCAGCTGACAGTAGCTACACCACGCGATGAGCTCTGTTTCAATAACAGTTTCACATTTGCTCGGTAGCAAGCGATGGTCGTTATCCTGGTGGAAGAACCCCTCTTTTCTCGTTTCAATCGCCTGAAGCTGCATTTCGTCGTACATGACTCATATGAATGTAAGAACCATGACCTCCACGGTAGGGAATCCCAGGAATTGATAGAAACGATCCAATGCTTTCGTTATGAGCTGCACACCAAAGCCAACACGCTGAGCTTGGATTTTGTTGGATATTTGGACATTCACAAAAGGTGTAGGATATCCCTTGTCTCCTCTTTTACTCTTCTGGCCTACAACTCTTTTTTCCTTGTAAACTTTCTGAATGAGCGAGAGAAAGAGAATCTTTTGGAAATGTGTGGCAACGGTTGTGGCGAAGGGGGGGGGGACCACCCGTCTCACTCGCTTAGGAGGTATAGTCATTGACTTGAAAAACTCGATCAAAGTCACATTCTTCGGTATTTCTTTAAAGTTCACCTCGGTATAAGCATTCCAGAATTCCCTTACACGCCAGTCCCTATCACCGTTTAAAATGTCCAATAACCTCGTTGAGAGGTATAGCTGACGATAAGACCCCTTCAGAGATACGACCCGTAGTTCACTGTCAGTAAACGTCGGATGTCCTGGGCCCACAAGAATATAGAAGTAATTCTTGGCCAGCGGTAGGACGTTGCGATTCTTGATAACGTAATCAACGAACTCGCTGTGTCCCACCTACCTTGGCTGGTCTTCATCTCGCATTGTCGACGCGTAATGATCGCGGATTGCGAGGCATACTGTGACAAGCTCATCTCCGGAGCCATACAGTTTTCCAACCTTCATATCGGAGTTTGACGGTGCCGGTGACGTAGACCTCGATGAACTATGTGGAGCCAGTTTATGCACGCACGGGAAGAGGGTGCATTGATGTGCTATGATTCGAATTCCCGGAGCGAACGGGAGATGGCAGCGGACGGGAGGTGGCAGCGGGGAGGAGAAAACAGCGCACGCGAGACTGCAGCGGGCGGGAAATAACTGCCGACGAAATATGAAAGTGCGCGGGAGCCGGGAGCGGGCGGGAGAGCATAGCAACGATACAGCACGAACCAGGTTCTTTCAACACGACAGGGAGATGTGCAAGATGCTTGAGATGCACGTGAACCCGTGAAGAGGTGTGAGAGAAAGCGGCGACACTCGAAAGATACGGAACTTGGTGAATGCAAACATATACGCGAAGTTATAGGGAACGGCCGTTAGGACAGCGGGCCGGGGTGGCGTGGCGCTTCATCAGTGCACTGATGCAGTGCCAAGACCCCCCGGTCCGCTGTCCTACAAAAAAAGAATTTTATTTTCCATATTTTTCAACGACAGCATGGGAAAGCGGACCGGGGTGTCGTGGCGCTTAATCGGTGCACCGATGAAGCGCCACGGCACCCCGGTCCGCTGTCCCAACGCGCCGTGAGTGATGAAGCCGGGGCAGTGGCACACGTGGCACCGCCAACGAGCCGTAAGCGGTGAAATTCGCCCGCTGTCAACGTTCTGTGTGTGATGAAACTGGGGTGCTGGCATACGTGGCACCGCCAACGTTCCGGGGACAGCGGACCGGGGTGTCGTGGCACTTCATCGGTGCACCGATAAAGCGACACGACATCCCGGTCCGGTGTCCCAAAGTGAAATTAGTGCGCCACAAATTTTATTTATTTCTTTATTGCTCAAACATTGTTGTACAAGTGCACTACAGATATTTGCATCGTCAGTAGCTGCATGTGGATTTGTAAACGTCCCGCGAGTATGCTATAAAATTTTTAAATAGGCACAGTGTATAGTTTAAACTAATATTGAGTGGACACGCATCCGTGATGAAGTAGACGGAAAGGAACGGGAATGAAAGTTACAACTAGCTAATTGATCTCGCGAGCGTTCTCGACGGTCGTAAACAACCTTTTCCATTCTATCAGACGCATGTAACCGCGATGCCGCCTCGCAAGCATAGAAGAGGGCCGGATTCAAGACGAGCGAACCCAAGTGCAGGGGTGTTAGAAATGCCGCCCCTAACACAAAGGAGAG
The DNA here is from genome assembly GCA_030374805.1 of Gracilaria gracilis. Classification (NCBI taxonomy): domain Eukaryota; phylum Rhodophyta; class Florideophyceae; order Gracilariales; family Gracilariaceae; genus Gracilaria; species Gracilaria gracilis. Next base: position 167,499 of record JARGSG010000107.1, on the reverse strand, counting down.
GGAGGGCAAAAGGCACTACACCGCGTATCCCACCAGCCCAAGCAATGACGGAGAATGTTTCGCCCGCTGCTACGCCGGTAGTGAAAGGCGGCGATGCGGTGCATTTGTTTGGGACGATTGGGAAAGAAAAGAGCAGGGTAAAAGTGGAAACCGCACTCCGACGACGATATTGTGGAGGTCTTTCAGACGAGTAAGGCTCCGCTTGCTGACGTGGAGAAGGACTTGTTCGATGAAGGAGACAGTGCTCCATCGGAAAAAGTAGACAACAACCTGTCTCTCAAGAAGATTTTCGTCGCCGACTATGTTCAACGCAGGTTGACGATGGATATCGAGATGATTGAAATCCCGAAGAAGACAGTTCGAAGTGTGAATCTGGGACACAAAAAGGCGACGATGATGAAATGTCGCAACTTTGAGTGGCTTCCGTCCGCAGGTTCGATTGCTGTGGCATCTCTAGGGGAGTATGCTGTGAATGAAATAGTTGTTGATGGGAGAATTGTTGTGCCCGTAACCCTCATAGACGGATATCACAGAATTCTTGTGCTACGAGACTTGCATGGGGAAGGCGGGAAGTGGGTGGATATAGTCCGTTCTTTGGATGTTGTGCTGTGGAGAAGAAAAGATGGGAAGGCCATCACAATGAACGAGGTACTAGGACTCGGCAATCTTCTGAACGAGATGAGTTCAAATGTGCTGAAGATGTCGTTAGCAGACAAAATTCGTAGTACGGTATCTTTTGTGCAGAACGTCGTAGACGAGTCACATGTGGATGTGAAGAGCATTAATTCGAAGCAGTTAGCTGGTGCTTTGAAGAAAAGTCAGGCTATCGGAGACTACAGCGTGCGTCACTTGACTCGTTACGCGACATTGGCTCTGAAGTTTGTGAAATATGAGGGGCTTTTGGAGTTCTTTGAGAAGGTGTGTGAGGAGGGTCGAGCCCTGACGTTGACGCATGTCTCGAGTGACCTCCTGATTGGTCTCACCGATGGGCAGTTTCGATTTTTCGTACGTTGCTTCAATGGCATGTGGAACTGAGGTTGTCTTCGTCTACGAGAACCGGTCGTTTTGAAGACATGAGGAAGCACTTCTTTCAATGTGCCATAGGTATGTACAACCTATGTAATGTAACTGCGAAGAAGAAGGACATTAGTGTTGAAGAAGTATTGCAGACAGTATTCAACTAAGGAGGAAAACATGTGTCCGTGATGGAATATCTGGGTATGCGGACAGCAAAAATGGAATTTGGCGGTGCGAGGCGTTTATTGGACGGGATGGTGTCTACAAGGGTGAAGAATGCGGGTAACAAGCTTCAAGAAGTTTTCAAAGTATCGCTTCAAACGTCAGAGGAGGTGAAGGAGGTGGGGGAGGAGGTGGTTTAAGTTGTGGATGTAGGTGATGGTACGTCAACCGCAGCACCTAATGAGGCAGGAGATGCTCCCATGTTGTTGGAAGCTTCCATGCAAGGGGACGACCCTGAAGCAGAGCCTTCAGGGTTGAGGGGAAGCACACGGAAAAAGATTGCTCCGGGCCGGCTGAAAAAGGGTTGAGGTAGCAAGGCTGGCAGCAAGAAGAAGAAGAAGAAGAAAAGGTTAATTGATCTTATTGACGATGAGGATGAGGTAGAAATCCACCCTGCTCCGAAGAGGATGAAGAAGGGCACAGTGAAGACCTCTTCTGGAGATATACCAACGGAGGTTGTTACTTTATTCAGGAGTATGACGAAGCCAGGATTGAAGAATTTCTTCAAAGAACAGAAAATAAATTTGGTGTCGTCGAGCGAGGATGAAAGTAATGGCAGTGAGAACGATAGTGGGTTCGTTCAGGACGAGGAGGAAGGGGTGGGGGAAGAAACGATGCGTGGGTTTGAAGATAGGAATCCCGAGAAACCACCGAAAGGGATGAATAAGGCAGGTGAGTGGGCTGGTGGATCGGATATGTCATGGACGAGTCTGGTGAATGCGCTACCGAGTGAGTGGCCGGGAGGGAAGAATGCAGTAAAACATCAGCACCCGTGGATGGAGATGATTCATTTGCGAAAGGAGCACAGGGCAGGATGTTTGGGGATGGCGGATTTGAGAGCCATCCATCACGCTGTGTACTGGCATGCCACCCGGAATTTGCACAAGGAGCTGGGTAGCACCAAAGAACCAGTTCTTGGGCTGAAGCTTCCGTTGATGGGAAAGCCAAGAGGGGAGGAAGAAGCTCTTTGGATGGCGGCGATGGAGAGGGATGACCTCGCTCGAGAGTACTTTGCGACGAAGAGAATGGAGTTGATGGAAAAGGGTTTCTGTGTTTTGGAACACTTCGGAACTGATAGAGGTATGTCAGAGGAGGGGAAGAAGAGGGGCGTGGTGGTGGATGAAGATGTGACAGAAGGGTTGCTAGAGTTTTTTGAGGAGGACTTCAAAGAGCAGCCAGACTTGAAGTTTGAAGAGAACTGAACGAAATGGAGTCCCATAATCAACGCGGGGGAAAGAAAGGATGCTGGGGACAGGATGCAGGGAATTGGACGATATATTACGACGAAGAAAGGGATTGTTGATTGCATGGAATCTGATGAGAAGAATGTGATGATGGTGAGAAAGCGGCCGTTGCTGGATGCGAGGTTTGGGCAAATTGCATCGGCTCTCGCCTTTGTACCATATCAAGGCTAAGAAAAAGATGTATGCGCCGCAGACCAAAGGGCTTGTGTTTTGTACGGGGGAGGGATGCCCAAAGCAGGTTTTGCACACTGATTTTCGAGGGTTGACGAATGTGGAGAAGGATAAGGGAGATATTCCGGGGTTCTTTGTAATGGCCTCTGGAGGGAGTTCATTTATGATATGGGTTTTTGAGAGGTCTCACAATATGTATGTGGCGGATGACAAGAGTTTGAGGAGGTTATCACGTACAATGGTTGTGAAGAAGTTCAGGGTTCCGCCTTACTCTGTGTTTCTTAGGGGAAAGGATGTGTTTCATGCGGGAGCCGGGTACATGGATGCGTTGGTGAAATAGAATTGCCTGAGGTATCACATGTATTTTGTACCTGAAGGATAAAAGCTCCCTGACGCGGTGCACAGGGAGCCAGCGTTTCGGCCAAAGTTCGTAGATGAGGACTTTGAGCTAGCAGAAGACCCAAACGACCAGTTGAACGATGATGAAGGTTTGGAGGAATAGAGTGAAATGGAAGATAAAGAAGATGGAGAGGAAGAGAACGAAGAGGAAGATGAAGAGATGTCAGGTGGCTCTGCTGAGAATACAGATGGGGATTACGGGGAAGGACAGATGATAATGGATGACGACGATGAGTAGGTATAATGTAGCACTTATACTGTTGTGTTTGTTTGTGATAGAGACTTGACATGAAAAGTGAAGAGTTGATTTGTTTAAGCGGCAACTTAAAAAGATTTGGAGAACAAAAACGGGTTGTGTCTGTAGTTGCGACGAGTACGAGGTTTACAATTTGTTCTAAGTACCAGAGAATGTGATGTCTCAGAACGTCGATATAGTTGGTGTGGAAAGGGGCAGGGTCCTGCCTTTCGGCTAGTTTTTCATCTGCGGAGGTGAGATAGAAGTAAGTATTTCTAGATTCATACTCCGAGAAAGAAGCCGGGAAGGAAGTAAGGGTGCTGCCGTATTCCAGAAGTGATTCCACTGTAAAAGGGATACTGAAGGAGAGACCTGTGTTGAAGATGACTATGCCTAGAAGCTCCTTCATTATAGTTGAGACAATAGTTTTGTACTTGGTAGCCACTATATACATGGTAACGAATCCAAATGAAGAACCGACGAGACCGAAGAAAGAGATCCAAACGAGCTTTTGGTAGTAAGACTTAGAAAAGGTGTTTTCGTCGACGATACTGCAAGTGAGACCTGCGGTCCAGAAGCGTTCAGCTATTGCCAAAGCCCACTTTCCGGTAGCTGTGGTTAGATAATTTGGAGAGAGAGGCGTGACACCATCCTGCGGGGAGGCGCCGACAGTGGGAACGGCGATGTGAAGAGCGGCTCGTGTGCAGTGCTCAATTCCGTGTTGGGCAAGGATGGGAAAAATGTGACCATTCTGGATGAAAACCAAGTCTTCTGCTCGTCGTGCTGGACAAGATAGAATTACTTTTTCGAGAAGGTCGTTCCTGCCACAGAAGAAGATTGGACCATGGGGAAGGCACTCTGCGAAAATGAAGTCTTCGATGGAGAGATAGGTGTCCTGAGGGGAACTATTGTTGTAAAGCATGGTGACAGTACGGCTTCTCCCTACGACAACAGCTGGGATGATTTTAGAACGGAGGGAAGATGAATAAGAGCTCATTGCCATGAGTTTGTTTGATTGAAGGTATGGGCTGTTGGAAGGTGTCGGGTGCTGGTAGCTGTGAAATGAAAGTGGTCTACATTCTATGGAAAGGGGAAAGCTTTACGTACACGACTGGACTGTTGTTTTGGTCATGGAAAAAAGTTTTCCAGGTGATAAGGGGATTTGTATGATTCGGTTGTGGAAAGAAATGGGCAGCAGGGCTGCAGAGGAGGTAGGATCGAAAAGTGTGTTTATGAGAAGGTATGCAGTGAAATAAAGCATAGAAAGTAAGAGTTTATGGTACCGTTGATACTTGAGAGGTGTTGCATCATGGGTTTCATTGGGATATGGTATGGACCGAGGTTGGGAAAATGTGGAGATTTCTAGGAAAAAAATGGAAATTGTGTGAAACGGCGGGAAATAGGAGTGGATGTGAATGGGGTACAAAGGGTTGTGCCGCGCAAGTGAGTGTGTGGCCGAAAGTGCCACGGATGTGCGCAGTGGGGGGAGTGTAGCAACTGTTGGGTTCATCTCGCTTGTTCTTATCTATCTTCGTTATCGTGAACCGCCGTTTATTTCTGCGATGTCGAATGGGTACGTCGAGGTCGAGGAGCTAGTGGCTCTGCTTCACCGGACGGAGGTACCAGAGAGACCACCGGAAAGGAAGGATGAGGGTGGGGACAAGGTTTGCATGGGGGAGAAGGAGGGAAGTGGGGATGGAGAGTGAGGTGGGGGTGATGGGGATGGAGGAGGTGGAGGGGATGGGGGACCGGAGAGGAGGTTTGCGGCGGAGATGGAGGAGCGGTTGAGGAGGCTTGGAGAGGATCTGAAGGAGCATTTGGACGACTGGCTTTCTGAGATGGTTGGTGAGATGGGAGGGGTGGTGATGAGTGTGTCGGAGATTGGGATGCCAATGGATTTGATTTCGACGATTCGGAAAAGGATGAAGTTGGCTGGAATGGGGACTGGAAGGCATGGGAGTGGGACGGTAGAGTGCGTCGGGAGGGAGCTGGTGACGCTGAAAAAGGGAGAATATGGAGCTGAGAGGACGTGTGGAGGTGTTGAAGGCGCAAGTAGGACAGGTGGAGAAGGCGTGCCAATTGTTGTTGGAGGTGAAAGAACTAGTGAGGGAAGGAGGCGTTGGGAGGAAGGCGGGAAGAGAGAAAGGGTCACCGGTGACGCCTGGCTCTCGTGGTGGACGTGGGAGTGTGAGGGGGAGGAGCGGAGAAGGGGATGGAGGCGAGGTTGGGGGAAGTCGGCTGACGAAGAGGGGAAAGGGTGGGGTGATGGTGGAAGAGGATGGGGAGGTGTGTGTGCCGCGGCAGCTGCCGGGTGGAGCGCCACTAGTTGGGTTTGGTAGTGCGGAGGCGGCTGTGCGAACGGCGGAGCCCATACTGGAGGAGCAGGAGGATAAGAGGCTGGGAGGGATTGGAAGCCGGTTTGGGGCTAGGAGGGTGTACGAGAATGGAGAGAGTGTTCCGTTGGAGTTCTTCAACTTGACATTTAGGGAAACTGATACTTAGGATCCGAATGCAGGGTTGGAATAAGGGAGCGCTGGTGGTGGGTTCGTAATTTTTTAGAGTTTTTTTGACGAGTGTGGTGAATGTAAAGTTAAGAACGGTGGCAGGGGAACTGCAAACTGGCCTTCAACTCCAGTACATGAAGTTTGAACTGCACTGAACGGAAACGTAATTTCCAAAAAAAATTTTTTTGCCTTGCCAACTAGCCCAAACTGCAAAAACGCTAGTTTTTTCGGACTTTTATTTTCACGGCTAGCAATCTAGCATACTAAACTAGCATTCTGAGAACACCGTCGAAGCTCATCAAGCTCGCCGCCATCGAGAGACTGCGCTCAGAAGCACTCTTCACCACCCCCGTTCCTCCAAGTCCCGTCGCCCCTTCAACTCCGTCCGAACTTCCATCTTCAAACATTGAAACACCATCCTCTCCGCCATCGAAAAGCACTCCCCCGCAAACGGACTCCACATCGACTTCTCCACTTCCGACAACGGTCAAACTCTCAAAGGTTTCTTCACTACCGATGGCTTGCGTCGTATGCTCGAAGGAAAAGACTACCGTGCACTCGACATGGTCTTCCCCTTCATCGGCGCCTTCTTCGACCGATGCTGTGACGAAGTCGATTCAGCTCCTATCACTTCCGTCTTCTCCAAGTACTCAGACCTTTTCCTCGCCTCCATGCGATAAAAAACCTTCACAGACTGGACCGACGCCCGCCTCACCGACCTCCACAACCAAATCCGCTCCTTCAAGCGCACAACCGTACTCGTCCTCGGCTTCCACCACACTTCCAGCCTCGGAACCCTCAAGTTCCACCTCCTCGACCACATTGTCGAAAACATTCGCCGCTTCGGAGGCCTCCATTTCAATGATGCCGCCATATTCGAGCACGGCCACACCCTCTCCAAGCCCCACTACTCCAAAACCTCAAAGCGCAGGTCCACAGCACATCAAGAAACCATTCGTGCCATCCACCGCTCCAACGCCATCAAGGACTGGAATCCTGTCTCCACAAACCCTTCCATAACCTCATCCTACCCTGGCCTTGCTTCCACCCTCCAATCCCGAGAACGCGGTTTCGTCCGTGATGGAAAACACATCTCCTTCGCTGACTTAATCACTGCCCACATATTCATTTGCTCCAATCCTCACCTCCCTCACAAATCTCTTCAAGACCTCTTCCCCCCCGATACCCTATCCATTCTTGCACAATTCGGAAGAGACGCTCTCCCATCCTTCATCACCCTTTCTCTCGAAGTCCTACAATTCACTGACAACTCCCCCGCCCTCCGTCAGGCTCGACTCACCATAGTCAACTCCGCTTACGTCGTCGGCGGGGACATCCCAACACTCGACAACTACATTGAAGATCGGAACAAGCTCGCGCCCTAGAATCCTCCAGTCCCTCTCATCCAACGAATGTTTGCCACCGCGTCCTTCGGTCCATCCAAGTCCCCAAAGTTCTCCCACGTTCTCGTCGCCGGCTCCATCTCCCCCCTCTACATCCATCGTCTGGGTTTGCAAACTCATCTCCCTTCTTCGTTTCGCCCTTCCTTCTTCAACTTCTTCTCCCAAGGAGTTCGCCTTCGTCCAGTTCATAAAACTCGTACCACCCAGCGACGAAGTTGATCTCACCCTCAACTGCGTTTGCCTCCGATGGGCCACGGACGACCAACATAACCACACCATCCACCCAGTTCCCATTTCTACCCACTTCACTTCCGATAACGTTTCCCCTTGGTATGGACTCATCCCCTCTTCCTCCATCCTTGGCTCCGTTCATGTTCTCCGCAAGAACTACCTCGCTCCTCCCTTCACTTCTCGTCTACACTGGCACTTTCACCGATTTTATCTCAATCCGTTCTATCGAGACCCCACCGCCAAGCCTTATTTACCATCCAACACGTAGCCTCTATTCCCTGTTAGCTTCAGCTTCATAAAAATTTAAACCCGCTTCGTTTCAATTGTAAGGAGTGAAGATACGCATGACATGAGAAAGAAGAAGCATCTTTTCCCCATCCCACACATACCCTCACCCCTTCCCCCCCACTGCACCTCACCATACACTTAGTAACCCGCCTCTTCCTTACCATCAACCCCTGTCCCTTCCCTGCGTTCAGCCCGGTGTGCCACCAACCGCCCGAAACTCGCGTCCTCCGGTCCACAGGCCGCTATGTAACAATCACGAACTGCATCTAGTCTCCGTGTTAGTTTTGCCATAAAATAGTCCTTCCTCACAGCTAGGTATATCTTCTCCCTCGATGGTACCCACAGCCCGACTGTCGCAGTTCTCTCAGAGTTTCCCGACACACACCTCGGATCTCCATCCACAAACCCATCGTTCTCAAACTCCTCGGCATGCTCCTCGTGTAGCGATTGCCAGGCTACCCCCAGTATTCCTTCAACAGCCCGAGGAAGATAATTCTCATACAAAGTAGAGAACAAAAGCTGTCTTTGCCCTCCCCGTCCCACAAACTCGTTCATAGTTTTCACCACACAGGCAATCCAGGCGTCAAGTCTCGCAAGGTGCATCACGGGCCCATCCACTTACTGCCGCTCACCGTTACTTTGCCTCTTCACTGCTTATGCCATATACTTCTCCAACACTGCCACCGCCATCCCATTCTTGAAGTACATATCTTCATCATCAACCTCCCATGGTGGCCCAACCGCACGAGACCCGGAATACGCAAGGTCTTCGAACCGGCTCATTCTCCACGCACACAACTCATTCTTCCCGCCCTCTTCCCTTCCCATCAGCTTCTCGCGCGCCTCTCCCATCTGCTGCTTTATCTCTTCCCATAGCTCAGTCCCCTCAGTGGGTTTCGCACGTTTCGCAATCAAATTATATCCAAGGATGAAGAATAACTTGTCGCGAGCCGCCCGCTTCCGCACCCCAATCACATCGCTTAATGTCTGCTTCATCCACTGCCTCAGACACCTGTCCGCACTCACATTATCCAAACACTCCTTTTTCCTTCCCGCTTCTCGTATCGTCTCCCAAGTATCTCGCATTATTTCCGTCTCCACCACATACTTCAACAGCACATCACTTCCTCACTCCGTTGATGGCGTATACGCCCTCATCTCATATGCCACTTGATACGGGCACCGAGGCACCATCTCCTTCTCCCCGACCACCAATATGCTGCCTTCCCTACTTTCTCCCACCGTCTCATTCCTGTTCTTCCAGCTCCTACCAACGTTCTCCGTGTCAAAACAGAGTTCTGACGCCTCCAACTTTGCATAGTGGAGAATCTTATCATATACAGCCCTTACGGATCCGTAAAAACATTCTGGCACCTCTATGTTAAGTTTTCGACGCCCCTTCACTTCCTTTCCACACCCCCTTCGCTTCCTACCCTTCACAGCCTCCCTTAAACTTTCAGTCAACACATTTTGCTGCTTCAGCTCCTCCCTCACCCGTTCCAATTCTTTCTGCGTGAGCTTCAAACTCACCATCATGGTATAGTGATCTCCCTTCATATTTCCCAGCTTACCTTTCAACGAATTCACCCTCTCAACCAGTGCAGACCTTGGCAACACACGTAAGTTCTCTTCATCTTCTTCTGCTATTCCTGTAGTTCCCATTTCCCTTGCTCCGTTGCTCTCTCCACGATCCCTAGAATCGTCGACTCCTGCTTTATGCACATCGTTCTCAATCCGAACTGAATTATGCCTCACACGTATTTCTTCATGCATTCGTACCGCAATTTCCATCAAGTTCCCTCCAGTTCTATGTCTGCTTCCGACACCGACATCTTCTCCTTCGAATACCCTCCCATCCACTTGTATATTGTCTCTCACATTCTCAATCACTGATCCACCACTGCTACGTCCTACAACTCTCCCGTGCAAATTGTCTCGAAGCCATTCCATCCTCTCCACATTGGCGTGGCTCCCCATTCTATCGCCCACACGCCTAATTAGCCTCCCAGTGTCCTCTGCGTTTCCATGCTCCCTCATATACCTCATACCCCCCAATTCCTCTTCCCCCCGCATTGCAGTATGTCGCGGTTTACCAGTTCTTTCTCTGCCCACCATTCGATTCCTCCTAACACCGACCACAACCTCCATGCCTTCGTTCCTCGCCTCCTGAACGCCTCCTCCTACTTCTCTTTCGCGACCCCTCCCCTCCCGAACGCCAACCCCAGCCACTCCCTCTCCCTCCTTCCCTCGAATACCACGGCTAACTATCCCACTAGTACTTCTTGCTATCGTCCTTTCCTCCCCCCCACTGCGACACTCCCTCCCCTTCTCTATGACATCTCGACACTCCTCTTCTTCTACAACTTGCGTGGAATCATCGCCGCTTCGCCGCCCACCTCTATCCCTACCGCCCCGCGCATCATCCCGCTGCTTTCCTCCCATCATTCCTTCCCCTGCTTTTTCCTCCTCCATTTCCCATGTCATGTGGAAGCGGAGTAGCTTTTGTTACCAAAGCACTTATCGTTCACTCGGTTCGCTCCATTTGCTCGATGCGCTCGTTTCGCTCGGTTCACCCGGTTCGCTCGGTTCGCTCCAAAGATCGGCCTTGACCACGTCTCCCCGTGTTCTTCCTACCTTTCCCACGTAATCAGCTTCGAGGAGCGCGTAAACTACGCCCAATACCGCCCTCGCTATTTTCCACATCGCCGATTCGAGGCACACGCGTAGTACTACCTAAGCCATCCTCGCGACCCTGACTTACCACCTCTGCACGCGTTCGCCCTTTTGACGCGCGCCCGCTTACATGCTCCGCATTCGCATTCGCATTCGCACTTCTCGTTTTACGTTTCTTCATATGGAACCGGACGACGACGATGCTCCCGGCGGTGCGCTCTAGATGTTGTCGCCGCTCGCCACAAAACGTGTTCGCCGCTCGACATGATCGCAGGTCTTCCGTGAGACGCACACCTACACTCGACGTGTGGTAGAAATACCGCACCATTTTAGTACTTTCCGGAATCAATTTCCGAAAATTGGGACGGAAATTTCCCTTCCTGTACGAAACCTCACTGCCAAAAAACTGTTACACTTTCACATGATATCACATGTACTCCGTATCTTCTATTCTATGTACTTGAACGTCAACCCACTCCCCCGAATCCTATCCCCATTTTGTTCACGTCACTGGATGATAAAAGTGACGACACCCACTCAATTGAGGGAGTTCTCGTCCTCCCCTGTGGAACACGAGAGTTAGAGAGAAAGCTTAATAAAATGTACACAATTCGATTTTACACAAACTATGGTACATATTTCGGTTCTATAAGTCATAAATCAATTGAGCACTACTCGATTACTATAGGATTCGAAGACGTACCCTATGTGTACTCCATTTCATAATCTGCAAACAACTCTTCTCCCACTTCTACAACTCGAAGTGCCCGGACGGCAAGCATTCGGTATTCTCTTAATTGAAGTGGAGTTCGCCCAGTTCCTGGGGTTCGACTCACCGCCACATTGGCAGTCCGTCGCTGCCTCAAGCCATCCTCTACTGCATCCCTATCTTTATTTCCTTCCATATATTTTGGGTCGTTAATTGTTCCACCCAACGAAAATGGAGCCGCGACAATCCATACAGGGATTGCAGGTACTTCTCGCCTCCATTCCGGGAGTTTCCGGAATACCTCGCCTCGCAGGCTAAGCTCCATCGCATAAGTTCAAAAAGGTGCGGTGGTGGCTCTCAACAACCGTTCCTCATACTTCTTGTGTACCTCCTTTCTCTTCGTTAGGTCATGGTACACTAGAAATCCGTGAAAGAAACATATCTCTTCGTTCTTCATGAAACGGCGCGTGGTAAACACTCCCACTCCTGCGTCATGGTGACGAATCGACCACTTTCCAATGCGACAACCACACACAGGGGCCTCCAGTGCCAACATCGCGTTCCAATCCAGGAGACCCATCTTCCCTTGCAACGTTTTCGGCCACTCATGCAGCGCTTTGCGCCTGCCGATCATGGCCATTCCCCCCTCCCGCCACATCGATGCCAGGAAGCCCATAATATACGGTGGGAACTTCTGATACTGTGGGAATCCAGATTGAGCCTCCCATGATCGCGTAAAACGAGCGTTCCACTTGGGAAATAAGTCCATCACGCGATTCACAGAGTTTCGGAGCTCCTGCGTAATTTGAATGTCCGTCTTATTATCGCGCATGCACATCGCGAACTGAACAATTGCCGCGTGTCTAGCATGCGCAAAACAGTCAGGGTCTATCTCACAACTAATAAACTTCCGATGACGTTGTAACTCCATGCATGCCATGGCAGTCGAAAAAGTTCCCGCGAACAAGTCCACCACTGTATCACCTGGCTACAAAAATCAGCTGATCAGCTTCTTCAACGACGCGCGAGGTTTTTGTTCCGACCTCATCTTTTGCAACATGTAGCCCCCACGCTCCTTCTTTCTTTTACATTGAAGAATCTCCCCATGGGACATGGGCGGTACCTGGTCAATAACACTGTGGTATCCTGGATACCTCGACTGCACGCAGTTGAAGTTCTCATAGTTCACCATCGCATGCTGCTGTGCATAAGCTAGGCCCCTTCGAACTCCATGTACCGCATACTCCATGGCAGGGAACAAGGAGCAGGACCTGCGTCCCGGGTTTTGCATGGGGTTGGCTTGCAACCGTATAAAATGAATTGGGACCTGGTCTACAACAAACGATCGCATCGGAACCCCTTGCTCGTCCTTTGCTCCAATAAGATAAGCACCGTTGTCCACTGGGTCACCTGTTCCAATGCACAGAAGATAACGGATTGACCCCCCGGACGTGGCAGTCTTGATCTAAGCTTTGTTGCCTTCTTCATATGCTCAGCGCTCAGCATATCGTACCAACTGTTCTCCAGGTTATTATCGGCCCTTATGTTGTATGGTGGGTCCATAAGAACCAGTTGAACTTTTCTCAATGGAGAGACTCCGTTGTTTCACAGAGTCTCGTCCGTTTCCACCATATCGTCGAACCCGCAATTATACATTCGAAAGTATTTCTCCATCTCCAGTTCACAAAGTTGGAATGCCATTTTATCGTCTAACGAGGAAATGGCAGGAGGAGGCTGTATGTCAGCGTCGGACGACTGTTCACCAACATCTTCATTCCCACTCCCACCTACTACATCCATTCCACTTCCGCCATCTCCATCCCCTCCTTGTTTCCCCTCCGAAGGGTTCCCTCTTTCCAACTGCTCATCGTCATCGTCATGAATGTCGATGGCAGGCTCCGGTTTCGATATCGGCGTGAGAGGTATATCAGAGACCCTGAGTGTTTCTTTGATTTTCAAAGGGCTTATTGTCCCCAAGATAGAGGACATAAGCGAGTTAGAGAAAAAATCAAATCTCTGAGCAAGCGCTCTTGACGGGTCCGGTCCCGACGTGGATTTCTTGGAACAGCAGGACCTCAAGTTCGAGGAGAACCGCAAGAGATGGAACCCTATCATCAATGCGGGAGCTGGGAAGGACGCGGGGGATAGGATACAGGGCATGGGGCGATACATTACCACGAAGAAGGGGGTTGTGGATTACATGGAATCGGATGAAAAGAATGTGATGATGGTGAGAGAGAAGGCGTTGTTGGATGCTATGTTTGGGCAGATAACAGCCGCTTTGTGTCTGTGTAACAACAGTAGGGCAAAGAAGAGGATTTATGCGCCGGAAACAGGAGAACATGTGTTGTATACGGGGGAGAGATGCCCGAGGCAGGGGTTGCACACCGATTTACGAGGGTTGACGAATGTGGAGAAAAACAATGGGTAAATTCCAGGATTCTTCATGATGGCCTCCGGGGGGAGCTCTTTTATGATATGGGTATGTGAGAGGTCACCTAATATATATGTGACGGCTGACAAGAGTTTGAAGAGGCTGTCTTGTACGATGGTTATGAAGAAGTTCAGGGTTTCACCGTACTCCATGTTGATTGGAAGGGGAGATGTGTTTCATGCTGGGGCTGGGTACATGGATGCGCTGGTGAAAGAGAATTGTCTACGGTATCATATTTACTTTGTGCCCGAGGGATACAAGCTCCCTGATGGGGTGCACAGACAGCCTGATTTTCGGACCAAATTCTTAGATGAGGAATTTGGACTCGGGGAAGACCCGAACGACCAGCTGGACGAGGAGGAAAGTTCTGTGAGCAAATTTGAAATGGAGGAAGAGGAAGTTGGAGAGGAGGATTACGAAGAGGAAGATGACGAGGTACAAGGCCACAAGGCTGATAACACGGATGGGGAGTACGAGGAGGGACCGATGGTAATGGATTATTACGAGGACTAGATAAAACATGTAGGGCGTGTAGTGTTTTGTGTGTGAGATTGAGGTGACTTGACAAGTACTGAAAAACGAACGAATGTTTTGATATAATGTGAGCATAAAAGGATTGTTGAAGAAAGAAAATGAGTTACAAAGCGTGGGGTAAGCAGAGAGAGTATTGTGCGAAGATATCTTTTTTACAGAATGAGACCGAAGTAGTACTGGTACTAAAAGAGTATGTCGTTCCTAAGGCCATTGAAATAGTTGGTGTGAAAAGGGGCAGGGTCAGCCAAGCCCGCTCTCTTGGTATCCTCGGAGGAAAGGTAGAAGTAACCATTTCTGAATTCGAACTCAAAGAATGAGGCGTGGAAGGAGGTAAGAGTGCTGCCGTAGGCGAGGAGGGATTGTACTGTGGAGGGGATATTGTAGGAGATAGCTGTGTTGGAGGAGACTATGCCGAGTAGTTCCTTCATTATCGTTGAGATTATGGTATTGTGGCGGGTTGCCACGTCATGCATGGTAATGAAGCCGTGAAATGAACCAACTAGGTTGGATGAAGAGATCCAGACGAGCTTTTCGTAGTAGGATTTAGAGAAGGCGTCTTCGTCAACGATATTTCAAGTGAAACCTGCGTTAAAGAAGCGTTGTGATAGTGCGAAAGCCCATTTTCCGGTGACAGTTGTAAGGCCGTTGGGAGTAGGAGGGGTGACGCCATCCTGTGAAGGTGCAGCGAGAGTGGGTACGGCGATGTAAAGAACTGCTCGTGTGGTGTGATGAAGACCATGTTTTGAAAGAATGGGAAGAATGTGGCCGTTCTGAATGAAAACCAAGTCTTGTCGGCGATATGGAGGGCAGGAGCGAATTACTGTTTCCAACAAGTTGCTCCTGCCGCAGAAGAAAATGAGACCTTGCGGAATGCAGTCTGCGGCTATGAAATCTTGGAGTGAAAGAATGGTATCTTGAGGGGTACCGTGGTCGTAAAACATGGAGCCAATGCGGCCTCTGCATACAACAACAGCTGGGGTGTGGGAGGAGCGGAGAGAAGAGTAAGGCGAGGTCATTATGTCGAGTTTGTTGGATGCTGTGAGGATATATTGTGCTACAAGAGAGGAACGGAGAGATGCTTAAGTAGAGAACGGCGTTGCCGATGTATACATCGATAAAGTGGTTTCAGAGGAAAAGATAGTTTTTATGACTAAGTGGTGGAAAGAATGAGGTAGGTGGGTACGAAGGGATTAGGACTGATGAATGTGTTTATGAAAAGAGATGTGTCGAAATGAATTATAAAGGGGAATATTTAATGGTAAGGAGTTTAGGAACGGGCGCTGTGGATTGGTTTTGTGGAATGGTACTGAAAGGAAAAAACGAAAATATGGAAGTATCTGGGAGAAATGGAGTTTTTGGGGAATGGCGGGAAATTGAGGTATAGAAAATTGTTATACAAAAAGGCCTGCGGTGTAGAGGGGTGTGTGGCTACGAGTGTAACGGCTGTGATCAGGGGTGGCAAGGACGAGGGTTGTGGTAAGTCGCTCAGGCCTCTTCAAGTCATTTATCGCCTGACGCCGTCTTTTCTCGGGATTTCGAATGGGTACGTTGGTGACGAGGAGCTAATGGCTCTGCTGTATAGGACGGAAGTGCCAGAGACGCCACCGCGAGAGGGAGGGGGGGGAATGAGGGGGTTTGTGTGAGTCAGAGGATTTGTAATGGGGATGGGGATGGAGGAAGAGGACCGGAGAGAAGGTTTATGGGGGAGATGGAGGAACGGGTGGGGAAGCTTGAGGGAGTTCGAAGGAGGCACTTCGACGACATTGCTGTTGGAGATGGTGGCCAGGGCATGGGAGGGGTGGTGCTGAGGGTGTCGGAGGTTGGGGTGCCGATGGAATTGATTTCGACGATTCGGAAGAGGATGAAGTTGACTGGGGTGGGGGCTGTGGGACATGTGAATGGGATGTTGGGGTGCGTGGGGAGGGAGATGGGGAGGCTGCGAAAGGAGAACATTGGGCTCAAGGGTAGGGTTGAAGTGTTAGAAGAGCAAGTGAGACAGGTGGAGAAGGCGTGCAAATTGCTGATGGAGTTGAAGGAAATGATGAGGGAGAGGGGGAGTAGGGGGTGGGAGCGAGAGCAGGTAAAGGGGTCGCCTGTAACGCCTGGTTCTCGGGGTGGGCGGGGGAGTGTGAGGGAGAGGGAGGGAGAAGAGAAGAGAGAAGAAGGTGTGGGGAGTCGACTGAAGAAGAGAAGGAAGGGTGGGGTGATGGTGGACGAGGATGGGAAGGTGTTTGTGCCGCCGCAGCTGCCGGGTGGCGCGCCGTTGGTGGGTTTCGGGAGTGCGGCGGCGGCTGCGAGAACAGCAGAGCGTATATTGGAGGAGCAGGAGGAGAAGAGGTTGGGAGGGGTTGGAAGCCACTTTGGGGCTAGGAGGGTGTACCAGAATGGGGAGAGTTGTCCGTTGGACTTCTTTAACTTCACGTTTAGGGAAACTGAGACTCAAGACTCGAATGCCGAGTTGGAGTACACCAGCGCTGGTGACCCGAGAGTAAATTTTTGGAGTGATTTTGACGACTGCCACGAATGTGAGGTGACGGGCAGTGGCGCACGAACTGCAAACTAGCATACAATTCAACAAATGGAGTTCAACTGCGGCACGTGGAAATGCGATTTCGAAATGCCTTGCCAACTAGTGCAATTTGCAAAATTGCTAGTTTTTTCGGACTTTTAATCTCAGAACTAGCCATCTAGCATAGTAAACTATCATTCCGAGAACACCAACGCAGCTCTCTCTATTCTCGTACACCCTTCTCGCCCCAGAAAGGCTCCCCATACCACCCATCACCCATCCCATCCTCTGCTCCCTCTGCTCTTCCAGTATGCGCTCCGCCGTCTGCACCGCATGCGCCGCACTTCGAAACCCAGTCAAAGTCGCAACCCGCAGCCCCGGCCGCACCTCCTCTCCTGCCACCTTCCCTCCCTCCTTGCATCTCTTCTTCAAGCGACAACCCACTTCCTTAGTCTTTGGCGTCACAGGCGATTCCTTCTCAACCTTCATTCCCTCTTGGCACAACTTCCTCCCACCTTCCCTCCTGACCCCGTCAGCATCCCCTTCACCTCCACCAACAACACAACAACAACCGCGCCTTTTCCACCTCTCCAATCTGCATCTCCAGCATCTCCAAACTCCCCTTTAGCATCACATTCTCCTCCCTCAGCTTCCGTATCTCCTTCCCTACGCATTCCACCATCCCCTCAGCATGACGACCCATCTCCATTCCCAGCATCTTCAAACCATTCCGCAAATTAGATATTGCTTCCAATGACACCCCATTCTCCTCCTCACTCAACACCACCCCTCCCATCTTCGCCACACTTTCCGCAATACAATCATTCATTCGCTCCTTCATCACAACTCCCAACAACCTCACCCACTCCTTCATTTCCTCAATAAATTGCTCTTTCCTACCTCCCGTTCCACCTACATCCTCTATGAGCTCCCCAATCCCCAACTGGCTCAGAAGCACCGCCTCTTTCCTCCATATCCAATCCTTCTCCCCCCTCTTCTCCACCACCTTCGAGCCCACATCCGCAGCCCCTGCCTTCCCCACAGCCACAACCTCCTCCTCTCGTGACCCTCCATCCACCCGCGCAACCTCGGCTACTTCCAGCTTGGGAGACGGCGTTCCTACGATCTCTTTCCCTTCCAAGAACGCAAGAAGCTTCTCGTTTTCCACGTATCCGTTCGACATCTTAGAAAAGCCAAAAGCGTCACCGAAAGCAAGAATTCGGTGCCATACCGTGCAATCGATTCCGTCCTCGTTTTCAGTGCCACTGCCTATGCGCACGACTTATACCTGAAACAATAACTTACCACTTTCTGTTCCGACCGGTTTCGCGCCAAAACCGTCACTTTACTGTACGCCTCGCCAGCACTCCACTATTTAACCCCCACCCTGTCTCCTCTGACGCTCGCACATCCTCTTGAGTCACTCCGTCTTGCCCGGCGACGTGTTCCCCTTCCGCCATACCCTCAATTGGTTCCGAGAAAAGTAAAACACGGGTGGTTGCATACTTGGAACCACCAACGCGCCGTTGACAGCGGATCCATGTGTCCCGGCGCTTCATCGGTGCACCGATGAAGCGCCATGACGCCCGGGCCGAAGTGATGAAAACAGATCTGCGTAAGCAACTGGAGAATGTAGTACACGGGGCTGTGAAACAGACCCGAACGGGAGTTAGTTGTACATGGCTGCGATGTTTCTGCAAACGCGATATCCAGTACAGGGTAGTAGTAGCACGTGTGCCCTGGATACAGATATTTGGGACCGACCGGGGCGGCAGGGCAAAAACATTTTAATTTTTTGGACAGCGGACCGATGTGCAGTGGCGCTTCATCAGTGCACTGATGAAGCGCCGCGACACCCGGGTCCGCTGTCCGGGGGATGGTCTAGACCAACGGTCCTGGATGCGTTTGGAGAGATTGAAAACCACCCTAACACACTAATTTAGGGTGTTTCCAGAGCATCCGCAGCAATCCTCACTATACTAACGTGAATAATAAATGCAGCCCCATAAGTGTCTTACTAGGCTCAAAGTCTCAGTGAGAAAGGATTTAACTTCATGTGAGCCTATTCTGTAAAGGAATGAGTTATATGATGTTTGCACACGAGCATTCGTGCGTGACAGTAGTCTGTAGAGATGCGCCTGTTTTGCCTACGGCTATACAGCGATATGTATCGAGCGGACGGTGTCCGCGCCAGACAGTCGCCCCTGTGACGGTAGTGTAGAATTGACACAACTCAACCTGTGGAGTATAATGCATAGCTAAGATCAAATCGGAATTACTTTAGAAAAACCATAGTCTATTGCTATATATATTTGTATTATTACTTGGATTTTAGAAAGACCAATATCTTGGTGGAAGAATAAAAGTTTCATTTCCTTAGGGAAAGGTTCGTATTACATTCTTCGGAAAACACGACGACCGGGCAATGGCCAGGAGTGAAATGGCGCTTCATCGTTGCATCCATGAACCACAATTCACCTCGGTCTACCGTCTACCAAGTGAATGCACAGTAGCGGGTCGCACAACGGGTTCCCTGGTCGACACGCCGACAAACCAGACCTATAGGAACTTTAGCTTTATCTTTCTTGGCGCGCGAAGAGGAGATCAAGAGAAAGTGGTACTTCATCTATGGCAGGTGACGCGTCAAAGAGATGTTAAGAAAAGCTTGAAGACGCGAGAGACACGGAACTAAATAAATGTGGAGATATACGCGATGTTACTAATAAGGTTAAGTAGGACAGTAGACTGGGGTCTCATTGCGCTTCATCGCTGCGCCGATGGAGCACCACGCCACCCCGGACGGCTGTCCCAAAAAGATCATATAATTCCAATTAATTGGAACGACAGCCAGGGACAGGGAACCCGGGTGTCGTGGCGCATCACCAGTGCACTGATGAAGCGCCACGCCACCTTGGTCCGCTGTCCGAACGCCCCGTGTGCGGCAAACCTGTGGTAGTGGCATACGTGGCACCACCGGCGCGCCGTTGACAGTGGACCCGGGTGTCGTGGCGCTTCATCGGTGCACCGATGAATCGCCAAGCCACCTTGGTCCGCTGTCCCAACGCGCTGTTTCTGGCAAACCTGTGTAAATGTCATACGTGGCAGCAGAGACAGATAGAAGTTGGTGAGGAGCTCTATGTCAGTTATGGTGCCGAGTACAATTGGGACTGGGTTCTCACTCTTGATCCCGCTGAGGACGAGGAGTGGTTGCGAGGCCTATAGGCAACTCCCTTTGTCTAGCTGCACGATTTGTAGTTTCCAATTATTTACACAGGTTCTGTAAACTGAGCGTTATTGATTACGCTATTCCATTCATCATACTCCCTTCCATGTCCAACCATCCTCGCTCTTTCACACCGTTCTCCAAATCTCCCTTAATCTCCAATCTCTTTGTCTTCCCTGTTTTCTTTTCTCAAAGTGGGCATTGGTATCAATTAACAACATGGTGGAAAAGGCAAGAACGCGGGGCACCCAGTCGCGCAAGAAGCCTGTAGGAGAGAAGAAGAAACTTGATGAGGATAACAGAGGTTCAACACGAGTGGCTGCTAAAACAACGCCATGTCAATCACCAGCAGCAAAGAACAACCACGGGCCTAATCCCACCGTCGGTCACCGCCATTCTTGGCGCAAAGGTACCTCTGAGAACACTAGAGATGTACGTCAAAGTAGGCCATCGCCGAGCTCCCCGACGCGGCCCACTGGCTACGTAGAACAAAATCCCAACTCCAAAGAAATCTCACCGGTTCCGAAAGCTCGAGATCCGGCAGGTTCGTTGACAAGGGATATTGTGGAAAAGGTTCGAGTTTCACAAGAGGAAAAAGAAAATGTTCGTGACTCTGAAATGGAAAGTAGTCCCACTGCAAGAGACCTACAACGGAGTGTGGGCGATCCCACAACCATCCCACCGCCATCACCATTTTCGACGCGAAGGGCATCTACAGTTGCCTTGAAGCCCCGACGAGTCGGCATACAGCGTGCGGGAAGGGTAAATCCTCGGAACTCGAATTTGTCACGGCAAAAAAGACTCAGAGAGGATATAACTCTGAGCGGCGTGTGGCTGACACTGTGGACCATGCGGATAATGCAGGGGATGAAATAACTTCAGTTTATCGTGCAATGAAGAGGAATCTAACCTTTACTGTTTCACGAAGAACAGAAGTAGATGGAGAACAGAGAACAATGGAGGTACATGAAGTGGAGCAGGAGGAGGACGAAGATAGGGGAACTGTCGAGAAAGAAATCACGTCTTCTGGAAACCACAGAGATTTGCTGAAAGAAGTCAATAGATTGAAAGCAAAGGTGAAGAAGTTGAAGGAGGATTGGATGATACGGGGAATCCTTGTAAAGGTTGCGCGAGAGCAGAGCACAGCATTGACGAATAAGCTTGAGGAGAAAGAACTGGTGATTTAAGTTTTACGTGGTGCATTGAAGCAGGAGGGCAGTAACACTTCCCGTACCGGTGAACCCGGACGAACCGGACGAAACAAGCATCGAATCGCTGTAAGCGATGAGTTTCGAGGGGTTGCGCCAGGAGTGTATCACAATATGTTGACTTGAGCCAGGAGAGAGACCAGTGAACTGTGTTTTGAAGGTGGGAAACCTTCAAGGAATTGGATCAATCGAGCTGAAATATTGGAGGGAGCGACGGAGAATGGAGAAGGAATAATTCGAAACGAGGGGGACGGTATCGCGATGGTTCCCAAGAATCCTATGGAGCTCCTCGCCAGTTTTGGAATGTTCACACCATCTGTTGAAGGGGGTGCGGGTGCGCTGCTGAAGACTATGGTACAGAGTGAGTTGAAAGAAGTGAGTTGGGAAGGAATTAGACAGGTCTCTTTCACAGAAAGATGCATATTAGAAGTGTGTGCGGATATGTGTCTAAGAAAGAGAATGAAACAGACAATGAGTGACGTTGCGGGGGTGCAAAAAAGCAATACAAGGGATAAATTGTTTTTGTTGTTCGGTTATGATCTAATATGGAGAAGAACGAAAGTGGTAGTAGAAAATGCCGATGAAGTTGAACAGCAGCTGAGGGAAGCACAAGAGAACATCTTGCGACTTGGTGCGAATGGAACCCCCACCACGTTATGGTGGAGGAAGGCACCGCTTGATCGTTTGAAATATTCGAAGGCTAAGAATGACGGGGATGAAATGGATACGAACGACGAGGACTTGTTCTTCAGAAACACGGTAGGCGTAGAAGTGTTGAAGGACTTCATTGCGTATGATGTTGAGAATAAAAAGGAAAGGACATTAGTGGATGGCACGATACTGACACTTGCACGCTTAGACCCAAGGATTCTGACAGTTGTCTCTCTTGTTACGGCTCAATCTCCGAGAGGTGGGCAAAGGCAGAAACAGTTCACGAAGAAGTATGCGGAGTTATTACCTCTATGTTTGAATGAGTTGTTGGAAGATGTCCGGCAACATGTACAGAGAGGTTATTTCAACGAGTTCCATCACTATGGGAGTGCAGCACATGAATGAACTGGAGTGCTGGGGAATGATATGAGGGTGGCTACAATAGCGTTTCGAATGCCCTCGAGTGGAAAGATATACCTAACGTTGCGTGAACGTTTCTTCGTTGAGAATGTGAGCAAGAGATTGGGATCAGTTACAGATTGTTTTATTGGAGAGTGTGAGGAAAATGACTTGGATTTGAAGGAGATGGACATGCTGGATTTCAGAAGTAGCACCCCAATGGGTAGAGGATTGCAACGTGGTAACAATGAACAAGGAAAATGACTGGGAATCTTTTACTGTTCTACTTCTATAAGGGGTTCTTCGGGTTCAGTTGGGTTTTGAACAGGCTCATGATAAAACCTATTGATGTAGAATCGATGTTGGAACCATTGGAGTGTAGAAGAAAATGACTGGGATGGATAATTAGAACGAACTATATGTACTGTTCCCTATATTGCTGAACCCGGAACCATTCCATACCAAGGGGTGAGATGTTCTCAGCTCTTTAGTTTTGAATGGGTAGGGAAGGGTACAGTGTGGTTTCGCTCATCATTTGTAGCCCAACGTAAAGATATGCCTTGCAAAACATTGTCCAAACCTGTTGCGGGAGGCAATAACTCAAAATCCCGAACGAATGCCACTTCTAGAGCAGGGCGCGAGTATTCGAGAACAGACACACGAACAAGAGTGACTACTTGAGTAACCCATGTTGCACCTTGTTCTTCTTTGACCAAGATGGTCGACAATTTGGGCTTCCTCTTCGGTCCGAAAGCTGGAGAGGAAAACACCCTTTGGTTGACAGGGTACTTGTTTCTACCTAGGACGATAGAATTGGACGAGGCCTCAAAATGTCGTGGAACGGGAACCATACCACCTCTTACAACTGCTGAGTTCACGAGTGTTATCCTGATCTTCTCCGGTAAGTGGGATATGCAGTTATCTTCGAGCGTCTTCTCAACCAGGCTGAGGAACGGTAGAAGTGCTTGTTCCCCAATTCGGTCTATAATTGAGATTGTATCATTATCCTGGAGGTCTTTCTTAACATCAGATAGCGTCAGTGAAGATGAGGAGAGCCACCTAACGTAGTGTCGAAATTGTCCAATGGTAACCAAACGACCCCTCTTCGTAAATCGAGGAAGTTGAATAGAAGGTATTGGGGAAGCGTATGGTGCTCGGGCCATGCCTTCTTGGAGATTTTCACCATTCCATTTCTTTCTCACATTTTCATGGTCGATAGAGCGAATGGTTTCCTGCACAGCCGTTGCCGTTCTTCTCGACGTTCGCCGATAATGCCTTTTGAATAAGAGGTGGGCATGCTCATATATCCCTGCATCGTAGTATTCGATACCTCCTAGACGTCTCATATTCTCGAAGAGATGGTCAAGAAGATGAAACTTCAACGTTCCAAGTCTGGAGGGGTGGAAGTCGGCTAATGTTCTGGTCGTACATTGTTTGAAGGCTGTGATCTGTGCCTGGAGAGCTGAGAGAGAGCTTTCGTTCCAGTGTGGTTCTCAATTGCACCTGAAAATGGCGCCGACCAAGTCTGAGTATTGTGTGAAGATGGTTGTGATAGGTGCTGTTTCATGTTCTCCACAACATGTATCAAAGAAAGTGCCTATAAATGGGAAAACCATGTCCAGTGCTTTGTAGTTCTATGCCTCCAGCATTCCGCGTAGACCTTCGTTGGTGAATATACCGTTGAGAGACTTGCCTTTTTCTTGTGTAGAAAAGTCTATGTGCAAGCCTCTAGCGGAAAAGTTCCGTTCCATGGCGGCGAGGATGACGTTTGCATGGTTTAGAAGTTGCGTGCGAGCTGTTCGGAAGGAGCGCGGTGCAGATGCTTCTATGGTGGTTGACAGCGTGTGTGACTGAAGTCGCTCAATGGTGGCTGTTTTAATGAGCTTTGATATGCCAAGATGAAGGTTGTGCAACGGTTCGAAGGAAAAGAGGCTGTAAGAAGAAAGTCCTTGGATCAAACGAAGGATGAAAGGGCGTTCTAGAAATGACGGGGTAAGAGATACGGAGATGGAGCGCATCAGATAATCTGCCTGAGCTCTTCTTTCTCTAGCTCGACGGGGACGTCGTTCAAGGTCTTCTTGCTCTGCATTTTTCAAGACTGCGGAATATGTTTCCCTTAGTCGTTTCGTCTGGTTCTGTGTGCGCAAGGAGAAAGAGGTAGGCACATAACTGGATGAAGCTGAGCGTGGCACCTGGCATCTGTGACAGGGGCGTCCGGTCTTTGTGCCATGAAGAATAGACAGAATATCCTTTGCTTCAGGTATGTCTGCGCAGTAACTTGCCAACAGTGGATGGCATACCAGATGAACTTTGTCTTTCCCGATGAACTCAATTACTTTCAACGCAAGGTTTAGAATAGGCTCTAGAATACGACAAAAAGAGTGATGCAGAATCTGCAACCTAGCATCGCGGAGAAATTTGTTAGAAACGAAGGGCATGGCATCTACATGCGACAAAGAAACTTCTTAGAGAGCTGTAGAGAAGTACGCAACTACCGTGAGGTCCTCGTGGATACATTTGCAGCGTAGATGGTCGGAAAAGTTGAGGAAAACGAGGTTGAGGGGATAGGTGGTGACTGAGGTTTGCTTTAGAGTTGTTGAGGACTTATCGGTGTACACCTGCAGAAGACCTATGAGAGATTCACTGAAAATTATTCCTTGAGTATGCCAAACTATTCTATTATCCAAGGAGCCGATGACCACTTCCTTCAGCTTGGAGGTGGCGTCTCTTGCGAGATTTGCGGACATGAGATGAGAAATTTTCGCGAAGTGGGTCTGGGGGATAGGATAAAAGAAGGTGTTTTTGCTGTGAGCCAACTGGAGCTGCTTGAGGAGGGTCTCAATTGTGTCTCTCGTGTAGAGGGTGGCGCTGAACTTACATCCTTGTGGGGAGATAGAGGTTCGTTTGAATCCATCGTTGGAAGCATAACGTTCGAACATAGCGTTCTTGAGTTCCGTACAGCGCTTGGAACTGGTGATGGTTTCGTTGAAGCGCTTCTGGGAGAAGCGGGGGTTCCGAAGAAGACCAATGAGCTCGTCTGTCTCACGGTGACCAAGATTGGAGGCTACGAAAGCGAGACAGACGTTAAGATAATCCATGTAAAGAGCGCCGAGCGACTCTTTGGAAGGTGGAGAAGTAGAGTCATTTCCAATTGAGGTTTCAAAGGGTGGGAGAGAGGGTGACGGAAGTTTGGAACTCGACTCAATTCGGTCTGGTTCCGGAGGTTCTGGTGGAACGGAGACCTCCATTTCTTTGGGAGAGAGAGACTCGGCAGTACTGCAGGGAGCTGTAACGGTTTCCGAAGGAGAATCGTTTGGAGGTGAGGCAAATAACTTGAAACGCTTGCTCCATCGAATGCTGTGCTCCCCGTATGGAATCGCTTTGTGACGGTGAGGACACTGACTGACGTGTGTATGAAGCGACAACACTCCTCGCGCCATGAACGGACAACTGCGCTGTTTCTGCCTGCAGTAGTAAACCATAATGGAGGGAAAGGGCTGAGAGAAGAGGAAGGGAACAAGCACGGAAGAGAAGCGGAAGACGGAAGGACGGTGGGGAGGATGCTGAGGACAGGGGAAGGAATGGAGAATAGATTTGAGTTTAATTCACGTGCTTTTGTTCAAAACCTGAACGCATGGACACGTCGACCTTGACGCCAGGGTTCAACTCTGATTATCCACCACTGAAAATAATTCTGTCGATTGACAACGATATATCTGTACACTTGTCCGATCTCGGCCGACGACGCCTAAAATTCTCTGTGGCCTCGCTTCCTCCATGAACTGGGATCGTCGTCCGGACCAGCGTCCCAGTTGATGCTGATGTAGGTCACTGGCATCCGGTACGTTAGAAAACGACGTTCTCTCCCATTTTCATCCGAAGCTGACTACGTTTTCCCATTGCGCTTCGACGAAGACGATATTTGCTCCGTTTCGTTCGGGTTTTTGCATGCGGTGCGCAAAACATGATTGATACTTTCCGCAACAGTTCTTTCACTTCCTAATCGCATGATATTGGTCATCGTGCGATTAGGAAGTTGAATGAACCATTTCGGAGAATCTTCTTTCGCTGAGGTGCGGACGTTTGGGTTCTTTGGTAATGTTATTCTTCCACACTTCATACTCCTGAACCAACTACTAATATTTCTGAAACGATGCGAAACTGGTCTCTACAGAAGAATTCGTAATGGCAAGTTTGGGAAAGCGAGGTTGGTCACTTTATGCTTCGTTTCTGACATTTTAAGCGGAATTGTATTCCTTCGCAGGTAAACGCTTCTCGATATGTATCTGCGCGTAGTATAATGTTCAGCGAGTGCGTTACGTGTACGAGGCAGCATGAGTGATTCTGAATGGTAATTTGGCTATGTTTTCATTGCGGGTCGGTTTCTTTCTGGCTTGATTCTGACATGCTCTTCATCATTTCATTGCTAAACAGGTAAAGGATTGTTTCTTACGATCCCGGTTTTGAGACTATACGATTAGGCGGATGGTCAACAGCGGCACCGTTGACCATCCGCATACTCCTCTAGTCGCAGTGCCTCAATCTTTTGAATGCGTTCATGTTCTTGGTACGTCTTGTTGAAATAGTGTGTTGGGAAACGCGTTTCTAAGTATTCAAACTTGTTGTTTTATCTTCTTCGCCGTTGAACACAGTTACTGTTGTTGGAGAGCGTGAGGAATGTGGCACGATGCGGAATGGTTTTGTACAGAAGAATGCGTAATGGTAAGTGTAAACTTTGGGAAAGCGAGATTGGTCTCTTTCTGCTTTGTTTCTGACATTTGAAGTGGCATTGTATTGATTCACAGGGAAGCGATTTCGATGCGATTTCATACGACGTTGGTCTAATAGTGGGCACGTGCGTTACGTCTACGAGGCAAAACGAGTGATTCTTAATGGTAAGTTGGCTATGTTTTCATGGCATGATGGTTTCTTCTTGGTTTGATTCTGACATGTTTTCCATCATTTCATTGCTTAACAGGTAAAGGATTGCTTCTTATGCTGCCCGTGTGGCGACTAGGAGAATATGGGGATGGTCAACCCTAGGAAAAAACTTTTTGTAAATGGCGCACTACGTTTTGCAAAAAGTAACGAATGGCGTAGAAAACTTTTGCTTTTATTGAAGAGATGGCGTATAAATTCCATGCTTAACGCCATTTCACCGCCATTTATAGCATGATCTAGACAAAGATTTATGCCATTTTTGACACTTTCCATAAATGGCGTACAAATATAGAACAAAACTTAATACCTCGAACAGGAGTGCTGAAAACTTATTCATTGTTTGTACGCCATTTATGAAAACTGTCAAAAATGGCGTAAATCTTTTTCTAGATCATGCTTTAAATGGCGGTGAAATGGCGTTAAGCATGGAATTAATACGCCATCTCTTCAATAAAAGCAAAAGTTTTCTACGCCATTCGTTACTTTTTGCAAAACGTAGTGCGCCATTTATAAAAAGTTTTTTTCCTAGGGACTGACATGCGACGCACGAACCGAGTAGCACAGTATCGCCATGAGGCGCTTCGCCTCATGGCGGTACTGCAGTTTGAAAGTCGGCTCGCATTCTCTGCGAAAATGGTCGCGCAGAGCCCCGTCCAATGGTGCTGGCGAGCATGAACCTGGCGAGGTTGACGCTCACCGATGCCATTGTATAGAGCGCTGCTAATGTAGTGAATAGGGATTTAGAATAGCGACTACGATAGGCATCAGATAGGTGAATAGATACAAATAAAGGAAACTCTGGTTGAATAGGAAGCATCGGAACTAGCGCTACTATTCCATAGGGGGGATGCCAGTATTCCAATTATTGAGAGGTTTAATGTGCACCCAACGTGAAAACGGAAACTGCACGTGGTGAAAAACTGCGCCGTTAATTCTGGCATAGCAAACTAGCGCGACCGGAATACCACGGAGTATTCCCTGCGGACCAATACTGGGCGACCCAAGCAATTTTCTGCAAAATTTGGAAAAGCAGCACAAGGTAATTTTCCAAAACATTTACTGGACGACGTTTGCCAAATTCTGCGCGACTCTAGCCAAAAACAAGCATTTGCAGAACACAGAGGATACATCCTCTTCTTCGCCCTACTGTTGTTTCACAGACAAAGAGCGGCTGCTATCTGCCCAAACCCAGCATCCAACAACGCCCTCTTTCTCACCATCCTCATATTTTTCTCACCCGATTCCATGTAATCCACAATCCCCTTCTTCGTGGTAATGTATCGCCCCATGCCCTGTATCCTCTCCCTTGCGTCCTTCCCAGCTCCCGCATTGATGATAGGGTTCCATCTCTTGCGGTTCTTCTCGAACTTGAGTCCTGCTGTTCCAAGAAATCCACGCCAAGAACTGGTTCCTTCGTAGTCCCCAGTGCCTTGTGCACATTCCGGGCTGCATGCCAGTACACCGCGTGATATACCGCCCTCAAATCCTCCACCGTTAAACACCACGCCCTATGCTGCTTTCGTAAGTGAAGCATATCCTCCACGGGTGCTGGTGTTTCACAGCATTCTTCCCTCCCGGCTACTCACTTGTCAGTGCACTCACCATATTCGTCCACGATATATCCGATCCCCCCGTGTATTCCCCAGCTGTCTTCATCCCCTTCGGGAGAACATCCGGATTGTTATCCTCAAAGCTACACATTCCTTCTTCACCTTCCCCCCCCGGTTCATCCCCAACAAATCCACTATCCTTCTCATCACTATCAATCTCCTTCTCGCCCTCACTGGACGACATCACATTGATTTTCTGCTCCTTAAAGAACTTCTTCAATGCAGTCCTCGCCATTTTCCTGAACAGGTTAACAACCTCCAAAGGTATGTCCACAGAAGATGTGTTCCCCGTACCCTTCCTTCTTCGCTTCAGGGCAGATTGCACATCATCTTCATCCTCGTCGTCAGTAAGCACCACAGAAGTTCTCTTCCTCCTTTTCCGCTTCTTTCCCATAACCCGTCCGACCTCCTCTTCTCTCAAGCGACCCGGAACCATCTTACGTGTAGTGCTACGTCTTAACACCAGAGGTTCCGGTTCAGGGCTTTCCACCCCCATGAGATCGTTCTCCACCTGAGCAGATGGAGCCCTGGCCGTCCTCTCTGGTTCCCCAACCTCTTCAATAACCTACTCTACAACCCCCTTCTCCTCTGAACTTTGCAGCTATAATTTAGAGTGTTTTTCCAGCTTGCTACCTGCAGTCTTCACCCTCGTCGACACCATCCCGTCCCACAAACGATTTGCTCTCGCGAGCTTCATTTTGCCTGTTTTCCTCCCGAGATATTCCAAAACAGATACCCTCTTTCCTCCAATCTTGAGAACCGTCTGCATCACTTCCTCAACTGTCATCTTCTTCCTCTTGGCAGTCATGTCGCAAAGCTTAAACATACCAATTGCACACTTAAAGAAGTGCTTTCTCATATCCTCAAACGGCCCGTCCTCCCTGCAGAGAACATTCTCAGTCGCACATGGCATTGTAAGCAACGGACGGCGAAACGGAATTCCCCATCTTCGAGTCCCATAAAGAGGTCACTGGACACATGTGTGAGCGTCAGCGGGGGCCCCTCCTCACGCAACTTCTCAAATAATTAGAGAAGCCCCTCGCTTTGCACAAACTTCAGAGCCAGTGCCGCATAGCGATTCAAGTGACGCATACTATAGTCCCCGATAACCCCACTTCTTTTCAACGCGCCCGCTATGTGTTTCGGCGTTACCTTCCTCACATCCACTCTTTCTTCGTCAATGATTTTCTCAACGAAGGACACCGTGCTGTTAAGCTTGTCTACGAAAAATATCTTCAGAACATTGGAGCTCATCTCGTTCAGAAGATTGCCAAGTCCTAGCACTTCATTCATGACCATCGGACTACCATCCTTCCTCCTCCATAACACAACATCCAGAGACTTAACTATATCCTCCCACTTCCCTCCTTCCTCCCGCAGGTCCTCTTGTCAGTTAGTACGCTAATACGTACACATTGGCAAACGTACGTACAACTTAGAGATATATCCATTTTATAGTAGTACGTCATCGTTAGCCCAAAGTTCGCTAAGTATTTCTATATAAAGGCACACCTATTAGCCCAGGAGCTCAGCAGAGAGCTCCCGGGCAGACCTCTGTGCCGATTGTTATTGCTTGTGAAGAACCCTTTCCCCACTGTGCAATCATGAACTTAGGCTCTATTTCCGAAGTTCAAGCCAAAGTTATGGGCCCAAAAGATGGTCTCTCTCCGAAAAACATATTGGTACCATCTAAGATACGAGCAGAGACTGAGAAGCTTCTCTGGCTCGAAGCAGTCTACGAAGGGGCTGAGACGCTGCGCGCTTGTACCAAAGGTGGCGACAATCGATCAAAAGGTGCAGATGCAACCCTTGGACTGACCCTATATCGCTCCCTCGAGTTCTCAAAGAAAGAGGTTGTGAAGAAAGCAGTACGAACCGGTGAATTGATCCTCACATCTGCGTCAGATGGCACAAACTTCGATCAGATGGATGTGGTGAAGAAAATTATCAACCTGGTGGCGAAAGATTCACCAGTAGATCGTCTCCGTCGGATCGTGCGTCTCTACAAAGAAGTGACATTCTGCAAGAGCAAAATAGGAGAATCAATATCAACTCATGTCGAAAGGTTCGCAGGACCAGCGCTCTCGTACCTAAACCTGACTAAAGCAGAGCAAGATTCGAGCGATAGCCAAAATTTTGCGATCATCTTGCTGTTGAACGCAGGATTATCCTCCCAGACGTTCACTAACATCATAAGCAATTTAGTTGCTTCTGTCAAGAATAGAAACTCAAACCGGAGCCCGGTCATCTCGATATTAAAAGATCGTGTCAGGAAGATCAAAATCTTGTTATTTACCGCCGGGGAAGTGGAACTGGACAATGCATCGAAGAGTTAATACGTGAGTACAATCAATAAAATTAATGCGGCGCTCGTGCAGCACGACAAATTGTATCAAGATGAAGAAGAATCATCCTGGATTAAACTTAAAGACGCAATATGGGATCTCGAGGAGGCTGGACTGGAAGAGAAGGATCTCGAAGAGGCGCAAAGTGTGAAGATATACCAAGCCCTGCTATGACGTCCTACCTAAACTCCAACAACAACTTCAGGAAGAATGGGAAGCGTAAAGGCGACTTCCACAACGAGAAAACCTACGAAGATCATAAGCGATACGAAAATCTGGATGGAGCTCGTAAGAGCGATGCTGACAGTGCAAAGGAGCAGAAACCCAAGAAGATTGGATGAGACTCCGAGAAGAAAGATTCGTACAAAAACCATCAGAAAGACAGAAACCAGAGGCACACCAAATCGTATTTTCGGTAAGGGATTCGGATTCGGACAAAACCCATCCAAATCCCATGCTCGACGAAGGAAGTCCGATATCCTCTGGGAAACTATCGTCAGCCAGGCGACTCTGTGAAGCATTGAATATGATGTTTGAACCATACAGGGCAAGGACAACATATCGCCGTGGCTAGGGACACAATTGCGTCAATCCCAGTCGTGTAGTGTGCTCATGGACATTGTCCACACAATATACAAACGGACGGCTCTTGAAGCTGGCGTTTGATCTATTCGACAACGAATCCCCTCTTACCTTCGGGCTAGATGTAAAGAGGTGTAGCGTCACTGATTTTACCGCAGACCCTCCAACAATCACCATCAAGAGGCCAGCTGACATGGAGGCAAGAACACTGGAGATCTATGTCAAGTCCAAGTCAGCGTACGACGCGAGAGCCCATGTATCGATAACTCCAACTATGAGCACCCTGTTATCGTCTAGTGCAATGAAAGCTATGCCAAAAACGTTAGCTAAACGCCTGCACAGATTAACCCATGCACTACCCGCCGAGATAATTGACCTATATACCAGAACAGGAATTGGCTCTAAAGAGCTGGAAAAGGAAGTGGGACTCATCGCCGAGAATTGTCCCATAGGCGCCAAATCGGGTTTACCCGCCCCGTCCAAGAGATTCTCGATCAACCACGTGAATCAAGCCTTCAACGGGGAGATTCAAACAGTTATAAGTTCTGTACGATTAAAGGCACTAAATACCTCGTACTGCACATTGTCGACGGTGGAACCGGGTATTCCGAGACAGCTATGGAGCCCAATTCAAACATGAATATAGCTATTGGCATCATCGAAATAGAATGGTTGAATCGACACGGAGCCCCGGATGCGCTGTTAGCAGATGAATAATTCAATAATAGGGAGTTCCGAAGATTCCTATCCGGACGAGACATCACATTCAAGGAAAGACCAGTACGACGGCATAACAAGACAGGCGTGGTAAAAAGGAAGAACGGCGTTGTTAAGCAAGTACTTGAAAGGCTACAAAAGAACAATACTTTAGGGAGCAAAAAGGCAATACTGTCGAGAGCAACATTTCTAGCCCATTCCTTCACAAGGTCTGAGATCCTCATTTCATTCGAATTGGCGAAAGGGTATGCCCCTTCAATACTGGGAACTCCGAAACGCCTCTTGACCGAAGAGCTCCTACGAGCATACACCGAGCAGTCAGCTACAAGAGTGCCCCAACGAGCGACAAAAGCACGCAACCCCTCGACACCGTCAGACACAATTATTAAACCAGGAGATGAGGTGCTGTTCTACTTAAAGACCACAGCACATAACGTACCCGACGGGTAAAGGCGAGCTACAGACGTTAAAACACACAGACATCTGGTGGAGGTACGACGTACTGCAAGAGGTCCGATATCCAGGATCGCATACGAAGACATTCGCCTTCGACCAAACTCTGAATTAGCCCGTGAATTGAATGAAGGGTCGATGGAAGACTACATTGACCTCATTCTGTCCTCGGACACGGATGGCAATGAGCCGACTCAACGCACTACATCGCTAATTGCAACGCACACAGCCGATGAGGAACGAGTCAAGAAGGATATGGGGAGCTACGCCAAGGAGCTGCTCGATCACGCGGTGATAGGTGAAGTGCGAGGAATACACTCAAGCGAACAGGAAGTTCTCAAGGAGATACACAAGGTGATCGGTGCACGACAGGTGTCCGCTTGGGAAATGGAATTCGGTTTTCCTTGGATACTGAAAAGAGCAGTCGATAAAGAGCACAACGATAACTGGTTGCAGTCGTATGAAGAACTGGACGAAGTGGATGTGCCACACGAAGCAAACCTAATCTCCTCCCATACTGTCTACAAAGTTAGGAAGATGAGGACGGTAACCGTAAGCTCAAAGCACGCCTTGTCCCCCATGGAAACCGAGACGAACTCAAGGACGAAGTACGCAAAGACTGTTCCAACGCAGACATGGTAATCGTCAGATTGTTCATCAGCCTTGCTCTTGGCCTCGGATTCACGTTCGGAGTTGCGGACATCAACGGGGCATTCTTGCAGAGTGGTCCTATTATGAAAGAGATATACGTAAGACCCGCACGAGAATTCAAGACGGAACACGCGGTTCTTTGGAAGTTAACCAAACTCCCATACGGGATCGTGGATGCGGGCAGACAATGGGCAAAGCGCATTGAATCATGGATGCTGGATGATCGTAGACTTTCAAGAGTTTATGGAGTCAATCAACTCTTCGTTAGAAAAAACGAAGACGATAATATCACGCTCGTGATTGCCAAGATTGTCGATGATCTGCTAGTTGCCGGGAAGAAGCAATGCATTTCAGAGTTCATGCACGAACTCCAGGGAGAGTTTGAAGTTGGTAAGATAAGGTTCGGCAACAAGCTCTCATTCGCTGGTTGTGACATAATCGAGGACAACGAGAGA
Source organism: Gracilaria gracilis (assembly GCA_030374805.1). Lineage (NCBI taxonomy): Eukaryota > Rhodophyta > Florideophyceae > Gracilariales > Gracilariaceae > Gracilaria > Gracilaria gracilis. The sequence goes on along the minus strand of JARGSG010000107.1, from coordinate 133,691 downwards.
AACGTAACTCTTTTAATGGCGTCATACATAGAGCGACTCCATCCGATCGAACTTTCTAGACCACGAAGAAGAGAAAGAGAAGATCGCGCAACTACAGACGAGATTAGCGCGTACCGCTCGCTCGCAGGAACGCTCATGTACCTAGGATCAGCAGTACTCCCGCAGGCTTTTTTTTTCACATCCCAAATGGAACAAGAACTGGGTAGATTGAAGGTTAAACACTTAGTGGACGCAAATGCGATGCTGCACGAGATACTGAACTTGAATCCTGCCATTCGGTACATCAGGCCAATTGGCGTGACGTTCGCAAGATTGATGAGCCTCTTTGATGCCTCTCGCGCTTACGGTGAGCAAGCCTACGGACAGACAGATATCGTTTGTCGAATGAAGTTCATTTCGTCGCTAAACGAAGGACCCATATTTCACCCCATCTATTGGTCGCGCAACAAGCAACGATGAGTAACTTATTCTTCTTTTGGAGCTGAGATCTTGGCGTGTTCAGAAGCCGAGGACAGAGGTTTTGATATGAAAGAAACCATCAGCTGTGTTTTTCCAAACAGTGGCATAGGACATCATATCCTTGTCTATTCGAAGGCTTTGTTTGACACGATCACTACCTTACACGAATGCCGCGAGTTTCGCCTACGAAAAACCATAACGATGATACGGGATGCCTTCGAATCAGGCGAACTTGACTAGATTACTTGGATACCGCGGTCACTGAACACGGCAGACGCATTGATGAAGCGTAGTGTGAACCATTCTCGCAACATGAACCGAATGTTTTTGAACGGTCAATGGAGTATCGAAATCTCGAAAGGTGCAAGGCACCACTACCGCCCGCGGCAGTGATGATGCGACCTTACTGGAGGGGGGGGTGTGTCAGTTACTACGCTAATACGTACACATTGGCAAACATACGTACAACTTAGAGATATATCCATTCTATAGTAGTACGTCATCGTTAACCCAAAGGTCCCTAAGTATTTCTATATAAAGGCACACCTATTAGCCCAAGAACTCAGCGGAGAGCTCCCGGGCAGACCTCTGTGCCGATTGTTATTGCTTGTGAAGAACCCTTTCCCCATTGTGCAATCATGAACTTAGACTCTATGTCCGTAGTTCAAGCCAATCCTGTAACACAAGAAATCGGTGATATCCGTCTACAAGTGTTACAGGCGGCACAAGTCTCCCGTCAACGATGTCACTCGCATCTAAATCGCTTACAAGTGTAACGGCAATCAAACCGGCGGAGAAAAGCGAACCAAAGTTGCGGCACTTCATCTTCCTGGCCTCCTTGTGCACCAGGTTCACACTGCGAACCGTCTTCTTCGGGATTTCAATCATCTCAATATCCGTCGTCAACCACTGCTGAACATAGTCGGCGAGGGATATCTTCGGTAGTGGCAGCGTGGTGTCCACCTCATCCGACAGAACTCTATCCCCTTCGTCGAACAAATCCCCCTCAGGTCCACCCAGAGAAGTCTTAGGAGTCCCAATTACCTCCACAACATCGTCATCGGAGTCATCTACGATGTTAACCGTCTCAATTGCTCCCACCGGTTTCTCCATCTCTTTAGAACCTCCTCGTCCTCCTCCCGTCGTTGGTAGAGACTGGAATTTGGCGGTTTTAGAAGAATGCTCAGCCGATTCCTTGACCTCCTCAACATCTTCACTCCCAGGCTGAGAGGTGGACGACTTCCTGGCCCCAGGGTGCGGAGTGGGGTGCAAAATGGGACTCTGCGGAATCTCAATTGAGGCCATCATCGAAGTATCCCAGGCATACAACCCAGCCGAAAACAATTCGGTGAGCTTACTCGGGGGAACCTCCGGACCTTGGAAACGGTAATGGTACTTCGCGTCTAGATGACTTGAAATATTGGTCTTCCAGATAACCACCAAATTCTCACCCTCTAAGGCACTGGCGCTTAGAAGACGGCCATGCAGCGAAGTGCAGAGTCCCTTCTCGGTACCACCAGCAGGCCCCACGACACTTACTTCCGCAGTACCAACTTCAACCCTGTTCTTGTCCTTTCCAAGGCTGATGGACAAAGATACAGAGTCGCCACCTTTTACTTTTTGTGGCGCGGGAGTACTCGTCTTCTTCTTCATCACGCGCGGTGTTCCCCGCTCGGAACGCGATGTCGGCCTACGAGGCGTGGAGACCTTCGTCTTTCCTTTTCCTCGCGTAAACGGAGCCATTTCTGACCCCTTGCTGTTCCTCTTCGATCGCGCTGACTCCCGCCCCTTTTTATGGTTCAGAGGCGCCATGTTGGATACAAAGGGTTCAAACAATTCAAAACGCGGATTACGACCGTCGAGAATGCTCGCGAGAACGTATAGGGGACGTCTCCTTCCCTAGGAAAAAACTTTTTATAAATGGCGCACTACGTTTTGCAAAAAGTAACAAATGACGTACAAAACTTTTGTTTTTTATTGAAGAGATGGCGTATAAATTCCATGCTTTACGCCATTTCACCGCCATTTATAGCATAATCTAAAAAAAGATTTACGCCATTTTTGACACTTTCCATAAATGGCGTACAAACAATGAATAAGTTTTCAGCACTCGTATTCGAAGTATTAAGTTTTGTTCTATATTTGTACGCTATTTATAGAAAGTGTCAAAAATGGCGTAAATCATTTTCTAGATCATGCTATAAATGGCGGTGAAATGGCGTAAAGCATGGAATTTATACGCCATCTCTTCAATAAAAACAAAAATTTTCTACGCCATTTGTTACTTTTTGATAAATGTAATGCGCCATTTATAAAAAGTTTTTTCCTAGGGCTTCTCAATCACGTTCCTTTCCTTCACTTCCTGACCGAACACTGCGCGCACTCAATATAGGATTGCACTCAAGGGGGTCCGTATTTCACGTTTTAGAATTCACTATCGCTTCATTTAGAAAGTTACATGCTCGTTATAACTACTACGTACATGTAGCTATAGAATAAAGGCACCCGGTTTTGGAGAAAAAAAAAAGAATTGGGTGCGTTAAGTTTTCGGCATGGACAGCGGTCCGGGGGGGTGTGGCGCCTCATCAGTGCCCTGATGAAGCCCCACACCACCCCGGACCGCTGTCCATGCGCAGTGACCGATGAAGTTGGACGACACCCCGGACTGCTGTCCACGCGCCGTGGCTGACGAAGCTGGACGACACCCCGGATCGCTGTCCATACGCTGTGGCTGATGAAGCTTGAAGACAACCCGGAGCGCTGTCCACGCGCCGTGGCTGAGGAAGCTGGACGACACCCCGGACCGCTATCAACGCGCCGTGGCTTATGAAGCTGGACGACACGTCGGACTGCTGTCGGCGACGGTTTTCACTTATGATTGTTTTATGAATATTTACAGCCCTGCATCTTCTTAAAATGACGGGAGGTCGTAAGGGCGTCAAATTATATGACTGTCGTTCGGTGAGTTTGTTGGAAAGCAATAAAAATTGCTCCTCATAAGTACGGAGAACAGTTTAGAATAGAAGTAGTTCGCAGCTTGTTGGTCATGTATAAAACAAAACAAATAATACATTACATCGATCTGGCAGAATATGCGCTATATCAGAAACTTTACATCCTATCAAATCGAAGAAGGCAGTTCTACCGACTACCTTCTCTTACTTTATATGATGTTGATTTTCCTGTAGCGTCCAAGATCGTGACCGATAATGAATACCATCTTTGCGACAATCACGAGCCCTATGTGGTTGTCGGTGAGGAAGAACTCATCACTGGCCACGACATTCTTCTAGTGGCTATATTGGGGACTATTCTTCTTCAGTGATTGAAATATCAGTATTGACAAAACAAGATTATATGAGTTGAGCAACTCATGTAATCTTAGTCCACCATCACCGGTAGCTCAACCACTTCCAATAGTTCAACCTAACGCATTCTAATCTAGTCGGTCTAAACAATAACCACAGTCCAACAGTGATTGAGCTGGCTGTCAGAGCCAAAGCCGATTACATGAGTTGAACAACTCAAATAATCGTACTCGACCATCACGGCCAGCTCAACCACTTCCGAATGTTCTCAGTAAAGCAAGGATGCAGAAGCGGCATACACTGTGTCCGGCGACTCTGCCTTGAATACGCAATAGCATAGAAAATAGAAGAGTACGCCAGTTAGTACGATACACAGAAAACGAACAAAATTGTCGAACGTACCTTGTGTACCACTACGTCCGCGCAAAAGAACAAGGAAGGAAAACGCCCCTTCCTTGTACAGTTTCCGGCGATATGTTCTTCTTCTGTCACAACCGAGAGGATCACCTGGTTTTGACAGGAAAAGAAGAGATCCCCGGAAACCGTAACGGGGAGGTACAGAGCGTGGTGCTTACCGAGGCAGTTGGCAGGAGAGCGAAGGTGCTTAAGTACACGCAGGGTCAAATTACAAACAAGCGCCAGTCGTGAGGGGGCCGCTGTCCAGGTGGAAATTAGTTTTTTTTTTTACTTTTTCTCCCACGGCGCATGGAAAGCGGACCGAAGTCGAATGGCACTTCATCGGAGCCGTGATGGAGCGTCACGACACTACAGAACGCTGCCCGAAGAGCCGTAAGTTATAACTTTGCCTATACTTCCATATCTAGGAATTACCGCACCCCCTCCAAACCCTGCCTTCTCTTATACCTGCCTACCACCGCATAATCCCTCCCATCATCGCCCAATTCCCTTCTACTCCTCGACTTCAGAGTTCTGGTACCGTTTTGGCGTCTGAAATCCTTCTTTGTATCGCTAATTCCGCAGCCGTCTGCCGTCCGCTCCCGTCTACCACCCGCACTTATCTCTCGTTTGCTGCCGTCTCTCGTAAGATTCCGTTCGTTCGCTCTCGCCGTCCGCTGCCGACGTCAATCATCTGTTTTCGAACGACATCTTTCGTTCTCTTTCCGTATTCACAATACAGCCCCCCTTTATTGTTTAAAATGGCTGCCGCAACCACATCTAAGTCTAAGTCACCGTCACCGGCACCTCCGACATCCGACATGAAGGTTGAAAAAATGTTCAATTCTGTGGATGAGCTTCTCACCGCGTGTCTCGCCATCCGTGATCACTATGCGTCGACAATGCGAGAGAAAGACGAACCTAAGAAAGTGGGACACAGCGAATTCGTTCAATATATCATCAAGAATCGGAGTGTCCTAGAAGTTGCCAAGAAGTACTTCTCTATCCTTCTCGGACCCACTCACCCGTCATACAGCAACGATGAGCTCAAGGCTTTGTGCCGGAAGGGTTCGTACCGTCAGCTGTATCTGTCGAGAAAGTTGCTTGACATCATGGACGGAGACAAAGACAGGCGTGTGAGGGATTTTTGGAATGCTTATACCAGAGTGGACTTTCAGGGAATACCGAAGAATGTGACGTTAACCGAATTCTTCAAGTCTATGAGTATAGGTCCCAGGCGTGTGGGCCGGATACTTCCCTTTTTCGGTACGAGCATCGCTACACATTTACAGAGGGTTCTCTCTCTTTCCCTTATTCAAAAAGTATCTATGGAAAACCGCCTTCGGGGCAATAAGAGGCGTACGGGGAAGAAGGGATATTCCACCCCTTTTGGGAATTTCCAAATACCGCAGAATCTCCAAGCTCAGCGTGCGGGTTTCGGTGTGCAGCTGGTAAGAAATGCCTGGGTATTTTCTCCCAATTTCCGGAGCTTCCTAGCGCTGAGGTCATGGTTCTCCCTTTTATACTGCTCGTGTACGACGACATGCAGTTTAAACCAATTGAAACGCGTTTCGAGAGGTTCCTGCACAAGGACAACGACCATCGCTCGCTACCGAGCAACATGTAAACTCTTCGGGAAGACGAGGTCCAACCGTCGGCGTGGAATCTTCCGGATGACATTGATGCGGCCCTCCGAACGCTTGCGAAGGAGTTCATTTCTGACCTGAACAAGGTTGTCGTGAACGAGCAGTTGTACACTATAGCAGAACCGGGACGATGGGCCGTTCTAAAGACGTTTCACAGGGACCCGTCAAGAGCGTTTTCTCAGAGATTTGATTGTTTCTCTAACTCGCTTATGTCCTCCATCTTGGAGACAATAAGCCATTTGAAAATCAAAGAAACGCTCAGGGTCTTTGATATACCTCTCAAGCCGGTATCAAAACCGGAGCCTGCCATCAAAATTCATGACGATGACGATGAGCAGTTGGAAAGGGGATATCCTTAGGAGGGGAAACAAGGAGGGGATGGAGATGGCGGAAGTGGAATGGATGTAGTGGGTGAGAGTGAAAATGAAGATGCTGGTGAACAGTCGTCCGACGCTGACATACAGCTTCCTCCTGCCATTTCCTCGTTGGACGATAAAATGGCCTTCCAACGTTGTGAACTGGAGATGAAGAAATACTTTCGAATGTATAATTGCGGGTTCGACGATATGGTGGAAACGGACGAGACTCTGTGAAACAACGGAGTCTCTCCATTGGGAAAAGTTCAACTGGTTCTTATGGACCCACCATACAACATAAGAGCCGATAATAACCGGGACAACATTTGGTACGATATACTGAACGCTGAGCATATGAAGAAGGCAGCAAAGCTTATATCAAGGCTGCTACGTCCGGGTGGTCATTTCGTTATCTTCTGTGCATTAGAACAGGTGAACCAGTGGACAAGGGTGCTTTCCAGTATTGGAGCAAAGGAAGAGCAAGGGGTTCCGAGGCGATCGTTTGTTGTAGGCCAGGTCCCAGTTCATTTTATACGGTCGCAAGGCAACCCCATGCGAAACCCGGGACGGAGGTCCTGCTCCTTGTTCCCTGCCATAGAGTATGCGGTACATGGTGTTCGAAGTGGGCTTGCTTATGCACAGCAGCATGCGATGGTGAACTATGAGAACTTCAACTACGTGCATTCAAGGTATCTAGGGTACCACAGTGTTATTGACCAGGTACTGCCCATGTCCAAAGGGGAGACTCTTCAATGGAAAAGAAAGAAGGAGGGTGGGGGCTACATGTTGCAAAAGGTGAGGTCGGAACAAAAACCTCGCGCGTTGTTGAAGGAGCTGATCAGCAGATTTTCGCAGCCAGGTGATACAGTGGTGGACTTGTTCGTGGGAACTTTTTGGACTGCCATGGCATGCATGGAGTTACAACGTCATCGGAAGTTTATTGGTTGTGAGATAGACCCTGACTGTTTTGCCTATGCTAGGCGCGCGGCAATTGTTCAGTTCGCGATGTGTATGCCCGATAATGAGAAGGACATTTAAATTACGCAGGAGGTCCGAAACTCTGTGAATCGCGTAATGGACTTATTTTTCAAGTAGAACGCTCTTTCTTCACGATGATGGAAGCCTCCATCCGGCTGCTCACAGTATCAGAAGTTCCCACCGTAAATTGTGGACTTCTTGGCATTAATATGGCGGTAGGAGGGCATGGCCATGACCGGCACGCCTAAAGCGCTGCATGAGTGGCCGAAAACGGTGCAAGGAAAGATGGGTCTCCTGGATTGGAACGCGATGTTGGCACTGGAGGTCACTATGTGTGGTTGTCGCATTGGGAAGTCGTCGATTCGTCACCATGACGCAGGAGTGGGAGTGTTTACCACGCGCCATTTCGTGACGAACGAAGAGATATGTTTCTTTTACGGAACTCTAGTGTACCATGACTTAACGAAGGGAAGGAGGTACACAAAAAGTATGAGGAAGGGTTGTTGGGAGCCACCGCCGCACGTTTTCGAACTTATGCGATGGAGGTTAGCCTGCTAGGCGAGGTATTTCGGAAACTCCCGGAAAGGAGACGAGAAGTACCTGCAATCTCTAGAGGGATTCTACCCGCTCCATTTTCGTTGGGTGGAACAATTAACGACCAAAAATATATGGGAGGGGAAAAAGATAGGGATGCAGTGGAGGATGGTTTGAAGCAGCGAGGGACTGCCAATGTGGCGGTGAGTCGAACCCCAGGAACTGGGCGAACTCCACTTCAATTAAGAAAATACCGAATGCTTCCCGTCCGGGCACTTCGGGTCGTAGAAGTGGGAGAAGAGTTGTTTGCAGATTATGGAATGGAGTACACATGGGGTACGTCTTCGAATCCTATAGTAATTGAGTAGTGCTCAATTGATTTATGACTTATAGAACCGAAAGATGTACCATAGTACGTGTAAAATCGAATTGTGTACATTTTATTAAGCTTTCTCTCTAACTCTCGTGTTCCACAGGGGAGGACGAGAACTCCTCCAATTGAGTGGGTGTCGTCACTTTTATCATCCAGTGACGTGAACAAAATGGGGATAGGATTCGGGGGAGTGGGTTGACGTTCAAGTACATAGAATAGAAGATACGGAGTACATGTGATATCATGTGAAAGTGTAACAGTTTTTTGGCAGTGAGGTTTCGTACAGGAAGGGAAATTTCCGTCCCAATTTTCGGAAAATGATTCCGGAAAGTACTAAAATGGTGCGCTATTTCTACCACACGCCGAGTGGAGGTGTGCGTTTTACGGGGGATCTGCGATCATGTCGAGCGGCGAACACGTCTGGCAGCGAGCGGCGACAACATCTAGAGCGCACCGCCGGGAGCATCGTCGTCGTCCGATTCCATATGGAGAAACGTAAAACGAGAAGTGCGAAAGCGAATGCGAATGCGGAGGATGTAAGCGGGCGCGCGTCCAAAGGGCGAACGAGTGCAGAGATGGTAGGTCGGGGTCGCGAGGATGGCTTGGGTAGTACTACGTGTGCGCCTCGAAGCGGCGATGTGGAAAATGGCGAGGGCGGTATTGGGCGTAGTTTACGCGCTCCTCGAAGCTGATTACGTGGGAAAGGTAGGAAGAACACGGGGAGACGTGATCGAGGCCGATCTTTGGAGCGAACCGAGCGAACCGAGCGAACCGAGTGAAACAAGCGCACCGAGCAAACGGAGCGAACTGAGCGCACGGTAAGTGCTTTGGTAACAAAAGCTACTTCGCTTCCACATGAGATGGGAAATGGAGGAGGAAAAAGCAGGTGAAGGATGGGAGGAAAGCAGCGGGATGATGCGCGGGGCGGTAGGGATAGAGGTGGGCGGCGAAAGGGCGAGGACTCCACGCAAGTTGTAGAAGAAGGCGAGTGTCGAGATGTCATAGAGAAGGGGAGGGAGTGTCGCAGTGGGGGGGGGGGAAGGACGATAGCAAGAAGTACTAGTGGGATAGTTAGCCGTGGTATTCGAGGGAGGGAGAGAGAGAGTGTGGCTGGGGTTGGCGCTCAGGAGGGGAGGGGTCGCGAAAGAGAAGCAGTAGGAGGCGTTTAGGAGGCGAGGAACGAGGGCATGGAGGTTGTGGTTGGTTTTAGGGGGAATCGAATGGTAGGAAGAGAAAGAACTGGTGAACCGCGACATACTGCAATGCGGGAGGAAGAGGAATTGGGGGGTATGAGGCATATGAGGGATCTTGGAAACGCAGAGGACAGTGGAAGGCGTATTGGGCGTGTGGGCGATGGAATGGGAAGCCACGCCAATGTGGAGAGGATGGAATGGCTCCGAGACAATTTACCCGGGAGAGTTGTAGGACATAGCAGTGGTGGATCAGTGATTGAGAATGTGAGAGACAATATACAAGTGGATGGGAGGGTATTCTAAGGAGAAGATGTCGTTGTCGGAAACAGGCATAGAACTGGAGGGAACTTGATGGGAACTGCGGTACGAACGCATGAAGAAATACGTGTGAGGCATAATGCAGTTCGGATTGAGGACGATGTGCATGAAGCAGGAGTCGACGATTCTGGGGATCATGGAGAGAGCAACGGAGCAAGGGAAATGGGAACTACAGGAATAGCAGAAGAAGATGAAGAGAACTTACGTGTGTTGCCAAGGTCTGCACTGGTTGAGAGGGTGAATTCGTTGAAAGGTAAGCTGGGAAATATGAAGGGAGATCACTATACCATGATGGTGAGTTTGAAGCTCACGCAGAAAGAATTGGAACGGATGAGGGAGGAGCTGAAGTAGCAAAATGTGTTGATTGAAAGTTTAAGGAAGGCTGTGAAGGGTAGGAAGCGGAGGGAGTGTGGGAAGGAAGTTAAGGGGCGTCGAAAACATGAAATAGAGGTGCCAGAATGTTTCTATGGATTTGCAAGGGCTGTATATGATAAGACTCTCCACTATGCGAAGTTGGAGGCGTCAGAACTCTGTTTTGACACGGAGAACGTTGGTAGGAGCTGGAAGAACAGGAATGAGACGGTGGGAGAAAGTAGGGAAGGCAGCATATTGGTGGTTGGGGAGAAGGAGATGGTGCCTCGGTGCCCGTATCAAGTGGCATATGAGATGAGGGCGTATACGCCATCAACGGAGTGAGGAAGTGATGTGCTGTTGAAGTATGTGGTGGAGACGGAAATAATGCGAGATACTTGGGAGACGATACGAGAAGCGGGAAGGAAAAAGGAGTGTGTGGATAATGTGAGTGCGGACAGGTGTCTGAGGTAGTGGATGAAGGAGACATTAAACGATGTTATTGGGGTGCGGAAGCGGGCGGCTCGCGACAAGTTATTCTCCATCCTTGGATATGATTTGATTGCGAAACGTGCGAAATTTACTGAAGGGACTGAGCTATGGGAAGCGCTAAAGCAGCAGATGGGAGAGGCGCGTGAGAAGCTGATGGGAAGGGAGGAGGGCGGGGGGGAATGAGTTGTGTGCGTGGAGAACGAGCCGGCTCGAAGACCTTGCGTATTCCGGGTCTCGTGCGGTTGGGCCACCATGAGAGGTTGATGATGAAGATATGTACTTCAAGAATGGGATGGCGGTGGCACTGTTGGAGGATTATATGGGATACGCAGTGGAGAGGCAAAGTAACGGTAAGCGGCAGTACGTGGATGGGACCGTGATGCACCTTGCGAAACTTGACGCCTGGATTGCCTGTGTGGTGAAAACTATGAACGAGGTTGTGGGAGGTGGAGGGCAAAGACAGCTTTTGTTCTCTACTTTGTATGGGAATTATCTACCTGGGGCTGTTGAAGGAATACTTGGGGTAGCCTGGAAATCGCTACAGGAGGAGCATGCCGAGGAGTTTGGGAACGATGGGTTTGTGGATGGAGATCCGAGGTGTGTGTTGGGAAACTCTGAGAGAACTGCGACAGTTGGGCTGTGGGTACCTTCGAGGGAGAACATATACCTAGCTGTGAGGGAGGACAATTTTATTGCAAAACTAACACAGAGACTAGGTGCAGTTCTTGATTGTTACATAGCGGCCTGTCGACCGGAGGACGCGAGTTTCAGGCGGTTGGGGGCACACCGCGCGGAACGCAGAGAAGGGACAGGGGTTGATGGTAGGGAAGAGGCGGGCTCCTAAGTGTAGGGTGAGGTGCAGTGGGGGGGAAGGGGTGGAGGTATATGTGGGATGGGGAAGAGATGCTTCTTCTTTCTCATGTCATGCGTATCTTCACTCCTTACAATTGAAACGAAGCAGGTTTAAATTTTTATGAAGCTGAAGCTAACAGGGAATAGAGGCTACGTGTTTGATGATAAATAAGGCTTGGCGGTTGGGTCTCGATAGAACCGATTGAGATAGAATCGGTGAAAGCGCCAGTGTAGACGAGAAGTGAAGGGAGGAGCGGGGTAGTTCCGGCGGAGAACATGAACGGAGCCAAGGATGGAGGAAGAGGGGATGGGTCCATACCAAGGGGAAACGTTATCGGAAGTGGAGTGGGTAGAGATGGGAACTGGGTGGATGGTGTGGTTATGTTCGTCGTCTGTTGCCCATCGGAGGCAAACGCAGTTTAGGGTGAGATCAACGCCGTCGCTGGGTGGGATGAGTTCCATGAACTGGACGAAGGCGAACTCCTTGGGAGAAGAAATTGGAGAAGGAAGGGCGAAAAGAAGAAGGGAGATGAGTTTGCAGACCCAGACGATGGATGTGGAGGGGGGGAGGTGGAGCCGCCGACGAGAATGTGGGAGAACTTTGGAGACTTCGATGGACCGAAGGAGGGCGTAGCAAAAATTCGTTGGATGAGAGAGACTGGAGGATCCTGGGGCGCGAGCTCGTTCTGCTCTTCAATCTAGTTGTCGAGTGTTGGGATGTAACCGCCGACGACGTAAGCGGATTTGACTATGGTGAGTCGGGCGTGACGGAGGGCGGGGAAGTTGTCAGTGACTTGTAGGACTTCGAGAGAGAGGGTGATGAAGGATGGGAGGGCGTCTCTTCCGAATTGTGCAAGAATGGATAGGGTATCGGGGGGGAAGAGGTCTTGAAGAGATTTGTGAGGGAGGTGAGGATTGGAGCAAATGAATTTGTGGGCAGTGATTAAGTCAGCGAAGGAGATGTGTTTGCCATCACGGACGAAACTGGGTTCTCGAGACTGGAGAGGGGAAGCGAGGCCAGAGGAGGAGATTATGGAAGGGTTTGTGGAGACGGGATTCCAGTCCTTGATGGAGTTGGAGCGGTGGATGACACGAATGGTTTCTTGATGTGCGGTGGATCTGCGCTTTGAGGTTTTGGAGTAGTGGGACTTGAAGAGGGTGTGGGCGTGCTCGAATATGCCAACATCATTGAAGTGGAGGCCTCCGAAGCGGCGAATGTCCTCGACAATGTGGTCGAGGAGGTGGAACTTGAGGGTTCCGAAGCTGGAAGTGTGGTGGGGGCCGAGAACGAGTACGGCTGTGCGCTTAAAGGAGCAGATTTGGAATTGGAGGTCGGTGAAACGGGCTCAGGTCCATTCGGTGAAGGTGTTGTATCGCATGGAGGCGAGGGGGAGGTCTGAGTACTTGGAGAAGACGGAAGTGATGGCAGCGGAATCAACTTCGGCACAGCATCGGTCGAAGAAGGCGCCGATGAAGGGGAAGACCATGTCGAGTGCGCGTTAGTCTCTTGCTTCGAGCATACCACGCAAGCCGTCGGTAGTGAAGAAACCGTTGAGAGTTTGACAGTTGTCGGAAGTGCAGAAGTCGATGTGGAGTCCGTTTGCGGGGAAGTGCTTCTCGATGGCGGAGAAAATGGTGTTTGAATGTTTGAGGATTGACGTGCGGACGGACTTGAAGGGGCGACGGGACTGGGAGGAACGGGGGGTGGTGAAGAGTGCTTCTGAGCGGAGTCTCTCGATGGCGGCGAGCTTGATGAGCTTGGAGACGCCGAGGTGGAAGTTGTGGAGTGGTTCGAAGGTGAAGATGTTGTAAGGGGAGGGGAGTGGGATGATGTTGAGAAGAGGGTATGATTCGAAGAGGGAGGAGTACTTTGCGAGGGAGAGGGAGTGGAGGGCTTCAAGGGCTTTTTCCTTTGTGTTGCGGGATATTCTGGGCTTACGAGCAAGGAGAGCGTGATTGTTGGAGGAGAGTGGAGTGTGATTTGCGTGCGGCGAGCGTCTGGTGCTGAGTTCGGGGGGAAGGGGATTGACTGTTTAGAGGGAGGTCTGCACGGGAGACGGGCATGTTTGACATGGGTGTTGGAGGCGGGTTTCGTGGGAGATGGCAAGGTTGTCTTTCGCTTCGAAGATGTCGGCGCAGTAGCTGGCGATGATTGGGTGACAGTGGCGGAGAACGCCATGAGCGTCACGGACGGGGAAGCCGTTGAGACCGGAGGAGAAGAGAGGGCCGAGAAGGTTGGAGATAACGAGCTGAATGAGTTCCATTTTGGTGTGGCCGGGGATGTGAGAGGAGGTTTGAGGGATGGATTCGTGGTCTTGGGAGGGGTTGGTTGGGAGGAAAAAGGTTGGCAAGTATTCGAGAAGGGTAAGGTTTTCGGTGATGCACTTGCGACGGAAGGCATCGGAGAAGTTGAGAAGGGTGATGTGAAGGGGGTAGGAGGGGTATGGAAGAAGATTTGAGGGAGATGGAGGACTTGTCGGAGTAGATTTAGACCAAGCCGATTAAGTAGTTGATACCGGTGGAGTCGGGGGTGTACCAGTTGCAGGAGTCGTTGGAGGAGTGCATGATTGCGGTTTTGAGGGCGGGATCTGCTACTTTTCCGAGGTTGGAGGCCATGGGGTGGGCGAAATTCGGGGAGCCGGAAGGTGTTGTGTAGGAGACGGGGTGGAAGAAGGTGTTTTGGAAGTGTGCGAGGGCGAGTTGTTGTTTAAGGACCTGGATGAGGTCCTTTCGGAAGATGGTGGTGTAGAAGAGCTGCTGTGGGTTGGAAAGGGTGGTGGGAGCGAAGCCGATGTTGCTGACTCGGTGTTAGAAGAGGTCTGTTTGAAGTTTGAGACACTGGGAGGCGGAGGAGACGGCATTGTGGAAGGCGGATTTGGAGAAGGCGGGGTCGTGGAGGAGAGACATGAGTTCGTCAGCCTTTCGGAGGCCGAGGGAGGAGGCGATGGAAGAGATGTAGAGGACCATGCGTTCGAGGTGGGGGTTGTTGAGGAGGGGGAAGGAAGGGGGAGGAGGGGGAGTAGGGGAGGGGGAGATGGAGCAGACGGGGGTGGTGGCGATGTGGTAGGCGTGCTGGGTGTGGAAGGAGAGGGAGAGTTGCTGGTGGTGGTAGGAGTCGTCGTCTGCGATGGGGACGTTGTCGGAAGGGCGGTTTGTAGGAGGGGGAGGTGTATGGAGGTGAGGGCTAGACTTATGAGGCTTGATGGGTGGGGGGAAGTGGGGAAGGCCTCCGCCTGGGGAGAGTAAACGCTTGTTTGGGTTGAGGCGACTGGGGCATCTTCTCTGGTGCCTTTGGATGGCGGGGATGGTGCGGGCGAAGAAGGAGCAGCCTTCAAAGCAGCAGTTGGGCATCGCGGGGAAGGTTGGGGGGGGTGTTGGAGAGGATTGGAGGTACGTAGCGGGGAGCGTAATATGGCGCACCGACGGTGGGATAGAGTGATGGGGATGATTGCATGTGATGAGAAGGCGTTTTATATATTTAGTAAACGAATGCGTGATGTGAAAGTCGTTGACAAGTGAACCGATCTCTACAAACTGAGAAGGTATTCGATCTATTTGTATACTCCTATTCCTATTCGATAAACAGCTATTTAAGTTCCTATCTAAGTGTCTATATCGCTATTCGCCGCCGTATACATGAACGTAGGTGACACTAACACACTTACATTGCGCTGCGAAACTACCATAAACGAAAGAAGTATGCTAGTTTCCCTTCCATCCAAACTAGCAAAGTTGGAAACAATTTGAAATAATTCTTTCGAAAAAAACTAGCACAAGTGGAAAGGTGGAAATATTTTCGGAAACTAGCACTTCCAAATTTGGATAAATTCACGGGTTTTTCGTTCGTTTTAATTCGGTCATTTTTGACCGCCAAACTAGCATTCCGATAACACCGACCATATGGTTTTTATCTAACGTTGAACGTCACATAGATACTTCTAAAGCTCTCCTTTGGGCTAAAACATCGAAAGATCGGTTGGTAAAATCGTTTTTGAGAAATATAAACCTGGGCTTATACCTGGCGTAGCACTTTTTATTGCGGCGTTGGTCGCAAGGCAAATGGCGGAGACGAGCGAGACCGACCATAGAAAAGATAAGCAAAGATCAGCAGAAAGACGTAGAGGGTTTTTCTACTTGTTAGCTTCCCCAGTGGAAATGTGAGATACACATGTGATATGAGTTGGATATATTTGAAGCAGAATTTGTAAGGTTATGATACAATTCAGATACGTTTTTAGTATATTGTTGAATTAGATATCATATTTGGGTGAGTCTCACGAAAGGTCTTGATATGGATCTGGTGTATTTAGGGTATAATTTTGAGGGAGATCTGATATGACAAATTTCAGAATATACCGCACTTTTATCGGAAATGTAAGAAATAGTACCAAAGATATATCACATATATATCAGTTCCACTTCTGGAATATATCAAAAGTTATCGGAACTGTATCCTTTCTAAATAACTTTCATATCTGTACGATAAAAGTTTCATTCTAATCCTACGTCCTGCAGAGATATCATATCAATATCCAACCTGTACCACAGATTTCCACTGTGCAAGGAGAAGGAGGCAGAGCGCAAGCGACTCGAACGCGAGGAGGCTGAGCGACAGAAGCATCTTCATCAGGAGTGGCTTCGAAACTCCGTTGTTCGATGGAGGCAATTAAAGAAATCTCGAGCAACTAGCCGTTCTCTTGCGAGGCTACGGTCCGCAAGCCGTGCCGCGACTACTTGAGATATAATGCATTTTTGCTATAAATTATGATAGCGTTGTTTTTGGTTTTGTCCCAGACTTCCCCTGGACACGACCTCCTAAACAATTACCCTATTACGTCATCAAAATGCCTGTAGCGGCCCAGAGGGCTGGTGTGTGTGGGGCAGGCTGCTGCATCGTGTTGCTGGAATGCCAAGTGGAAATCTCTGATACAGGTTGGATATTGATATGATATCTCTGCAGGACATAGGATTAGAATGAAACTTTTATCGTACAGATATGAAAGATATTTAGAAAGGATACAGTTCCGATAACTTTTGATATATTTCAGAAGTGGAACTGATATATATGTGATATATCTTTGGTATTATTTCCTACATTTCCGATAAAAGTTCGATATATTCTGAAATTTGTCATATCAGATCTCCCTCAAAATTATACCCTCAATACATCAGATCCATATCAAGATCTTTCGTGAGACTCGCCCAAATATGATATCTAATTCAACAATATACTAAAAACGTATCTGAATTGTGTCATAACCTTAAAAATTCTGCTTCAAATATATCCAACTCAGATCACATGTGTATCTCAGATTTCCACTGGGAGGGTATCTGGAGGGGGCGCGCGCGGGCAGGAAAAGAACCGGAGAGCAAGAAAGGCGGAGTCTTCAAAGGTCTCTCTCTGGCTCCTGCCTCTTCCCCGGGTCTGCTGGTCGTCCCTAGCAGACCCCTTTATTGGGTATGTATTCCCCCGGCTTATAGCCGAGATCTTTCGGAGCAGCGCGACCTCTATGGAACAATCTAGAGGTAGGCGCGCGGAGTGTGCGCTAGCCAAAGAGGGGGCTCCAGCAAGGACCGCGGCCGGCCTTCGGCTGGCTGACAGGTTGTGAGTCTAGGACATCTCTTCCGTTTGCTAGGAACTGCGGTAGATGTTGTCGACCAAACCATGATCGGTAGAATAACGTCGTGCGGCAGATCTGAGCAAACAGTAAAATGTCGGTAGGTTGCGCGCGGGTTAGTGGTGCGACCTGGACCAGCACAGCCAGTGCCAAGGTCGCCGGCGCAAGGGAACTATTTCGGCACCGCTGCGCGCGACATTGTAGATCGTTCGTCCTGATCATTCTCAGCCGTCTACGACAGGTCTGTTCCACGCTAAGTCTACCGATCCATTGATCGGGTGGGGCTTTGGCGTCGGGACACCTTGGTGTTGCTCGTCCACAGATTTACTGATCGGGCGGGGCCGGCACACAAATACAGCTTCGATTTGTTGCGGAGTGAAAGCGGCGACGAAACACAATGTCTCAAAGTTGTTTTGTACGTCGCGGTAGCGCTTATGGCGAGAAAGCTGCGCGTTTTCACGCAAGTCGCGGATGCCGTTGCGAACTTGTGTGCATATGTAGCCTTTGCGAAAACGAATCCGACGGAAGGAGGGATAAAACTGTCACGATCGAGAGGCCGGTTCTGCGGCGTGTTGGAGGGTATCAACCGAAGAAAAGAGAGGGTGTAAGGGAGCTTGCTCCCCACAAAGGTTAGAACGAAATTGTGAAATCACGCCGTCGGCGGTTGGGCTGAAAGCGACGAATCGTGTACACCTCCGTTTGGCCTGTCGATCAGCAACATGAACGCGATGAATGGGTTTTGCCAGCAATTGTTAGCATCAAACGAGCAGATGTAAATGGGGGTGTCTGGTTCCGTGTGGAGCACTGCGAAGGTAGTGACAAGACAATGCGTCTCGATCAGTTTCAACGATTTGCGGGGAGGTCGATTGCAGATTGGTGCCGCGATTAGCCTGGTAGAAGTCTAGGTCATGACGACGCGGAGCGCCTCGGCTTATATTTCGACGCCAGCTCTGGAGAGGAGTGGGCAGTTGACGCAGTAATGTTAGTAGCGAATGACACCGTACTTCGGTCACGTGACGGAGTCCAACGTGTGGAGGGCCCGCGATATTACGCGCGTAAATACGATGAGCCCGTATGGGGATGGCACGAAGTGCAGTTGCACACATTGGGTGGCGTGGGATGGGCTAATGCCCTGAGTTGTCAGGGGCTATAGAATGGTGGAAGAAGCTGCACTTTGGAGTATGATTCTCTCATCGACTCGTGGAAAATGAAGGCGAAGGCGGGGCCGCTTGTGATTGATGCGCTTGACACTTATTGCACTGAGAATCCTATGGTCCCTGTACGGGTTTCAAGTCCCGGTGCCCGAGAAGCAACAACGCATACAACAGCTTTCCTACAGAAGAAGGAAAGAATGCTCGTATGCAACACAAACGATGTGTGTCTGCAGGCATCGATAGCGAACGCTGTTGCTGTGGTGATTAATGACGATTATGCAGACCAGAAAGTGCTGAAGCCGGTATTGCCTCTCATGCTATCGTTCAGCACTGGGGCAGCGTGGACGAATGAGCATATGAAAGATGTTGTGCTTGAAAGGGTGCACATTGATATCCGACAATGGAAGTTCAAAGTACAGTGGCTGGTGTCGCGAAAGTGCGGGGTATACCTCGTTCGACTACGAGGGCGTAACGTAGATCATATTGTTTGCATTGACGCTCGTCGTCAGTTGATTCTTGATGCAGTAGAGCAATATCCTCTTCTTATGTGCAGGCAAGCAGTCCTGTGCTGCTTGGGGATCCCTGCAATTTCGAGAGGGTTCTCGAAATACGGGAAGTGAAAGAGGCAAAGAGATGTAACAAGAAGTCTACGAGTGGTTCCCACCGCAGAGCGCGGAAATTTGCGCGCAAGTTAAAGAAGAAATGAGGTGGAGAGGTACATTTAAGCCAAATCTCTGGAATCTAAAACGTCCTGAGGAAGCACTCCATCGTTGAGGATGTTGTTAAGCTTTCTGAATCCGTGCGGGTTAATTTTTGTAAGAGAGTCCGTGGGGTTTTGGGACCAGGGATACATTCGAGTGAGTTTATCTCGTGGGACTCGAACGAATCACGCAGACGAGCGACAGTATGGCGCAAACGAAAATCTCTCTGTTCGTGCAGAGTAGAGATGGTACTATACAGACCATATGATTCTACAAGCATTCGGAGGTTAGGTTTTCTTGCTCTTCCTGTCTGATCCAATATCAGAGGCAATGTCTCTGCGAGGTGGATGGCTCGGTTCGCTGTATGGGCTGCTGCAATTATTTCCGCAACGGCACAGGAGAAGGATATTCTGCTTTGTTTAGAGCTGCTCCAGTCAACGACGTGGAAATTCATTTGATTGTTCTCATTGAAGGAGAGCCCACACAATGATTTGGTTTGCCCATAGGAGTTAGCTCCGTCGCTGAATGCCAGAACGTGAACTGGGAATGAGTTGGCGGAAAATGGACGTGCACCTGCTCTGCAAAGGAGTGTCAGCGATAGGAATTTCACATGAGCCAGAGCTTGGTTAAGCTGGCGGCTGTGAGACACTTTGAGGTGTGCCACATGTTGCTGTCGTTTGCTTGCAACTATAGAGGCTTGGGGAAGTGTTCCGTGTCCAAGAAAGTTCAATTTCCCCGTTAGGTCCGGAACTGCCTTAACTCTTCGCCAGTACACTTGGCATCGTTTCCCTTCCTGCGTGTGTGTGACAGTTGAATATGTTTGATCGAAGAAAGGAATTCTTGCATGCTTAAGGTGATTGAGAAGTCGGGAAGCTGCTTGATGAATAGGCGGTTGAAGACGATACCGTGTCCGTCGTTAAACCGTCCTACGTCAAACTTATCCGACATTTCGTTCCGAAATTGTTGGAAACGAGCAGGGTTTCCTGCAAGGATCATGTCGTCGACTACTTTCGCAAGCATTAGAACCGGCATCCCGGACTTTCAAAGTATGAAGAGTTGGGGTATTCCTGGAACTGCCCTGAACCCAGAGTCAATGCGCCATTCTTCAACGCACAGTTGCCAGAGTCTTCCTGACTCTACAAGTTCATATGAAAGGGCTGGGAGTTTCCAAACTTCGTCAATATACGGCCTCTATCCCTTCGGTGGGCGCATGTTTATATCCCTTTTAGGCTCTCACGCTTGAAGGTACGCAGATTCGATATCGAGGGATGCTATGTTCAAGTGGAAAAGTGCTGCTAAAAAAAGAACAAGACGGATTGTTGCGAATTGAGTGGTGGAGGAGTCGGTACGAAACCTGTCCTTTTCCAGGTCTTTGTTGCCGTGTGGGACGAGGCGGCACTTCAGCTTTAGAGTGTTGCTCTCGCCGTCGTGCTTAATTACAAAGAAATGGTGCGACGAGATGAGGTTCGCGTTTTTGGGAAGAGATCGTACTGAAAGGGCTTTATACGCGCCACGCTCTGCATAGCATTTCTTTTAATTCGCTATTGCTTCGTCTAGAAGCCACCTGGGCGCGCATTGGAGCTTTTGTTCGAAAAGGGTGTCATTCCCGAACTGTTTGCAGAAGTGTCGGAGTATGGCCTGTTTGGTGGACTTCAGGGATGCGTGAGGTGAAGTTTGTTTCAGCAAGATGGCCTCACCGATGTCTTTTCACGGCATGTTGAAGGGGCGCACGACATTGGCTTTAGCTAAGAACGCTGAGCTGGAAGTGTGGTCGTTCCATTCCGAGAAATCTGAGTCGAGATGGAGGTCATCTTCTAGCAGCGGGGCCTTGTCAGTTATTTTAACGAGAAAGTGCTCCGAGGGTGCGGAGGTTTCGTCCTCCTGATCGGGTGACTCAGGTAACAAGCGGGTGTCCTCAGGGATATTACTCCATCCAAGCTCTATGCGTTCAATGTCTTCTAGTAGACCGGACTTTGGCCGAATGCGAAGGTCCTCGTACGCTACCGTGTAGGTTTAGCCTTTGAGGTTCTTTGTAGAGGAGATTATGGCGTAATGCTCATAGACCTCTTTCACAAAGCCTGGGTACCATTGGCCTCTTTTGGTTACTTTTTTGAAGAAGTAGACCGGCGTCCCTGGAAGGAGCAGGGTCTTGTGCATGTGCTTGACATCTTTTGTACGGAGGAATACATGCAATGCGTGGCGAGCCGACCTTTCGTGGTATGCAGCTATTATTTCCTGCGCGACTTCCGTATTTAGAAGGACGGAAAGCGCGGGCCTGTATCCCCGTGCAAGCTCGAATCTGGAGAGGAACTTGGATCCTAGAAGAATGTTCATCAAGAAAGCTGCTTTGGAGACGATTTCTTGGTCGGACGGAGACTGCTGCCACCTCTGCGCTGTGTACTTCTTGTCTTTGACAAGACGTTGGATGACGTAACGGATTGCTTCGTTGGAGAACTCGACTATTCCGGGTTTGTTATGCCGACGAGCGGGCCTTGGTGCAAAGGTAATGTCGTGGGAGACACACATTGCTCTGTATTCATGGCAGTCGAACTCTGGATCGGCAGATACCTCTGCAGGAGGACCAAGCACCAGAATCCCATGAGTAGTGAAGTTCTTGACTGCCTCCTACATGTTTCTATAGAAAGAGAGCCATGCTGCTGACAAGCCCGTGGCTGCATCCGTAATGTGGAGGATGGGAAGGTTGCCGAGTTCGTCCGAGAACATGAAGTCTACTTGAACGTGTTCATTAAACTCTTTCAAGAGGCACGCAAAGGAGACTTTTCGCAATGTGAGAGGTCTATCTGTGCTTGCGCAGGCCGTGCAAGATTCAAAGGCTGCTTGGAGCAGGGCTTCAAGGGTTCTTGTTAGCACTCCGGTGCGGCCGCATATTCTTTTCATGTCTCTTGGGCGAAGGTGCGTGTAGAGGTGGAAGCGCTTGGCGAATCGCTCTTGGTTGTGGATGAGGTCCGTATTCACGGGATCTTTCTTTCTGCTGGTCAAGAAGGACTTCATCGACGCAGTTGTGGATGGAACAAGTAGCCGGCGTGTGCGCCTTTCCAGATCAGATCCTGCATGGTACGTTCTGAGTATCACAGGTTCTTCATCACTATCCACAATCCCGGGAAGAATGCGAATCTCATTCGAGCCTCCGAGGATGTTGGAACGGGAAAGGATATCGTTTCCCAGAAGAAGGGGGCCGGTACCTTGAGTTACGTAGAAGCGGATCTGAAATTAAACTCCGTTCTCATCCTTGCTCGAGAACTTCCACATTGCAAATGCCAGGGCAGCATCCTTGCAAGATTCCCCGAAACCATGAAGAAATGGTTCGCAGTCGAGCTTCTCTAGGACCAGGTCGATTCCCGAGGATATGCAAAGATGTGAGATTGTCGATAGTGCGCCATCACTCTTCGGACAACCTGGATCCACTATAGGATTCAGATCAGCAAAGCCCATTGGAAATCTGTGATACAGGTTGGATATTGATATGATATCTCTGCAGGACGTAGGATTAGAATGAAACTTTATCGTACAGATATGAAAGATATTTAGAAAGGAAACATTTTCGATAACCTTCGATATATTCCAGAAGTGAAACTGATATATATGTGATATATCTTTGGTACTACGTTCTACATTTCCGATAAAAGTGCGATATATTTTGAAATTTGTCATATCAGATCTCCCTCAAAATTATACCCTAAATACATCAGATGCATATCAAGAACGTTCGTGAGAATCACTCAAATATGATATCTAATTCAACAATATACTAAAAACGTATCTGAATTGTATCAAAACCTTAAAAATTCTGCTTCAAATATATCAAACAATTCGAAACCCGGATTAAGACCGTCGGAAATGCTCACGAGAACGTATAGTGGACGTTCCTTTCTCAATCACGTTCGTTGCCTTCACTTCCTGACCGAACACTACCCCCGCTCAATATAGGATTGAACTCAAGGCGTTCCGTATTTCCCGTTTTAAAATTCACTATCGCGTTATTTAGAAAGTTAAATGATTGTCATAACTACTACGTACGCATACCTATAGAATAAAGGCACCCAGTTTAGCAGGAAAAAATAAATGAATTGCGTCCGTTAAGTTTTCTGCGTGGACAGCGGTCCGGGATGGAATGGCGCTTCATCAGTGTCCTGATGAAGCGCCACAACACCCCGGACCGCTGTCAAGCGCGACACCACCCCGGACCGCTGTCCATGCGCAGTGGCCGATGAAGTTGGACGACACCTCGGACGGCTGATTGTGGCTGATGAAGCTGGACGACACCTCGGACCGCTGTCCACGCGAGAACAAAATTTATATTTTCGGACGGCGGTCAGGGGTGGAGTGGCGCTTCATCACGGCACTGATGAAGCGCCACTCCACCCCCGACCGCTATCCACGCGCCGTGGCTGATGAAGCTGCACGACACCTCGGACCCCTGTCCACGCGAAAACAAAATTTAATTTTTCGGACAGCGGTCTGGGGTGGAGTGGCTCTTCATCATGGCACTGATGAAGCGCCACTCCACCCCCGACCGCTGTCCATGTGCCGTGGCTGATGAAGCTGGACGACACCCCAGACCGCTGTTTACGCGAAAACGAAATTTAATTTTTCGGACAGCGGTCCGGGGGTGGAGTGGCGCTTCATCAGTGCCGTGATGAAGCGCCACTCCACCCCGGATCGCTGTCTACGCGCCGTGGCCGATGAAGCTGGACGACATCTCGGACCGCTGTCGACGACGGTTTCCACTTATGATTCTTTTATGAAAATTTAAAGCCCTGCATCTTCTTATAATGAGGGGAGGACGTAAGGGTACATCCTATCAAATCGAAGAAGGTAGTTTTAACGACTACTTTCTCTAACTTTATATGAATAGATTTTCCTGTAGCGCCCAAGGTCGTGACCGATAATGAATACCCGCTTTGCGAGAACCACGAGCATTATGTGGTTGTCGGAGAAGAAGAACTCATCACTGGCCACGACCTTCTTCTAGTGACTATATTGGGGACTATTCTTCTTCAGTGATTGAAATATCAGTCATGGCTAAACACGATTATCTGAGTTGAACAACTCATATAATCGTAGTCCAATATGACCGGTAGCTCAACCACTTTCGATAGTTCGACCTAACACAGTCTAATCTAGTCGGTCTACTAAATAACCACAGTCCAACAGTGATTGAGCTGGCCGTCAAAGCCAAAGCCGATTACATGTGTTGAACTACTCAAATAATCGTACTCGACCATCACGGCCAGCTCAAACACTTCCGAATGTTCTGAGTAAAGCAAGGATGCAGAAGTGGCATACACTGTGTCCGGTGACTCTGGCTTGAATACGCAATAGCATGGAAAATAGAAGAGTACGTCAGTTAGTACGATTCACAGAAAACGAACAAAATTGTCGAACGTACCTTGTACGCCACTACGTCCGCCCAGCAGAACGAGGACGGAAAAAGCACCTCCCTTATGCAGTTTCCGGCGATATGTTCTTCTTCTGTCACAACCGAGAGGATCACTTGGTTGTGACAGGAGAAAAAGAGATCCCTAGAAACCGTAACGGGGAGGTACAGAGCGTGGTGCTTACCGATGCGGTTTGCAGGAGAGCGAAGGTGCTTAAGTACACGCGGCGTCACATTTCAAACAAGCGCCAGTCGCGAGGGGGCCGCTGTCAAGGTGGAAATTATTTTTTTTCGGGTGGACAGCGGTCCGAGGTGTCGTCCAGCTTCATCAGCCACGGCGCGTGGACAGCGGTCCGGGGTGGATTGGCGCTTCATCAGTGCCGTGATGAAGCGCCACTCCATCCCGGACGGCTGTCCGAAAAATTAAATTTTGTTTTAATTTTTCTCCCACGGCGCATGGAAAGCAGACCGCCTCGAGTGGCACTTCATCTAAGCCGTGATGCAGCGCCACTGCACCACGGACCGCTGTCCGGAGAGCCGCAAGTTATAACTTCGCCTATACTTCCATATCTAGAAATTACCGCACCCCCCTCTCATCCCTGCCTTCCTTTATAACTGTTTATCACCGCATAAGCCCCCCTAACATCGCCCAATTTTCTTCTACTCCTCTACTTCAGAGTTCTGGTACCGTTTTGGCGTCTGAACTTCTCCTTCACATCGCTAGTTTCACAGCCGTCTGCCGTCCGCTCCCGTCTACCATCCGCACTCATCTCTCGTTCGCTGCCATCTGTCGTCAGCTTCCGTCCGTTCGCCCTCGCCGTCCGCTGCCGATATCAATGATCTGTTTTCTCACGACCGCTCTCGTTCTCCTTCCGTATTCATAATACAGCCCCCCGTTATTGTTTAAAATGGGTGCCGCAACCACATCCAGGTCTAAGTCACCGTCACCGGCACCTCCGACATCCGACATGAAGGTTGGCAAAATGTTCGGTTCTGGGGCTGAGCTTCTCACCGCGTGTCTCGCCATCCTTGATCACTATGCGTCGACGATGCGAGAGGAAGATGAACCTAGGAAAGTGGGACACAGCGAATTCGTTCAATATATCATCAAGAATCGCACTGTTCAGACGTTACCAAGAAGTACTTCTCTATCCTTCTTGGACCCACTCACCCGTCATGCAGTGACGATGAGCTCAAGGCTGTGTGCGGGAAGGGTTTGTATCGTCAGCTGTATCTGTCGACGAAGTTGCTTGACATCGTGGACGGAGACAAAGACAGGCGTGTGAGGGATTTTTGGAATGCCTATACCAGAGTGGACTTTCAAGGAATACCGTAGAATGTGACGTTACCCGAATTCTTCAAGTCCATGAGTATAGCTTCCAGGCGTGTGCGCCGGATAGTTCCCCCTTTCGGTACGAGCATGGCCACAAATTTCCAGAGAGTCCTCTTTCTTTCCCTTATTCAAAAAGTATCTATGCAAAAGCGCCTTCAGGAGCCATAAGAGGCGTAAGAAAGAGAAGGGATATTCCACCCTTTTTGGGAATGTGCAAATATCGCAGAATCTCCAAGCTCAGTGTGCGGTTTTTGGTGTGCAGCTGGTAACAAAGGCCTGGGATTGTTTCTCCCAATTTCTGGGATTCCCTAGCGCTGAGGTCATGGTTCTCCCTTTTCTACTGCTCGTGTACGATGACATGCAGTTTAAACCCATTGAAATGCGTTTCGAGGGATTCCTGCACAAGGAAAACGACCATCGCTTGCTACCCAGCAACACGCAAACTCTTCGGGAAGACGAGGTCCAACCATGGGCATGAAATCTTCTGGAGGACATTGATGTGGCCCTGTGAACGCTTGCGAAAGAGTTCATTTCTGATCTGAGCAAGGTTGTTCTGAACGAGCAGTTGTACACAATATCAGAACCTGGACGATGGGCCGTTCTAAAGACGCTTCACAGGAACCCGTCAAGAGCGTTTGCTCAGAGATTTGATTGTTTCTCTAACTCGCTTATGTCCTCCATCTTGGAGACAATAAGCGCATTGAAAATCAAAGCAACACTCATTGTCCTTTATATACCTCTCCCGCCGATATCGAAACCAGAGCCTGCCATCGAAATTCATGACGACGACGATGAGCAGTTGGAAAGGGGAAATACTTCGGAGGGGAAACAAAGAGGTGATGGAGATGGCGGAATTGGTATGGATGTAGTGGGTGAGAGTGGGAATGAGGATGTTGGTGAACAGTCGTCCGACGCTGACATACAGCCTCCTGCTGCCATTTCTTCGTTGGACGATAAAATGGCATTCCAACGTTGTGAACTGGAGATGGAGAAATACTTTCGAATGTATAATTGCGGGTTCGACGATATGGTGGAAACGAACGAGCATCTGTGAAACAACGGAGTGTCTCCATTGGGGAAAGTGCAACTGGTTCCTATGGACCCACCATACAACCTAATGGCTGATAATAACCGACACAACAGTTGGTACGATATGCTGAGCGCTGAGCATATGAAGAAGGCGGCAAAGCTTTTATCAAGGCTGCTACGTCCGGGGGGCCATTTCGTTATCTTCTATGCCTTGGAACAGGTGACCCAGTGGATAAGGGTGCTTATTTTTATTGGAGCAAAAGACGAGCAAGGGGTTCCGAGGCGATCGTTTGTTGCGGACCAGGTCTCAATTCATTTTATACGGTCGCGAGGCAACCCCATGCGAAACCCGGGACGCAGGCCCTGCTACTTGTTCCCTCCCATAGTGTATGCGGCCCATGGTGTTCGAAGTGGCCTCACTTATGCACAGCAGCATGCGATGGGGGACTATGAGAACTTCAACTACGTGCAGTCGAGGTATCCAGGGTACCACAGTGTTATTGACCAGGTCCCGCCCATGTCCAATGGGGAGACTCTTCAATGGAAAAAAAAGGAGGAGGGTGGGGGTACATGTTGCAAAAGGTGAGGTCGGAACAAAAACCTCGCGCGTTGTTGAAGGAGCTGATCAGCAGATTTTCGCAGCCAGGTGATACAGTGGTGACTTGTTCGCGGGACCGTTTTCGACTTCCATGGCATGCATGGAGTTACAACGTCATCGGAAGTTTGTTGGTTGTGAGCTGGACCCTGACTGTTTTGCGCATGCTAGGTACGTTGCAATTGTTCAGTTCGCGATGTGCATGCGCAGTAATGAGACGGACATTCAAATTACGCAGGAGGTCCGAAACTCTGTGAATAGCGTGATGGACTTGTTTCCCCAGTGGAGCGCTCTTTCTTCACGATCATGGGAGGCTCCATCCGGCTTCCCACAGTATCAAAAGTTCCCACCGTAAATTGTGGACTTTCTGGCATCGATGTGGCAGGAAGAGGGCATGGCTATGACCGGCAGGCGCAAAGCGCTGCATGAGTGGCCTCATAAGTTGCAAAGGAAGATGGGTCTCCCGGATTGGAACGCGATGTTGGCACTGGATGCCACTATGTGTGGTTGTCGCATTGGGAAGTTGTCGATTCGTCACCATGACGCAGGAGTGGGAGTGTTTACCACGCGCCATTTCATTAAGAACGAAGAGATATGTTTCTTTTACAGAACTCTAGTGTACCATGACCTAACGAAGAGGAAGGAGGTACACAAAAAGAAGGGGAAGGGTTGTTGGGAGCCACCGCCGCACGTTTTTGAACTTATGCGATGGAGGTTAGCCTGCAAGACGAGATATTCCGGAAACTACCGGAAAGGAGACGAGAAGTACCTACAATCCCTGTATGGATTGTCCCCGCTCCATTTTTGTTGGGTAGAACAATTAACGACCCAAAATATATGGAGGGGGATGAAGATAGGAATGCAGTGGAAAATGGCTTGAAGCAGCGACGGACTGCCAATGTGGCGGTGAGTTGAACCCCAGGAACTGGGTGAACTCCACCTAAATTAAGAGAATACCGAATGCTTGCCGTCCGGGCACTTCGAGTTGTAGAAGTGGGAGAAGAGTTGTTTGCAGATTATGAAATGGAGTACACATGGGGTACGTCTTCGAATCCTATAGTAATCGAGCAGAGCTCAATTGATTTATGACTTATAGAACCGAAAGGTGTACCATAGTATGTGTAAAGTCCAATTATGTACATTTTATTACGCTTTCTCTCTAGCTCTCTTGTTCCACAGGGAAGGACGAGAACTCCCCCAAGTGAGTAAGTGTCGTCACTTTTATCATCCAGCGACGTGAACAAAATAGGATTAGGATTTGGGGGAGTGGATTGACGTGCAAGTACATAAAATAGAAGATACGGAGTACATGTGATATCATGTGAAAGTGTAACAGTTTTTGGCAGTGAGGTTTCGTACAGGAAGGGAAATTTCCGTCCCAATTTTCGGAAAGTGATTCCGGAAAGTACTAAAAAGGTGCGATATTTCTACCACACGTCGAGCGGAGGTGTGCGTTTTACGGGGGACCTGCGATCACGCCGAGCGGCTAACACCTCTTGCGGCGAGCGGCGACAACATCTAGAGCGCACCGCCGGGAGCATCGTCGTCGTCCGATTCCATATGGGGAAACGTAAAACGAGAAGCGCGAATGCGAATGCGAATGCGGAGGATGTAAGCGGGCGCGCGACAAAAGGGCAAACGCGTGCAGAGGTGGTAGATCGGGTTCGCGAGGATGGCTTGGGTAGTACTACGCGTGCGCCTCGAAGCGGCGATGTGGAAAATGACGAGGGCGGTATTGGGCGTACTTCGCGCCCTCCTCGAAGCGAATTACGTGACAAAGGTAGGAAGAACACGGAGAGACGTGATCGAGGCCGACCTTTGGAGCAAACCGAGCGAACCGAGCGAACCGAGCGCACCGAGCAAACGGAGCGAACCCAGCCAACCCAGCGAACCGAGCGAACGGTAGGTGCTTTGGTAACACAAGCTACTCCGCCTCCACATGAGATGGGAAATGGAGGAGAGGAAAGCAGGCAAGGGACGGGAGGAAGGCAGGGGGATGATGCGCGGGGCGGTAAAAATAGAGGTGGGCGGCGAAGGGGCGATGACTCCACGCAAGTTGTAGAAGAAGGCGAGTGCGGAGATGTCATAGAGAAAGGGAGGGAGTGTCGCAGTGGGGGGGAGGAAAGGACGATAGCAAGAAGTACTAGTGGGATAGTTAGCTGTGGTATTCGAGGGAAGGAGGGAGAGAGAGTGGTTGGGTTTGGCGTTCGGGAGGGGAGGGCTCGCGAAAGAGAAGTAGGAGGAGGCGTTCAGAAGGTGAGGAACGAAGGCATGGAAGTTGTGGTTGATGTTGGGAGGAATTGAATGGTGGGCAGAGAAAGACCTGGTGGACCGCGACATACTGCGATGCGGGAGGAAGAGGAAGTGGGGGGGTATGAGGTATATGAGGGAGCATGGAAACGCAGAGGACACTGGGAGGCTAATTAGGCGTGTGGGCGATGGAATGGGAAGCCACGCCAATGTGGAGAGGATGGAATGGCTCCGAGACAATTTGCCCGGGAGAGTTGTAGGACATAGCAGTTGTGGATCAGTGATTGAGAATGTGAGAGACAATATACAAGTGGATGGGAGGGTATTCTAAGGAGAAGATGTCGTTGTCAAAAACATGCATAGAACCGGAGGGAACTTGATGGAAACTGCGGTACGAATGCATGAAGAAATACGTGTGAGGCATAATGCAGTTCGGATTGAGGACGATGTGCATGAAGCAGGAGTCGACGATTCTGGGGATAATGGAGAGAGGAACGGAGCAAGGGAAATGGGAACTACAGGAATAGCAGAAGAAGATGAAGAGAACTTACGTGTGTTGCCAAGGTCTGCACTGGTTGAGAGGGTGAATTCGTTGAAAGTGAAGCTGGGAAATATGAAGGGAGATCATTATACCATGATGGTGAGTTTGAAGCTCACGCAGAAAGAATTGGAACGGGTGAGGGAGGAGCTGAAGCAGCAAAATGTGTTGATTGAAAGTTTAAGGAAGGCTGTGAAGGGTAGGAAGCGGAGGGGGTGTGGGAAGGAAGTGAAGGGGCGTCGAAAACATGAAATAGAGGTGCCAGAATGTTTCTATGGATTTGCAAGGGCTGTATATGATAAGACTCTCCACTATGCGAAGTTGGAGGCGTCAGAACTCTGTTTTGACACGGAGAACGTTGGTAGGAGCTGGAAGAACAGGAATGAGACGGTGGGAGAAAGTAGGGAAGGCAGCATATTGGTGGTTGGGGAGAAGGAGATGGTGCCTCGGTGCCCGTATCAAGTGGCATATGAGATGAGGGCGTATACGCCATCAACGGAGTGAGGAAGTGATGTGCTGTTGAAGTATGTGGTGGAGACGGAAATAATGCGAGATACTTGGGAGACGATACGAGAAGCGGGAAGGAAAAAGGAGTGTTTGGATAATGTGAGTGCGGACAGGTGTCTGTGGCAGTGGATGAAGCAGACATTAAGCGATGTTATTGGGGTGCGGAAGCGGGCGGCTCGCGACAAGTTATTCTCCATCCTTGGATATGATTTGATTGCGAAACGTGCGAAATTTACTGAGGGGAATGAGCTATGGGAAGCGCTAAAGCAGCAGATGGGAGAGGCGCGCGAGAAGCTGATGGGAAGGGAGGAGGGCGGGGGGGAATGAGTTGTGTGCGTGGAGAACGAGCCGGCTCGAAGACCTTGCGTATTCCGGGTCTCGTGCGGTTGGGCCACCATGAGAGGTTGATGATGAAGATATGTACTTCAAGAATGGGATGGCGGTGGCACTGTTGGAGGATTATATGGGATACGCAGTGGAGAGGCAAAGTAACGGTAAGCGGCAGTACGTGGATGGGACCGTGATGCACCTTGCGAAACTTGACGCCTGGATTGCCTGTGTGGTGAAAACTATGAACGAGGTTGTGGGAGGTGGAGGGCAAAGACAGCTTTTGTTCTCTACTTTGTATGGGAATTATCTACCTGGGGCTGTTGAAGGAATACTTGGGGTAGCCTGGAAATCGCTACAGGAGGAGCATGCCGAGGAGTTTGGGAACGATGGGTTTGTGGATGGAGATCCGAGGTGTGTGTTGGGAAACTCTGAGAGAACTGCGACAGTTGGGCTGTGGGTACCTCCGAGGGAGAACATATACCTAGCTGTGAGGGAGGACAATTTTATTGCAAAACTAACACAGAGACTAGGTGCAGTTCTTGATTGTTACATAGCGGCCTGTCGACCGGAGGACGCGAGTTTCGGGCGGTTGGGGGCACACCGCGCGGAACGCAGAGAAGGGACAGGGGTTGATGGTAGGGAAGAGGCGGGCTCCTAAGTGTAGGGTGAGGTGCAGTGGGGGGAAAGGGGTGGAGGTATATGTTGGATGGGGAAGAGATGCCTCTTCTTTCTCATGTCATGCGTATCTTCACTCCTTACAATTGAAACAAAGCGGGTTTAAATTTTTATGAAGCTGAAGCTAACAGGGAATAGAGGCTACGTGTTTGATGATAAATAAGGCTTGGCGGTTGGGTCTCGATAGAACCGATTGAGATAGAATCGGTGAAAGCGCCAGTGTAGACGAGAAGTGAAGGGAGGAGCGGGGTAGTTCCGGCGGAGAACATGAACGGAGCCAAGGATGGAGGAAGAGGGGATGAGTCCATACCAAGGGGAAACGTTATCGGAAGTGGAGTGGGTAGAGATGGGAACTGGGTGGATGGTGTGGTTATGTTCGTCGTCTGTTGCCCATCGGAGGCAAACGCAGTTTAGGGTGAGATCAACGCCGTCGCTGGGTGGGATGAGTTCCATGAACTGGACGAAGGCGAACTCCTTGGGAGAAGAAATTGGAGAAGGAAGGGCGAACAGAAGAAGGGAGATGAGTTTACAGACCCAGACGATGGATGTGGAGGGGGGGAGGTGGAGCCGCCGACGAGAATGTGGGAGAACTTTGGAGACTTCGATGGACCGAAGGAGGGCGTAGCAAAAATTCGTTGGATGAGAGAGACTGGAGGATCCTGGGGCGCGAGCTCGTTCTGCTCTTCAATCTAGTTGTCGAGTGTTGGGATGTAACCGCCGACGACGTAAGCGGATTTGACTATGGTGAGTCGGGCGTGACGGAGGGCGGGGAAGTTGTCAGTGACTTGTAGGACTTCGAGAGAGAGGGTGATGAAGGATGGGAGGGCGTCTCTTCCGAATTGTGCAAGAATGGATAGGGTATCGGGGGGGAAGAGGTCTTGAAGAGATTTGTGAGGGAGGTGAGGATTGGAGCAAATGAATTTGTGGGCAGTGATTAAGTCAGCGAAGGAGATGTGTTTGCCATCACGGACGAAACTGGGTTCTCGAGACTGGAGAGGGGAAGCGAGGCCAGAGAAGGAGGTTATGGAAGGGTTTGTGGAGACGGGATTCCAGTCCTTGATGGAGTTGGAGCGGTGGATGACACGAATGGTTTCTTGATGTGCGGTGGATCTGCGCTTTGAGGTTTTGGAGTAGTGGGACTTGAAGAGGGTGTGGGCGTGCTCGAATATGCCAACATCATTGAAGTGGAGGCCTCCGAAGCGGCGAATGTCCTCGACAATGTGGTCGAGGAGGTGGAACTTGAGGGTTCCGAAGCTGGAAGTGTGGTGGGGGCCGAGAACGAGTACGGCTGTGCGCTTAAAGGAGCAGATTTGGAATTGGAGGTCGGTGAAACGGGCTCAGGTCCATTCGGTGAAGGTGTTGTATCGCATGGAGGCGAGGGGGAGGTCTGAGTACTTGGAGAAGACGGAAGTAATGGGAGCTGAATCAACTTTGTCACAGCATCGGTCGAAGAAGGCGCCTATGAATGTGTACAGGGAGGTCTGTGCGGGAGACGGGCATATATGACAAGGGTGTCGGGGGCGGGTTCCGTGGGAGAAGGCGAGGTTGTCATTCGCTTCGGGGATGTCGGCGCAGTAACTGGCGATAATTGGGTGAAAGTGGCGGAGAACGCCATGGGCGTCACGGAAGGGGAAGCCGTTGAGACCGAAGGAGAAGAGAGGGCCGAGAAGGTTGGAGATAACGAGCTGAATGAGTTCCATTTTGGTGTGGCCGGGGATGTGAGAGGAGGTTTGAGGTATGGATTCGTGGTCTTGGGAGGGGTTGGTTGGGAGGAGAAAGGTTGGCAAGTATTCGAGAAGGGTGAGGTGTTCGGTGATGCACTTGTGACGGAAGGCATCGGAGAAGTTGAGAAGGGTGATGTGAAGGGGGTAGGAGGTGATGGAAGAGGATATGAGGGAGGTGGAGGACTTGTCGGAGTAGATTTGGATCAAGCCGATGAAGGAGTGGATACCGGTGGAGTCGGGGGTGTGCCAGATGCAGGAGTCGTTGGAGGAGTGCATGATTGCGGCTTTGAGGGCGGGGACTGCTTCTTTACCGATGGTGAAGGCCATGGGGTGGGCGAAATTCGGGGAGCCGGAAGGTGTTGTGTGGGAGACGGGGTAGAAGAAGGTGTTGTGGAAGTGTGCGAGAGCGAGTTGTTGTTTGAGGACCTGGATGGGGTCCTTTCTGAAGATGGTGGTGGAAAAGAGCTGCTGTGGGTCCGAGAGGGTGGTGAAAGCGAAGCCGATGTTGCTGACTCGGTGTTGGAAGAGGTCTGTTCGAAGTTTGAGACACTGGGAGGCGGAGGAGACGGCATTATGGAAGGCGGATTTGGAGAAGGCGGGGTCGTGGAGGAGGGCGATGAGTTCGTCAGCCTTTCGGAGGCCGAGGGAGGAGGCGATGGAAGAGATGTAGAGAAACATGCGTTCGAGGTGGTGTTGTTGAGGTGGGGGAAGGAAGGGGGAGAGGAGGGGGAGTAGGGGAGGGGGAGATGGAGCCGAAGGGGGTGGTGGCGATGTGGTAGGCGTGCTGGGTGTGGAAGGAGATGGAGAGTTGCTGGTGGTGGTAGGAGTCGTCGTCTGCGATGGGGACGTTGTCGGAAGGGCGGTTTGTGGGAGGGGGAGGTGTATGGAGGTGGGTGGTAGACTTGTGACGATTGATGCGTGGGGGGAAGTGGGGGAGGCCTCCGCCTGGAGAGAGGAAACGCTTGTTTGGGTTGAGGCGATTGGGGCATCTTCTCTGGTGCCTTTGGATGGCTGGGATGGTGCGGGCGAAGAAGGAGCAGCCTTCAAAGCAGCAGTTGGGAATGGCGGGGAGGGTTGGGGGGCTGTTGGAGAGGATTAAGGGTACGTAGCGGGGAGCGTAATATGGCGCACGGCCGGTGGGACAGAGTGGTGGGGATGATTGCACGTGACTCGAAGGCGTTTCATATATTTAGTATACGAATGCCTGATGTGAAAGTTGTTGACTAGTGAACCGATCTCCACAAACTGAAAAGGTATTCGATCTATTTGTATACTCCTATTCCTATTCGATAAACAGCTATTTAAGTTTCTATCTAAGTGTCTATCTCGCTATTTGCCGCCGTATACATGAACGTCGGTGACACTAACACACTTACATTGCGCTGCGAAACTACCATAAACGAAAGAAGTATGCTAGTTTCCCTTCCATCCAAACTAACAAAGATGGAAACAATTTGGAATAATTCTTTCGAAAAAAACTAGCACAAGTGGAAAGGTGGAAATATTTTCGGAAATTAACACTTCCAAATTTGGATAAATTCAAAAGTTTTTCGTTCGTTTTAATTCGGTCATTTTTGACCGCTTAACTAGCATTCCGATAACACCGACGATCTAAACCAAAGTGGTGAAAGGATACCATCTCAGGTCTCTAATGAGTTCCTAGTGGAACGCCTTGTAGGTCACCGCCGTACCCAAGAAGGCCTAAGTACACAGTACGCTGGTATGGCTGGGGCGCTGACGGTGATACCGCCGAGCCGCTCTCAGCCATACCACACCACTTCCGGGTGAGCTACTGGAACCGCAAGGGAGAGGACATGCCGAATGATGGGTAAACCTTGGAGGTAATGCCGTCCCCTAAGTAAGGGGGAAAAGCATTGTAATGAGGAGCACCAAAGTCGGTTCGGACGCTTACCGGGAAAGTACAACCAGACCGAAGCCTTCCGCGAGGGTACGTCCAAGGAGCGGTAGCGCTAAAGTCGGACGCACCGTTGTATGCGCGCCGTTGCACACGCGCCATGCATGTGCGTGGCACGCGCGCGAACCGGCTCGGTGCAAACATTCAAAAAATTGTTTCTTTTTATTTGACGAGGTATACGCGCGCTGTTCGTGGCGCGCCGTGCGGAGTAACCGATTCAGTTTACACTATTGTGTGTAGGGAGCGAGCAACGGCACGGTCAAAAAATCTAAGTATTTTGAACGTGCCGCGCTCCCGAATCGGCCATTCTCAGCCTCTGAAACCGTTTGGTTCTCGAGATACAGACCAAAAGGGGTTTCTGCGTTTTCACTCCCATATGGAGGGGTAATTTTCCGGTCTAATATTTTGATTCGCCTTGCAAGTAACCTCCAGGGTGAAACACCGCATGTGCGCCCATGCATGGTTAGGGGCCATGCAAAACCATCTAGGTACATTGCTGGCCACTGCGCGCAAGCGCGTGGCACAACATCTGACCTTTTGGGAAGGCGAAATCGCTCGCTGCGCCGTACGAAGGCGCATCGGAGTACCAACGTGGTGAACCATACTACGAGCACCTACAAGGAATTAACCGTCAACCATCGTGGTACGCTGGTCTAAAGAGGGGGGAGGAGAGTTTGAAAACCTAATTAGAGATGCGCAGAGCTAAGGAAGGGGGGGAGCTGTTTTGAGCTTCCTCCCTCGCTACGCTCCGCATCTCAAAAGAAATTGGAACCTAACATGAAAACGCATAACTTGTAAGTTTACTTGAAGAGTAACACCAATAGGGATGCAGGAGCAACGTGGCTCAAGCAGAGACCCAAGTGGATACGACAATCAACCTGATGGGTGAGTGGCAAAGTGGGGCCCCGAGGAGCCTTTAGCTGAGAATCTCCGACCCGAAGTGGTGTTCTGATGGGCTCCCGGCCAAGGCTGGAAGAGATGAGCCTAGCCTGGAGCCTGGCTACGCGCGCAAACATGACCCACGCGGGTACTAGTAGGCACGCTGACGCCTGGAACTAAGTCGGCACCCATTGGAGGTGGCGCGCTCGCCTGCGCAACCGACGGAGGTACCGACGACCCGATGTGAAGAGGAGCCTGCGGAGCGGCTAGAAGGCCGGGGTTCAGGCTAGTACCAAGTATGGGATCCTCCAAAAGTTTTGTAGGCGTTGGGCCCATGGCCGTCGCTAGGCCTTCCACCTGGTTGGTAGCCATCTGGTAGAGCTCGACCTGGAACCGGTTCCAGAACTCACCAATTTGGGAAAAGGATCGCATGTACTGTGCATGAAGAGCCAGGATGCTTTCCAGAAGGGTAAGGGCTTCGACCACAGAGGTAGGACCCGCCCGCTGGAAGTTCACCACGCAGGCTTGGCGGACCCGAGCCATTAAACCTGAAATGGCCTGGGAGTCCACCTGAGAGGGGACAGGCGCCGCAGCCGCAGCCATGACACCCCCGAGGATAGCCCGCGGAGGCCCATCAACCCTTGGGGTAATAGGGAGAAGAAAAGTCATAACAGTACGGGCAGGCGTATTGCGTCCCTCCGGAGCGAAAGTAGGCGCTGAAGTGACCACAGGGGTAGCTGCTGGCGATTTCACCACGGTTGGGAATGGCTAGGGACTCTCTGGAGGCCTCTGATCGGTCGGTGCCCCGGGATAGCGTTGCTCCGCGCGAGATACAACCTTCCAGAACACCGGATCGAAAACCTCCCACCCCTGCTTGGCTCCCCACGGAAAACTCTCCACTTGGGTAAGCAACGACTCCAGCTGCTCAATGGAGTAGTTCGTACCTGCCACAATGGTTCCGAGTCCAAATAGGCGAATGTCGCGAATAACCCTCGGGGAAATGAAAAACATACGACCAGGAGGTTGCACACCGTCACGGTAAATCTCGGCTTCTCGAGAACGACAATCCCAGTCAATACCGTAACGGGCAGCCTGCAGAGCCAGAATGGCCACCAATACGGCCCATTCCGTGAGGGCAAGCGACCAAATGAGGTAATACCGATCGTGGTTACGGGTGATGTAGCTCCCGAAGTAGGCCAATACCGGTGGGGTTGGGACGCTAAGCGACATCGGAACCTCATAGGCATTCTACCACTCAGGTCGGGCCACACACCAAGAGGTTCTTCTATTATTAGGTTGTGAGAAGAACTCCACATTATGGAACCCATGTATGAAGCGGTTGAAGCTGGACCGGGTGCGAATGCGAGCCTCGGTGGCAGCATTTACCCCCCACCTACGACGGTTAGCCCATTGGATGGTATTGTAAGGCCTATCGAAGCAAACCAAATGTAGAGAAGCCGGAGGGTACTGCTGCGGAAGGGAGTCGTACTGACAGATCTTCACAACAAGACGTCGGTAATAATGGAGCTCCGGTTCATTACGAACGTATGGCAGATCGCTGGGATAAAGCGGGGGAATGAAATACCTCATTGGTGTGTGTCAGTGGCGGCTATCATAGCACTCCACCCGACCCTGACGAGGTTTAGATTCTTTATCTCGACGGTGGAGCGTTTGCGGGACGGAGCGGAGACGCACGCAATCCCAACGAAACAAACCCAAGAAGGTATTCAAAGTTGGACGGCGCAAGACGCCGGGAAGCAATGTGTTCCCCGGCGCCACTGGCCAGTTCCGACGGTACAGCGTCGCTTGCGAAACCATTCTTGGATCGACCCCGAAGATACCATTTTGGGAAACGTTCCAGTCGGCCGTGGTGAACGTCTCCAAACCATAATAGGAAATACCACGAAGAATCTCGGGCTCCGGACCATACGGGTCCTGGATCCCTTCTTGAATCTCTTGAGGTTGATGTGAGGCAGACTGAACCGGCTGGCTCCGGGAACCAGTTTGGATGCTGGAATGGTACAAAGCAGCACGTCGAGAACCAGAATTGGCAATGCCGCTTCCGCGGCCGCGCGAAGGACCAGCACACGACATGGTGTGATGAGTACCGTGAGGGAGTGGTTGAGACGGCGAGCATTCGACCGCAGGGGTGAAGCGAATCGGCTTTTTATTCAAAATGGGTGAGTCACTAGAGCTGATGCTCAAAACCTCCAGCCGTTCGGGGCCCCATGCTGGTTCAAACATTAAGGTATCGGCATTGGTCGCCGATGGCACGCCGTCCCTTGGGGTTACCTCGTCCGATTGACCAACATGGGGAATCGAAAATCGCCGTGTACCGCTACGGGTGCGAGCCCGCACGCTGGTATCAGGGTTACCAATGTGGTTCAGATAAGGATCGGGGGTCACCATAAACGGATTCAACCTTGTCGGTCGGACGAGAAGCCACGGTGGCTCGAGCCCGCGTAAACAAACCGCAAAGGGGTACGAAGGTAACCAGAAGGGAGAACGGTGGGACAACCTCGATGGAGTCAGCAGCAGTGCCTCGAAGGGACGCAAATGGAACCTGAAGGGTACGGCGTGACAAGCCCCAACCAAGGGGGCGCCAAAATCCTGCACGGTACAGTCCGCACAGAAGCGCAAAGCTGCGCCGCGTACTTCAATGGGCGCGACGACGCGGAATAGGCGATTGAAGCCCTGAATCCGTTAAGGCGTATGCAGACGCGGGCTGGTAGTCGAACCTCGAAGGGACAGAGAGACACGCCGCAATCAAGTGGGCGCCAAAACCCTTCACGGTACAGTGCTCACAAGAGGTCGAAGGCGCAACCCGCCCCCCCACTGGGTATACCGACAGGGTAAATGGGTCGAAGCTGTGAAACGAAAAAGGTACAACCTTGGAGGTATGCAATGGGCGCGCGTCGCGCCCATACCACAAATGGGAATGGACAGAGCCACAATCGGTGATGACCAAGGTGGTGGACAGAGTGCGCTCGGCGACGTAGAGCCTGCGAGACGCACGGCGCGAGATGGCACGAAGGCTGCGACAAGGACCAAATTGGTACGACGATGCAGCCGACTTGGTGAAAGGATCTAGGAGCCACGAGGGCGTGGGTCAGGGTAGAAAGGGGGTCTGTAGTACAATGAGACCTCAATGGGTTGGTGCCACGTGGGCCTACTGGTGCGCCTTGCTGGCTGCACTGTACCCAATTGGTATTCTGTATTTTATAATTTATAATTTCTAAGTTATAGTCTAGGATAGTTTAGCATTGCTGGCCCATGACAGTAGGTCATGGGCGCAGCCGATGACGTCATGCCCGCAAGGGAGATTGGCGTCGGTGCACCTTGTATATATTACGGTGCACCTCGCCTTCCCCCTTGGGTATTGTAAAGTCAGGCACCATTAGGGCAGTAACTATACCATCTTGTTCACTTGCTACTCTATTAATATTCAGGTTTTACCGCGCGTCGACGTCTACTACCGTACACCTACACGGTTTAGACTAGTTGCCCCGCCGTTTGCCTCTGCGGGTTTCAGGTGCCCTACTACCATATTGGTTGTGTGTTTTTCTCTTTTAGGTTGAGCCTTCGCGCGCTCCCTCTACCAGGTGGACCCCACACCCTATCGGTATTTGTACGACAGCAAACGACCTTACCGAAACCACTGCAGCTTCAGGATCAACGCTGACAATGTTTACAGTCCCCATGCGCCCGTCGTGGTCCGTCGCTTCGATTGTCATATTATGCAAGATGACACAAGCGCGAACAATA
This sequence comes from Gracilaria gracilis, assembly GCA_030374805.1. Lineage (NCBI taxonomy): Eukaryota > Rhodophyta > Florideophyceae > Gracilariales > Gracilariaceae > Gracilaria > Gracilaria gracilis. Next base: position 94,024 of record JARGSG010000107.1, on the reverse strand, counting down.
TAGTTCATATCTTCTGTATACCACAAGCGAGAGGGGTTTGTAGGAATGTGCCATCGACTGAACAGCACAGCATACACGCGTTCTACTGATTTAAGAAAAGCTTCCGAGGCCTGCGCAAATGCCTTCTCTCTCTTCGTGACGGCGAACAATATTGTTTTCGAAAAGATACGGAAAGAAGGATATATGCCATCGACCACCCAAAAAAACCAGTCAATCACCTGCCCACCCACATTCACTTCCGGTTTATACGGAGGCCAAGCACCGCTGCGTACATCATTAAAAAGCGGTGAGCAGTCGAGAACGTTGAGGTCATTCATGGCACCTGGGAACCCAAACTTCAAGTGCCAGATCCAAAGCCAGTCATCACAGACGGATTCTAGACGCAGTTCAGGATCTCCGGACCTGTCAATATTACGTCGCTGCTCTGCCACTAATCCACAGCTCAACTTTCATCCTGAGCAATCAAGCGAACCTAAAGCGCCTGGAAATCCTAGTCGTGCGTGCCGCTTCATAATCAATTTCATGTCTTATAATGTCGGTCGTCGCAAATACTCTTCACCAAATCTTGCGCATACTGCGCGCACAAAGCGCTTGCGACATTCATGATGGGGTGATTCAGACAATCGTGTAAACTCGGACAGCGCGTCCGCTCCGATTCCTAACCTAAGTTGCCGTAAGGCTGCAATTAGCTTTTGATATGTTAATGCTGACTTCTTTCCGCAACAATCCTTTCCTTCCTCAAAGTATTTGTCTATTTCTGTTACACCTTGATAGACACGATCGTACACAGTTCTCGGCATTCGGAAGCGTCTTTCAAACTCCTTCTCGTTAAACACATGGCCAAAGTTACCAGTGCATTGGTTCATTAATGATTGAGGTAGGAAATAGGCATCTTCTATGTACTGCGCGGCAAATTGGCGACCAACATCTCTGTTTGAAGCCTTTCCTGGCCGAGAGCCACCATGTTTCTTTGTAGAAGAACTCCTTTTCTGTAGTGTGTTACGGATACTGATCGCTGTTACGAGAAGTGTTGGGAATGACGCGGCTATGCTTGCAAATGGGCGATGTTCATCATCAGTGGTGATGTCCATTTTTCAAGCTGTGGTGTCTACTACGAGCGGCCGCTGCACGACGCCTAATCACCGGTGGAGATGACCTTGTCCTTGGCGGTATGGCGGTAAGTTGTTTTACCGACAACCAATAAGAACTTCCCACGTTGTTGCGCTTTACAAAGTTTTACCGTTATGGAGTGCATTGGGTGGAGATGCCCTAATAGAAACTAGACTTTGGAGATTGTCAGAGTTCCAACTATGTATTTTTTTTGTCCGCCCATCTCGCCATTGGGTATACTTTTCGGTTTCAATTAGCGATTCGAGTACAGCTTTATCAGATATGGCGTCTTATCAGCTCCAGTTGATAATGAACGGGTATAAAATGATTGCGACAAAGGCCAGGAGAAGTGTCAACTGGGATAACAAATGTTCCATTCATGCAAAAAGATGTTTCTTCGCTGAACAGGTTTTTTTGGCACAGAATCAGGCACAAAAGGCAATTATACCTCCCGCTTCTTGTGATCTTGTCATACACCAGACAGATATCCATGCACCTCGACCACACGCCCATGCTCCGTCTTACCTCATTTGGGCCTGAAGTGCTTTGACACTAAATTTGGAGGCGAGATTGTCTCCAGTAATTTGTTTTGTAATTCTTCGTGCATATCAAGTAGCAGATGCCGAAGGTACTGTAGCGGTCTACTCTTCCTGGAGCACTAGCGTCCATCTTAGGAGGAAAGCTCTCGCGTCAGGTTCGTAAGGCTTGGCGAAGAAGAGGGCGCAGGCAGCCAGCAAGAGTCTTTTTCTCTTCCTCTCTGGCGCCTTTTCGGGGCTTGCCTGGGCGGCAAGCCCCTCTTTATTGTAGGCCCCCTCCCGAGCACGCCTCCAACCGCGAGGTGCGCTGGGAGGTCAAACTGATAGGATGCCGGTCGCAGCTTGCGCGCATGTGCGCAACGCAGTTAGTGACAGCTGACGTCGGGGGTCCGCGAGAGCGGACCTCGTACGTGTCACAGGTGTCCAAACCTCCCCGTTTCCGTCAGTTCCTTCCAGCAAACGGAAATATTTTGAAAACACACACGTGTCTGTGCGCGCCGGCAGCTCTGGTGCACTTGATAAACCGATGGCGCTCGCACTCCGTTCGCCGATCTTCCAGGTCCACACCAACGCGCATCGTCGTAGTAGAGGGCTCTTTGACCCGAAGGTCTTCTGCGGCTATCTCTACGACGCCAGCAAGTGCTTTTTTCCGTGAAGGGCTCGCCAGTCTGTCGACTGGTTGTGGCTCGGAGAGCAGCAACTACTGGAAAGGTACGAAAACTTCATTACTGTAACTACTCACTCTCTCGCTGTTTCTCTTTCACAGGATGATCATCATTAAGTCAAGTGCCATTCGCATCGTGCCGGGCAGCCGTAGCAGGACAGGAGGGATGGATCTATCGAAGAAGAAAGCAAGGGAGTACGCTATGAATAAGTGCGGCTCACCGCATAGTTCGCGATTGAATAGAGGTAGCGAGGTCACAGCGTCGTCAATTGTAAAATCCCGTATGCGTGCTGCCCATCGCGAGCGCATGCGCACTGCAGTATTTTTTTGGCAAAGCGCGCGGATGATGCGGCAATTCCACGCGAGGAAAGAGAAAATTGAAGCATAGGAAACATCTCTACGATAAAGCGCGTCGACGAAAACGGGTACGAATGTTACCTTCTCGAACATTGTGACGGCGACCACCTCATGTGTTATGCCGCTGACATAGACCGTATCGCCGGTCGGCGTGTGAGGAAGTGGTGCCAGGTCCGACCTAAGGTCGTTTTGGACCATGCCAGTGCGGAGAGATATGGGTTGTATAACTGCTAGGAGGGCTCTTCTGAGGCCTGGACTATCGATGCAGTTAAGTATGTCGCGGAGGACCAAACCATACCGGCCGAAGTGGGCGTCCGTCGTTTGCAAGGCGGGCGTTATTATGCGCACAATCATGACGAAGCGTGCTGGGGCTGGTGTTGTATTGATTTTGGTTCTCTTGGCAGACCTGCGCACACGAATGCCCTAACTCATCTTGGGGTGTGGAAGGGTGGAGTTCCATACCGGAAGGAGTTTGACCGAGTCACCGGATCGATGAAGTTGGTGGCCATTGATGACTACAAGGTTCTTGGTGCTCCGAATGCTCATTGCTAGAGTCACCCTGGCGTGCCTGTGCGCGTGTCGAGTCCGGGTCCCCGTGGTCTGACTGGGAAGACCAGGCGGTATGAACTTCAAGGTGCTCGTATGTGGGTTGCTCGGACGGCTAACCTTTGTTTGCAAAACTCAGTTGCGAATGCGATCGCGCGAGTTGTCGGAGAGGAGTATGCGAGGCAGAAGATGTATTGTGAAGTGCTGCCGAGTATGCTGTCGTTTGCAGATGCAACAGGGTAGGCTATGCTGCATGCAGACAGGGTAAAGTTGGGGCGCGTGCACTTCGACTTCCATTAGTATGGAGGGTACATCAAGTATCTTCTCATGCAGGAAGAGGGCATCTAACTTGAGCGGTTCAGGGCCAAGAATGTTGATCATGTGATCTGCGTTGACTTTGGCAAAGAGAAGGTCCTTGACTCTGTTGAGCGCTACCCTTTGAAGTTGTGTGACTTCGTCATTAGGTGTTGCGTTGTGGATCCTGCCTTGTTTCAGCGCATTCTTGAGATCCGACACGTTCGCAGTGTACAGCATCGTGAAGGAGGTGGGAAGAAGAAGAACAAGAGTGGCGCCGCTAAGTGTGCAAGGCGCAACTCGAAGGCGAACAAGGGCCACTAATGTGCCGGTGGTACGATAAACAAGAATAAATGCTTTGCTTCAGATTGCGTTATTGAATCTAGTAACTCTTTGGGTAGCTGGCCTTGGACCATTATGCCATTTAAGCCCTTAAAAATGTGAAGGTTGATTTTGGTAAGGGCATCGGCTGGGTTTCTGTGTCCTGGTATGCACTCTAAGGAGTAAATCTCCCGGGACTTAAAGGAATCACGGAGACGCGCGACTGTTGGGCGGAGACGAAAGTCCTTTTGCTCATGTAGTGTAGATATTGTGCTGTATAGCTCAAATGAATCTACTATAATTTGGAGGTTTGGTCTCGAACCCTGGCCCTTAGGATGTATTAGGTATGGCACAGTTTCAGCTGGGTGTATGGCGCGGTCTTTCGTATGAGCTGCGGCAAGAATTTCCGCTGCGGCAGATGAGAATAAAACTCGGTTCTGCTTGGAGCTGTGCCAATCCAGAACGTGGAACACATGGCGATCTCTGGAGCAGTAAGACAGTCCGCACAGGAACCCTGTTTATCCGTCGGAGGTGTGGCTTGAAGTGGCATCACTGAATGCCATCACTTCCGCGTTGAAGTTGCGGGAGGACATTGGCTCAACAGGTGCTCTGTAGAGCAGAGTCAGCGATAGCGACTTCCAGTGAACTAGCGCTTCGTTGAGTTGTCTTATATGGGAGACCTTGAAGTGAGACACATGTTGTTGCAGCTTGCTCGCTACCAAGGAGGCTTGTGGGAGAATGCCGTGACCTAAGAAGTTTAACTTCCTAGTCAGGCCTTGGAATAGACGTAGTTCTTCCAAGGTGCACTCACTGTCGTGCTCTTTCTTGCGTTCGTGGCTGAGTTCAATCGGTTTTATGGTCGAGAGAAATTCCTTCATACTCAAGAAGACGCTATAGTCCGAATGTTGTGTGATGAATAGGCGGTTAAAGACGATATCATGTTCATTGTTAAACCGGCCCACATCAAACTTCGAAGAGATTTGCTGCCGAAAACGCTCCATGCGTTCGGGTTGTCCGGCGAATATCATGTCATCGACAACCTTTGCCAGTGCCAACACTAGTTCGTCGCCTTCCCACATTAGAAATAATTGTAGAATCCCTGGAACGTCGACAAAGCCTATGTCGAGAAGCCATTCCTCGACGCAGAGTTGCCATAACCGTCCGGACTCTACTATTACATAGGCTGGAGCGAGCAGCTTCCAGACCTCGTCGGTGTAAGTGCTCCACCCCCGTGGGGGGCGCATGTATATGTCTTGCTTTAACTCTCCAGCTTGAAGGTAAGCTGACTTCACGTCCAGAGACGAAATAGAGAAATGAAACAAAGATGATAGGGAGAGAAGCGTGCGGATGGTAGAGAACTGTGCCGTCGAGGAGTCGTAGCGAAGGTCGTTCTTCTCTCGATCCCTATTCCCATGGGGGACTAGCTCAGCTTCATGGTTTTTCCTTCACCATCGTGTTTTACGACGAAGAATTGGTGGGAGGAAATGAGGTTGGCATCCCTGGGGATGGACCGAATGGAAACTGCGCGATATGCTCCCTTCTCCTTGTAGCTTTGCTTCTTCTTTGCGATGGAGTCATCGAGTAGCCACTTTGGCTCACCTTGGAGCTTGTGCTCAGTAAGGGGGTCATTGCCAAACTTCTCATGAAGCTGCTTCAAGATTGTTTGCTTGGTGGAAATTAGGGATGCTTTTGGAGGAAGAGCAGTTGAGGATGAAGCCAGTTCGTCAATGTCCTTCGACGGTATGTTGAAAGGACGAATGGCAGTTGCCCCGGCTAGATACGCGGAGCTAAGGGGATGATCATCCCACTCTGCAAAGGCAGTGTGCATCTCCTGATCATCCTCGAGCAGGGTTGGCTCCTCTGTTATTTTAACGAGTGGGTTTGGCAAGGAGTCCGGGTGGTCTTGGTGCTGCACCTCTTCTGTTTCCGATGGGTGTTGAGGTATATCCGTGTAGCCAAGCTCTATGCGCTCGAGTTCTTCAAGGAGCTTGGACTTGGGGCGTAGAAGAAGGTCTTCGTACGCAACAGTGTACGAGAAACCGCGGAGTTCTTTTGTCGCCGAGACGATTACGAAGTGTTCATAGACCTCCTTAACAAATCCTGGATACCATTGTCCCCTCCTTGCGTTTTTCACAAAGTAGTAGACAGGTGTCTTAGGACCAAGTATAGTCTCGTCAAGGTGCTTGACGTTCTTGGTGCGGAGGAACGTGTGAAATGCTTGACGAGCAACCTTTTCGTGATAGGCATCGGCGAGATTCTTGGTGAGCCTAGCCTTCGGCAGGCCCTGGAGCGCTGGCCTATACCCTCGTGCAAGCTCGAAACTTGATACGAACCTCGAACCTAGCAAGATGTTCTTGAAAAATGTGGCTCTAGCGACCAATTCTTGGTCAGAAGGGCACTGTTGCCATCTAGGAGCCGCGAATTGTCGGTCTTTAACGAGACGTTGGATCAGAAATCTGATGAGTTCGTTGGAAGACTCGACGATTCCTAGCTTGTTGTGCCGACGGGCTGGCCTGGCACAAAATTTAATGCCATGCGAAGCACATATTGCCCTGAAGTCTTCGCAGTCGACTTCTGGGTCGCCCGCGAGTTCTGTGGGGGCGCCATGGGTTGAGATCCAATGGATCACAAAGCTTTCCGCAGCTTTTTTCATGTTCCTCGAGAAGCATAACCACGCGGCTGAGAAGCTTGAGGCTGCATCCTTCATGTGAAAGATCGGAAGGTTGCCGAGTTCGGCTACAAACATGAAGTCCACTTGGACATGGTCATTGAATTCCTTCAAAATACGGGAGAAAAAGACCTTTCTGGACGCGAGTGGGCGGCCAGTGCTCGCAAATGTCGTACATGAATTAAAGGCAGATTGTATCAGGGCTTCGGGCGTCCTTGTGCGGACTCCGGCACGTTGGCAGACCCTCTTCATGTCCTTCGGGCGTAGGTGAGTGTAGAGATGAAAGCGCTTAGCGAAGCGCTCTTCATTCTCTATCGTCGTTCTCTTTAGGGCAAGGTTCTTCCCGAAGAAGAACTTGACAGAAGAGGTGTACTAGGGCACAAGGAGGAGTCTGGTTCGCTTCGTGAGTTCGGAACCAGTGTGATAGGTTCGGAGCAGGACTGAAGCGGAGTTGCCGACAACTACCTGAGGAATTAGGACTTTGTTATCCTGGTTCAGGATGTCAGAACGTGAAAGTACGTCGTTGCCTAACAGAATTGGCCTTTTGCCATCCACTACGTAGAAGGGTAGCGAGAAGGGAGTCTCATTCTCGTCACTACCTTTAAGTTTCCATATGGAGAAGGTTGGCATGGCATTAACGCACTGTTCACCGAAGCCGTGAAGAAAAGGTTCGCAGTCTAACTCATCAAGGGCCAAGTCTACTCCAAATGACACGCAGAGCTGTGCAATGGGGCACAGAGATCCAACGCTCTTGGGACAGCCCGGGTCGACGATTGCATTTGGGTCCGCGAAGGCGGGAAAGAGTTCGGAATAGGCTCCTTCCCCTGCGGTTAGAGATGACTGCATTGGGAGGGGTTGGAGCCTTTGCGAAAACCCTTATATGATCCATCGCGCCTTTCCGACTTAGCTCTTTTCTTTTTTTGTGCGCGGATAAGCTTGGTCTCATGGGAAGGACTCTGGCATTCATAACTGACTCGGAGATGCGTCTTGGAACCACAGTCGAAGCAGTACCCCGACTCTCGCTCGCTCTTGCGTTCGTTTGACTGACGAAGTCGAAAACTGTTACCACGCTGCTTGTTCCTGGTCTGCTGGGAAGTATCGGTACCCTGCCTCGTATCGCCTTGCTTCTGGAAAGCGACCAGCGCTTGTTGAACGCGCTGCGCGACCATGTTCTCGATGTTGGCCTTCGTGTATGCTTTCTCAGCCGCCTTGAGCGTGAAAGTCAGACTGCGAATAACCTTGACTGCGTCGTCGAGCTTCAACTTGCGACGGGGGCCGGTGAAGAACATGTCACGGATTTGATTCTCCTCTGGAGAGCGAACATTCAGATACTCGATGACCTCGGTGTACTGTTCCAGCAGTCCCTGTGCTCCGCTGACTAAGTCAGTAGCCTTGCGACGAACGGTATTAGCGTTGTCGGACGGCTGCGGCAGGGCTTGATCAGAGTTGAAAATATCCGAGACCTTCTCGAAGAAGTCGAGCACAGAAGCATGGGAGCTTCGCGAGATTGAGACTTCTGGTTCCGGTTTGTCTCTTTTGGCGGGCTTCGGCAAGCGCATCCAGTTGGAGCTTGGCGTTGGTAAGCGTCTCTTCGCTCAGCATAGCATTGTTGAGAAGAGTTATTCCCAAGACCTCCCTAACATGCGAAGAAGTCGATAGTCCTGTAGAGCAACACCCTGAAAATGAACGTCGATGGGATGTTCGAGTCCCACTCCCTGTATGGGCGAACTCATCAGAAGAGCCCTCTGCCCGTACGCATGCCGAGTGGCAGCCGAGTGTAAACCGGAGACGGTACTGGAAGAACCTGCAGAGGTAAAACCAATGAGAAACCGGTGATCGGTAGTGAAGCACAGAAAAACCCAAAGAAAGGGTGCAAAAAAGGGGGAAAAAGGGGTAGAGAAACCGTACAAACTGGGGAGTACTCCAAGTAACAGACACCCGAAGCGAAGCCAAGGGTCGTGCCAACTGGCGGAACAGACCCGAGGCGGAGCGACAACGGCAACCAAAGCCGAAAATAACCCTATACAGGGGCGGAAGCAAAGCCTGTACCAGGAAACGATATATCCAATAAACGATCCGATACCACGGCGAAGATAACTGAACAGGACCAAATGATGGGACAAAGACTGAAATGAGCCAGAAAATGGTGCACAGTAGCTCCCTAAAGGACCCTGAGGGGTGAGTATACCGAGACCAGTCGTGGTTACTCTCCAAATGGAGGCGTGAACCTACATAGGCAATATTACTCATAGCCCAATCTTCGGGATGAAGACCACGTACTTCAGGAAGAAGATACGACTCAGGTAACTTTACCATTTTTGCTCCAGGGTGAGATCACCCGAGCTTATATGCCTAGTGCATATTAAACTAAATATTATTACTAAAATAGTGCACACTTCTTGGGATCCACACACGTGGCCAACCCACTGTCAGGGGCCTCATGAGTGACTCCACTCAACTAAATCTACACAATTTCCACGTGTTCAACACCATGCAATGGTTCCATAATCCAATCCACCTAACAAGGTTCACTTCAAGTCATCCGAACTTCACCCATATGTAGGGTCCATCATCAACATCACAAGCCATCATCCCAACGGGAGTCCAAAGCCTGGAGACAGGAAAATAGGTACCGAGCACGGTGCTGTTTTGCTCTACATACCCCCATTCTTAGCTTAGGGCGCATGCGCCCGAAAGCCGGAACACATCGACTTCCGTCTCGTACATCGAGTATCCTCAACGAACATCACCGAGCGTGCGGTTTCTCAACAACTAAATCCTTCGCGCCGTGGTGAACAACTTTCACTTCATCTCCGGCACGGCGGTGTTCTTCTTCAGTTTTTCTTACCCAGCGTTCTCCTTTCAAGGATAAGAATCCACATCATTCCGAACCAAATTGGAACTCGACACTTGTTCCCAAACTTGGCTACATTCCACCACAGTTGGCTGTACCAAGTCACAAGTCCTTCCAAAGAACTCTCTCAGAAAATACGAACCAGTTCCTTCTGGGTTCAAACCTACAAAGGTTCTTCTCCTTCACTATGCACCTGTCCAGGTTCAAGCTTCGTGGTGTAACTGAATGGGGTAGAGTAGTGACACTGATGACTCGTTCATTTTCTCCAGCCGCTACAAGCATAGGAGCTCTGCCACTCGCGGCAGTGTCCAGATCGCGTAGGGACACTGTATCGTAGTCTCCCATACGTTGGTACACCACACCTTCCAAGGCTACACACAGCACGAGCCACAATTGGATACAAATCCTGACCTTTCTCCGACAAAGCGGCAACGACCTCTTCACTCGTCTTCATCTTTTTCCCTACTGCAGGGCATTCCCAGCGGGATCTTCTTCATTACTGACATCCGTCCTAGCCGGTTTGCGGTTACAATGCGTTTGCACGCCTTCGCATTTACATTCCCGGTTTGGGCTTCTATCTCACTTTGTAAGACATCACGTTCGTCCGAAACAACCCCTACGGGGGGCAAACTTCGGTATTCTCCATCCCTTATTAGGATATTCTACACCCCGAGGTTTCATACCGAATACGGGGTAACTCAACCAGAGTAGGCAAGTGTTACCAGTAATGGTTCCCGTTCCTTCCATCCCCGACGGGCCGTTGACCGACGAACGATAGCGTTCGAAGACCATTCATGGTGCCCAGTACTTGAAACAGCGCCGTTTCTACGGAGAGAAAGTCTCCAGTACTTCTTCTGAAAAGCAAACAAATGAACATACCAAACCATGGTGTAAACCGTTCCGGTACTACCATACTCCCAGATAATGTGGCGGCAGGTAACCACCCGATTACGATACGCTTCTGACAACCACACCGATTATCCGTAACGCAGTATCACTTTCCCCACATATCACCTGATCAAGGGTTCACAACAACAGCGAGTCGGTTTTCTGTATAGACAGCTCAGTATTCCACTCTATCATTGCGTATCGCTTCATCTTCTCACACCCACAAGGATTTTCCAAAAAGCTTCCTAAATGAGGATCTTTCCATGCATCCAAATGAAACACTTTCGCACGAACCTTACAACAAGGTGCATAGTACCAACATTGGTTATCATAACGACTTCTTCCCGAATTGGGATCACAAACACCGGTGTCTCGGTAATAGTGCAACGCGTGACTCACTCATTTGCGCAAAAGCACACTCCAGCATACTGGCTAACTTCCCTTCTGGGACTATTCAATACTTCAAAACGTCTTCCTTGAATCGGGGCACTTCAATGTAAACACATCTCATCTGAGGGATATCCGGTTGATCGGAGTCCAAATCCCATCATATCATACCATTTGTTGTCGCTACAGAGCGTATCAACCTTTCTATCAATCCCAAGACATGGAAGCCAACCGAACATCTCGTTGAACAAAAGCCTATCACCGTATAGCGGTTACCAAAGCGTAAGAAACCATCCGGAACACCATAACATGGTACAAGCCGACTTCGGAATGCTAAGATGTACTTTATTTGCGCGGGTTACTTCTCTTTCTTCCTGACGCACAGACATATGATACTTGCAACAGCACTCCATACAATGACTTCTGCGGTTTCCTGCGTTGTTCCCGACACTAGGCTTTGTTTTCTTTCGGATACCAAGTAGGTATACAACGGTGACGGTTGGAGTCCGTCGTCGGGGTCGCTGATCTGCCTTATGGACAAAGGCACTAGCCTTCGTGACGGAGAATTCATACGTTCCGTTTTCGGCTACCAAACCGAACAAAAGTGATTTCCAGTGAAAGCGCTTCACTTCCGGAGTCCGTGAGCCAACTGTCATCCCAAACGGGCAAGAAACCAACGAATTGCAATGTTCTTGATCTAGGCGAAGTTCCTTCTTGACGTGGGAGAGCCGTTGTGACGGAGATACTGCGTTTGACACTTCCTGTGCAGGGTAGCGGATTCACCGGGCCACCGCAACATACCAATCCATTGCATATGGCGGGGGGTTGCAACAATGCAGCGCCATGTGATTGGCTTGGCACTCTGGCACGTTATGGAGTGCAACGCATCCCTATTGGGTGACAAACCTGCCAAGTGGCCATGTGCACTATCGTCAGATTTCGGAAACGCTATGCGCCGTGGCAAGCCAAAAAATCAAATAAATCAATTTGTCGTGCCACTTTGCAACCGCGCGCGCGCATGCGCATTCACCGCCAGCCGCTGGCACTCAAAAAAATTAGGTATTCTGACCGGCCACCGGTACGTGCAATTTTGCATACGCGAGCGGCACTCCTGCAAACTATCTGCCGATGACGGCGCGCTTCCCACGAAGATTTCTGCGCCACACAGCGCACCTGTCAAGGTTCTTTCATGCAAATTGCATGCGCACACTTCCTGAACCAGACTTTACAGCGTTATCTACAAGGATTCTTCATTTTCATCCATACATACAGCAGGTTCCCCCATGGGGCCCGTCGTAGCGCTGACCTATCGACGGGTCGGCGAAACCCGTCTTTTTGGTACATGCTACCTTCTGCGCCTCATGCGATCGAGGCGTAGAAGTAGCCAACGATTTGGCAGTTTGCCCACGTAGGTTTTCATTACCAGTAGCCGTCTTTCCAACAGGGGTAGCTCCAACTTCAATGCTGACTTCTGTCTTGATCGAGGAATCGCCGCGCGTGAGCGTTAGGACAATACCCCCGGTCCGGGTTTCTGTCTAACATCACCCATCCGCGGGTCTAGCCGAAAGCGGTTCATCAAGCGCGTACCGACGACGGTAAACCCTTCACCAAGGCAACTTTAAACTTCCATCTCCATTTTTTGGCGCTCATCTGACGATGACGTTTAGATCTAGAGACAATCCGAACAAAGTGGAGCTACAACTTCATGACCAAATATTGGTGCAACCTGATTACGAATTCTTTCCATGCGTGGCATTTGCGACGACAGACTGCGATTATTCTCACAGAACCTACAGCAAAGGTACCCGAACTGACTCTCCACTTCTTTTCACTGCGACCACGTAGCAGCACACCGAACACTCGGTACTAAGTCAAGTGAAACCGACAACGGTAGAACGATAAGCGTCTTGCCCGTACGGGAACAACTTCAGCGTCGATCTTGCATCGCTTGCGGTTAACCATTAACCCACCAATTCAGGGCGTCAAACCAACTTCTTGGGTAACCTCTGCGACAGCGATACACCAGCTCAGATGTCCATGATGCGGCATGAACTTCCCAACTTGGGCTCAACTGTAGTTTCCCAAGCAAGGGTGATAAGATCAGAACCAACGTTGGTAGTAACCAATAGTAGGTTTAGGGGTTTTCATAGTAACCAATATGGCGTTCGTAGGCGGTTTTGAACGACAGTGTCAATAGCGATAACACCGTTTCCGGATCGTAGAATACCCATATGGGCACCAATCCTTCCGCGACAAGGAACCAGTAACGAAGCCAAAGCACTCGGAACAACAATATCCATAAACGTCCAGTATACAGTTGGGATCGGCTCCAGTATCCAAAAGAGCGATATGACGAACCATGAGATGGTCAGAGAAGCCGAAATCGGCCAGAACCTTATACTTCTCTTCGAGAGCATCATTACGAGGTCCAAACACTTCGGATTGCTCCTCCGTATCCACGGCCGTTCGACATGACCCATCTCAGGGTGCGAATCCGATAAGGATAAAGATATCTTCCTAGAAAGGATCTTCATCTGGGAGCGAGGCTAAGACGCCTCAAGCTGCAATGACCCCTGTTCACAGGTCACCTCTCCCGAATGGGAGGCTCCCGATATCAGTTTTTCTGAGAAGGCATCACCGATTGACTCGGGTAGAACCCATCCTGGGGAACTGAAAAATCCCCGGTATTGGGTTTGGCTGCTTTCACCAGACCTTGGTTCTGAACCGTCGTGATATTTCCAATATTTCCAGCACCGTTTCGGTTCTTCACCGCGATCCCGTAGGGCACTCTCGAAACTCGAGCTTTGTCTTCTGATGGGAGTAATTCATAAAACCCAATAATGGTTGACCTATCCCAACGTGGGAGCGTGCCCTGCGGTGCAATATGTCCTAGCCTGTAGCACTGGGAACATATCACCGTGGTCGATTTGCCATACAAACGAACGTGCACATTGCGTTGCGGCGTAGTGTACCTGATCTCAGGTTTGGGTACTCAGAGGAGTTCATTGCTAGAGCAATTCGTCGAAACCCGTCATGGGTACCTTCACCGTAGAAAGCGGGATCATTCTCCATCATCAAATGACGCCTCTGACGTGGACGTCTCCGTGTCAGACGTGCTCAAATGAGAAAGTACCGACTTCTGGTGACCAAAAACAACCGAGATGACTTGGTAGGCTTTTCTTCTTTCTCGTTTGAGAGCCTTGGCCGTGTGAACGGGAACGCTTGCGATTCTTCCGGAGACAGCGTCCTCTATCCGATGAGTCGGCCAACGAACTTGAATCCGAAGTAGATGAGTCTTCCTCGAAAGACTCTGAACGTTCACCGATACGGTTCAACTTCACAGTTAATTACTCAAAAGAGGCTTCTGAAAAACCACTCCTCTCAATACTCGAGTCAACACTCAGTCGCAACTCGCGAACATCTGCCGACACATCTCGGAGCTTGATATCGGAAAAATCTCGTCTGAGATTCAGCAGACCCTCCAACAGGGAGCCTAGACCAAAAATCAAATCTTCGGTAGCTGACTCCAACCTGGAGAAACCAACAGCGTCAGTAATCCGAAAGTCGGATAATCCGAGAACCACCGGCGTGGGATCAAAAGACCAACCAGCTTGGGGAAACGACGAAAAGAACAACACTTTCCGAGAACCGGATGGGATTTCATGAGCACCAATCCCTTCGGGCACAGAATACAAACCCGAATAAGGGGAGTCATCAGAACCTTCCGAAGGCGAGGAACCATTCCATGGATCATCCCTCGACATCATTAGGGCATCATACGAACCGAAAACTCGGTGAAAACGAAAACGTTACTCACGATTTTTCGAAAAGCGAAAAGAAACAAAGAATTGACTCCAACAGAACCGAAACTCGGTGTCAATCGAAATCAATCTCCGAAAAAGGGGACTGCCAATCTTCAAGATTCCATGCTCAAAAGAGTACTTCACAAAGTGACACAAGCCGTTCTAGGTCGGGAGACCAAATGTGGAGCAACACCCTGAGAGGGAACGTCCATGGGATGTTCGAGTCCCACTCCCTGTATCGGCGAACTCAGCAGAAGACCCCTCTGCCCGTGCGCATGCTGAGTGGCAGCCGGGTGTAAACCGGAGACGGTACTGGAAGAACCTGCAGAGGTAAAAACCATGATGGACCGGTGATCGGTAGTGAAGCACAGAAAAACCCAAAGAAAGGGTGCAAAAAAAGGGGGAAAAAGGGGTAGAGAAACCGTACAAACGGGAGAGTACTCCAAGTAACAGACACCCGGAGCGGAGCCAAGGGTCGTGCCAACCGGCGGAATAGACCCGAGGCGGAGCGACAACGGCAACCAAAGCCGAAAATAACCCTATACAGGGGCGGAAGCAAAGCCTGTACCAGGAAACGATATATCCAATAAACGATCCGATACCACGGCGAAGATAACCGAACAGGACCAAATGATGGGACAAAGACTGAAATAAGCCAGAAAATGGTGCACAGTAGCTCCCTAAAGGACCCTGAGGGGTGAGTATACCGAGACCAGTCGTGGTTACTCTCCAAATGGAGGCGTGAACCTACATAGGCAATATTACTCATAGCCCAATCTTCGGGATGAAGACCACGTACTTCAGGAAGAAGATACGACTCAGGTAACTTTACCATTTTTGCTCCAGGGTGAGATCACCCGAGCTTATATGCCTAGTGCATATTAAACTAAATATTATTACTAAAATAGTGCACACTTCTTGAGATCCACACACGTGGCCAACCCACTGTCAGGGGCCTCATGAGTGACTCCACTCAACTAAATCTACACAATTTCCACGTGTTCAACACCATGCAATGGTTCCATAATCCAATCCACCTAACAAGGTTTACTTCAAGTCATCCGAACTTCACCCATATGTAGGGTCCATCATCAACATCACAAGCCATCATCCCAACGGGAGTGCAGAGCCTGGAGACAGGAAGATAGGTACCGAGCACGGTGCTGTTTTGCTCTACAAGTCTAACGTGCATAAGGTGGTCGGCCGCCAAAGCTCAGAAGCGGGAGACAAATGCATTGAAGTCCTCACTTCGACGACCTCGGCATTGCGTTACATTCGTGAAGGAAGATATTTAGCGAATGACGGTGGCATTAGAAGAATCAACGGCAATGAGCTTCAAAATATCCTTGACAGCTTGGATTTTGTTTTACTGCTTCAAGTCGAGTTGTTGTTTAGCAACTGCTTCGTCAATAGTTGAGTTCTGCTCACGAGGAAATCTACGGTTGTAAAAGTGACGTGCGAGAGTGACGTATACAGTTTTGTAAAGACTATCGGTATCTTTTTCGGCGACGGCTTGGATTGTCTCAATCTATCGGGAAACATCACGTCTGTACTTCTGCAGATCGCCTTCCGGTTTGAACATTTGAGGGTCTGGAGGCGCAAGCGATATTAAACGTAAACGTGAGCCCATAACTGCGGCAGTAGCGTCTATCGTAGGAGGAAAGCTCTCGCGTCAGGTTTGTAAGGCTTGACGAAGAAGAAAGCGCAGGCAGCCAGCAAGAGTCTTTTTCTCTTCCTCTCTGGCGCCTTTTCGGGGCTCGCCTGGGCGGCAAGCCTTTCTTTATTGTAGGCCCTTTCCCGGGCACGCCTTTAATCGCGAGGTGTGTGGTAACAAGTGCAAATTATCAGCCTCCACGTCGGGAGGCTGATAATTAAATGCTTGTTGTGTGGCCACACAACTGTCGGACTGACAGTTGCGTGGCCTTCTAGAGTAGAATGCATTGCGCGTTTCCCATTCAAGAAACGCGCAATGTCTATAAAAGCGGGGTGAACCGAGGAGTTCGGATTCTCCTCGGTTCATCATCCTCACTATCAACTACACTTTCTACCTTACTTCTTCCTCGCGCGCTCCCTTCCCCGCGCGCACTTACTCTCCTATTTTACCACATTCGCGAATTAGGTAACATGGACAAACAAGGTATGTTTACTAATTCTTAATTTAGATTTTAATTTATTTTTCTATTCTATTTCTTCTAGATTAAGTGGGTCTTGAGACCAGTAAATCTTAATCTAGGTGTCTTAGAATAGAAATTATTCTATTTCTGTAAATAGAGTACCCCAAACAGGGGATAAATTTCTGTATAAATTTGCCAACATTGGCTGAGGCACAGCACCAGAAAATAAACTAATTTTTTCATGTTTTCGGTGCAGTCATCTTGCCAACCACAACACGCATACGTCGCCGGCGTGGACAGGCTGTGCCCGTGCACCTCGGGGTCGTCGGTGAAGACGTCACCCACATGGACACGGAACAGGTCACGCCGACCACTGCGGCTACCAAACCCAAGGTTACTGAACCACGCGGACGCGCTGCGTCGGGCACCCGCGCCCGTCAGCACCGCACCCGTGCCGCACCCGAACACTGCGGTAACCCACCCTTCTCGGCCCGCGAATATCCCGCTGCCGCCCCGACCGGACCGCGCTCCGTACCGCGTCCCTCTGCAGCCCCCGCTACTAGTCCCGCCCCAAGAGGACCGCACACCGCCCCGCATTCTCCGGCATCCCCCGTTCCCAACCGCCACTCTACTGGATTGCGCTCCGAACCGCGTCCGTCGAGTTTCTCTGCACCGACCGAAATCACAGGCAGCCAAAACTCCGCGCCATCTCGCCCAGGATCTTCTACCGCACCAGCCCACCCGGATCCAATATCTGTGCCACGGGTTCAACGTGGCGAGAAGGCGAGACTGAAAATCCTTTCGGTCCGCAAGGAAAAAACTCTGCGCCAGCAGACAGCGAAAATTGCCAAGCCAAAGAACCACTTCACACGTCACTGCAAGCTGTGTGACGTGTACAGCAATTCCGCCACCACCTGGCGTGCGCACAACAACAGTAAGGCGCACCGTCGCAACGTGGACAACAAGCGTACGCCGCCACGCTGCAACGTGTGCAAACGCGAATTTGATTCCCACCGCCATCTGGAGAGCCATCTTCAAGGCAAAGCTCACCAAAAAGTGCTTTCCTCTCAAGACAACCGCTTTTTAAATTAGGTTGAACCCTTGCTAGTTAAACGAAGAACTTCTGCGTAACCCCCTCATTTGCTTGGGCAAGTTTTTTTTTAACACTATGGTTGAGAGATTTGGCAACGATATCCGTCTCCACAACGTTGCCCAAAAAACGTTGGCGGATACCGTCCGTAGTTACGAACTCACTGACCCGGACGCCCGAGGTCAGGATTTTTTGAATATCTTTAAAACAGATTATCCCCCCGATCTTCTGTTTGATTTCAACATTTCCACAAATTTCGCGCTTATGCGTCTACTCCTCAACTTCCTCCGAGACCGAGATGTGGAAATTCGAACCCATGAACCCAACTATCTTCTGTTCAACTTGGCCGTGACAATTTTTGACACGGAAAGTGAACTTGAAGAATGCTTCGGCAGGATCATCCTACTTCGGCAAGCATTGGACAGTGACTCCCACCCTGGAGTTTCACACACGTCCACGGATACGCTCCCTAGGATCGCGAACCCCAACCGTGGGGCAAGCAACACCGAGTCGGGGCAAGGTTCGAATCAACCAGGAGCAAACATAACAAGGACATTCGAACGGAAGTACGCAGCCCGAGGAATTTCAACCAGATTCAAGGACGACTCCAACAAGTTCTCAGGAGACCTCAGTCAATGTTGTCAGGAATACGTAGACGAATTCACCGCCACGGCCGAGGAATACGAAATTCCGGAGACCTACTGGCTGAAGTCCATGCGACACTTTCTGACGGGAAAGGCGAAACGTTACTTTCTGACACACGTTCTCCCAAACACCAAAACGTTCGACGAAGCATGCGTTAAAATGAGGACAATCTACGATTCTGCCAGTCGCCAAAAACGTGCCGAAAACGTCGTTAGTAACCTTCGCTTGGACCAATTCCTGTCAGAATCCACTACCGTCCCCGAGACCTTTACCCTTCTGGACGAAAAATTCTCCACCCTTACCCCACAATGCCCTACCTACAGCCAATCTGATCAACACAAGATCACATACCTCCGAAAGGCTGTGGTAGGACATCGATTTGCCCCAGATGCCATACATCGCCTAGATACGGACAGCCTTCCGTACCAGGAATTTCTCACCCAACTGGATTCCTGCGCTCAACTCCAAGTCGAAGAAGAAGAACAAAACCCTTCAAAAAGGTCCTCGAAACCCGGGTTTCTCCCGAAACCCAAAGATACGTTCTTCACTCGTTACGGACGCCCAGTCCAGTCGTTATCTTCTAGGCCCCAGACCAAATCGGAAGTTACCTGCTTCAACTGCGGAGAACCTAACCACACCGTAAGACATTGCAAACACCCACGCAATCTTGCGAATATCTCAGCTCTTCGAGTTCAATATTACGAAAAGAAACGCTTCGGCCATAACCAAAACAAGGCCCTCAAGCAAGTTCTATTCGAACTCTGCGAACAGTTGGACCAATCCTCCGATTCGGAGCCAGAAGAGGCAAGTACATTTTTCAACACTACTTTACAGGACCAAGGCGACGAAACCCCGAAGGAAGCTACGAACTCCGACAACAACGCGCCGGAAGAAGTCGTAAACAACTTCTTCGAGTCGCTTAACCTTCACGCGACCGATAACCCTTTGGATTTTTAGACGGGAACTCTGTTGCCTTCCCCAATAGAGTTCCGATCCTAGTCCCCAAAGTAGCACGTAAGATAGCTGGTAAACGTAGTAGTAGAAATAAGTACAAAAAGCCACCGATAGAAATACTTGCTTGCGATGTTTCAACCATCGCGGACAAGGCCCCCACGGAGCATTTCAATGGCGCATGCTTGGACACCGGACCCTAACGAAGCATCATCGGACTACAGCAGGCCCGCGCCTACTGCAAGTCAGTTGACATCCGCTTTAAGCACCACAAGTCGCGCCTGAGATACCGTCTCGGTAACACAATTTTCAAGCCGATTGGTAACATTGCAATCCGAATACACGCCCCCAACGGACGTATCTTGAAGCTCTCCGTTGACGTCATCGACGCCAACATTCCGTTTCTTCCTGGCCTCAACTTCATGGAACACGAGAAAATCTATGTCAACAATGTTACAGCCTCTGGTTTGCACCAGAGGCTGGAAGATGCCAATCAAACGCAAGTTTGGTCACCTCTACCTCGATTGGAACGAATTCATTGACATCAGTTTCACTAAAGCTGAAATCCGGAAACTACATCTTCACTTTTACCACCTTTCAACCGGAAAACTCTTTAATCTCATCAAAAAGGCCCAAGCCGAAGACGCCAACAAGTCCACAAGAGAGTTACTAGAAGCAGTCACCAAAGCTTGCAAAACTTGTCAGCGTTTCACCCCGAAACCCCAAAGCTTTCAAGTATCATTTCCCCACGGCGTCGTGTTCAACCGAGAGTTATCTCTAGATCTAATGTTCATAATCAAAGAGCCATACTCCAAGTCGTCGATCTTCAAACGCACTTCAGCGCCGCCGTTTTCGTCAATGGCCAATCCCTCGATTCTGTCTGGAACGCATTCCTTGAATGCTGGACAACAATTTCCACCGGTTTTCCTGACTCCATTCGCTGCGACCAGGGCTCGGTCTTCACCTCCCAACGTTGGCGGACTCTTATGGAAGAGAACGGTGTCAAATTATCCCTCTCCGGGGTCGAAAGCCACAACTCACTTGGGTCCGGAGAGAGATACCACGACCCCCTTCGCAGAATCTACACTAAGATTCGACACGAACGTCCTAACGTAGACTCTAGACTGGCACTCCACCTTGTCGTCAAAGCTATGAACGACACCATGAACCCAGAAGGCCTCGTCCCTTCGCAATTGGTGTTCGGAGTACTTCCTGGTTTCCCTGGCGTCGCATCTAAGCTGCCATACCAGCCCTCACGCATGGAAGCGTTGACGCTAGCTCGCCACGAAATGGAGACTATCTCTAATGAACTTAGACTCCGTACCGCATTGAACCGTAGAATCCCTGCGGTCACCAAAATCGACTTTACAGTCGGTCAGAAAGTCCTTGCGTATCGTGAAGACGTTACATTCCCTTGGACCGGACCGTACAAGATCACAAAGATTGACAACAAACAAATCTTCATCGATCGCAACGGCTCCGAAGTCCAACACAACGTCACTCAGGTCAAACCTTACATTGACGACAACAGTTCTGAAACAGAGACTCAATCCCCTTCCTCTATCGACATACTCCAATCGTTTTTCTCCAATTTTAGCTCTCCAGAAGAATTTCCAACCCACATTACGGAAATTCTCCAACGCAGAGATCCCCGCAAGCATCTTCCGCAGTTTGATGCGGCAAGAAAGAAAGAGATCGAGGGTTTGCACAAAAGGGAAACTTGGAAAACGGTCAAGATTGAAGACATCCCACCGAACGCCAATATACTCGGAGGACGCTTCGCTCTTAGTATAAAGAACAAAGGGACACCTGAGGAGCTTGACAAAGCTCGATTCATTGCCCAAGGACATCGGGATAAAGACAAAAACATCCTTATTCATAATTCAACAACTATTAGAAAATGTTGAATTAGAACTATCCTCAGTTTATCCACCATTTTTGGTTTTAGAATCTGGAGCCACGACGTGAGCCAGGCATACTTACAAACCAACGAGAAACTGGAGAGAGAAGTATATTTAAAACTATCAGCAGACTTCAAAATGCCCCCAAACATTGCTTTGAAGTTGCTGAAACCTCTCTACAGCCTCCCGGACTCCGGAGACTATTGGAATAGAACAATGTTGGAACACATAAAGGATGAACTCGAAATGGCACAGGCTAAATCCGATATCTCACTCTTCCACAGAAAATTAGACGAGAAACTTGGTGGAATGATTGGAACCTACGTCAATGATTCACTCCTATCTAAAAACGAGCAATTTCTCGAACTCGCAAACAAATCACTTAAACGTTTCGAATCCAGAGCCAGAGAATTCGATAACTTCAAATTCTCAGGAATAAACATCAAAAAGGAACCAAATGAGTTCACCACAAGTCAAAAGGAATATGTGGATAAATTAGAAACACTGCCAGACGATAGTTTTGCATCATTTAGATCGCCTGCAGCCAAATTAGCTTGGATATGTAACTCACGCCCAGACATCTGCTTCATTGTGAACAAACTCTCGAAAGTAACCGAAGAAATGGTTCAGAAAACAGCCAAAGACTATGGAAAACTAATTAACAAGTCGGCTTCTTATCTCAAAGTCACGAGAAACGTAATGTTCTCTTTCAAGAAACTTGACTTCCACAGTCTTTGTCTTAGGGGTTACGCTGACTCATCATTTGCCAATAATGAAGACCTTACTTCACAGCTCGGTTACATAGTGCTTTTCGCAGACAAACACGATAACTGCAACGTTTTTCATTATGCAAGTTATAAGAGCAGAAGAGTCGTTAGAAGCATATGTGGAGGAAAAGTTTACGCCTTCGCAGACGCCTTTCATTTTGCCTTCACTTTGAAAACGGACGTAGAGGAAATGATTGGTAAGGAATTGCGTTTGAGTATGTATACCGACTCGAGACGTTTGTTCGACGTTATAACCAAGTTTTGTACTACCGCAGAACGGAAGTTGATGATCGACATTGCCGCTGTTCGAGAGAGCTATGAATCGATGTGCATTTGTAATGTTGTTTTTGGCGCTCAGAATATAATCCCACGGACGTTTTTACAAAACTCACGGAAAATCATTTTTTGGATACGACAAGGCAAGATAACAAAGTTGTTCATCCTACGGAACAATTGGTAGTTAGAAATCTATAGTATGCATTGTCTTATACGACTTTAAAAAGAGATCGAATGTGGTAATAAGTGCAAATTATCAGCCTCCATATCGGGAGGCTGATAATTAAATGCTTGTTGTTTGACCACGCAACTGTCAAACTGACAGTTGCGTGGCCTTCTAGAGTGGAATTCATTGTGCGTTTCCCATTCAGGAAACGCGCAATGTCTATAAAAGCGGGGTAAACCGAGGAGTTTGGCTTCTCCTCGGTTCATCATCCTCACTATCAACTACACTTTCTACCTTACTTCTTCTTCGCGCGCTTCCTTCCCCGCGCGCACTTACTCTCCTATTTTACCACAAGGTACGCCGGGAGGTCAAACTGATAGGATACCGGTCGCAGCTTGCGGGCATGCGCGCAACGCAGTTAGTGACAGCTGACGTCGGGGGTCCGCGAGAGCGGACCTTGTACGTGTCACAGGTGTCCACACTTCCTACTGGTGAATTACGGTGGGCCGCTTGCACTTGCTTGTCATTGGCGTTGCATCACAGGAGGGCTTCCTCAACCTTTTAAAGTTATTGTGTAACTCAGGGGGTGCCTGTTTCAACGCCAACTATACTAGCGTATCTACGTGCTACAAGTTTGTTAAAAGTTTCTAGGGGCGTATAAAAAGCTGTGGTGCGAACCATTTTCAATCACGAACCACACATGTGCCAAAACAGTATGCAAACTTTCGAACCAGGACAAATCCACATAATTGGAGGTATCTTTATCGGGTTGGTATTACACTAGAAGACATTTGGTCAGAACTCTTATATCGCTTCTGGTATGTGCTAAGCTATCATTGTGTGTCAGCACAGGGGTAGCGTTAACTTCGGTTTTATACGCTTCAAGTAAAACCGACCGTTGAGCGCGACTGCAGCAAGGGAGCCGCTTCCCCGCGACACGTTGAGGTGTCTTCTCGGCAGCATGCTGCACTGAGTATTGCCACAAATCATGGTCATGCAATCATTGCATCTGCTCCCTCAGATCTCGTCCAAGAGGGACTTACACTTGCAAGTACAAGATAGCCAGGCGTCGTCTGTAATTAAATCTTCCCAGTAGATTGGTTTCTGGGGAGCAAGAATGTTTCGTCACAAGCAAAAAAAATGAAAAGTTATCAATTGTTCCTTGCAATAGCAATATATATTGCAGGGATTGCCATTTATGGCTGCCTTAAGGGGAATCTAAACACCATAGTCTGTGTTCCTAACTGATGGCGCAGCTATAGCGCCTTGAATGCTGCGTGTCATTGGCACAATGATGTTTCAGGGGATTCGTCAGAGACAACGTTTTGGAGATCTCTTCGCTTGCAAAAGGAGATACTGTATCAAAAGAAAAACGATGCATTGAAGTGTGGATTTCCTAGAAACGAGTTTGTTGTGTTCTTACGAGACTTTATCAACTTTGGCGTAGAAGTGGAGAGAGCCTGCGTGTGTGAGGGAAAGTGACATGTGCAACAGTGACGTGTGCAGTTTGACATGTAGAAAATTTGCAACTTGGGGGGACAAATTGGTACACTTCTCTCATATTATGCTGTTAATTGTTGCTGCCGTAGCAGTAGCAGCACTACCGGTACGACGGTACCGTTGGTAGATAAGATATGTGGTACTGTAGATACAGCATTGGATACGGAGTAATGCAATCAGGAAGAACAGTTTGTGCCAAGACTTGTTTGTTACAACAGGTTCTTAGATTCTAACCAAGGGTAAAGCAGAGACAGGGCGAGCTTGGAAATGTGTCATGGCGTTTCTATCTAGAGTAGGGTTTAGAGTTTGTGAGGTGTGGAATTGGGAGTCAAATGCAAGTTGTGGTTGGAAATGAGTGGGTAGAAATAAACACACGTAGCATGAAGTCACTTGCTCTCCCACGTTTGTGGTTCAGGGGCGAATGTGAAAGTGTAGTTAAGTTATGTACACATTGTACGGCGGTCCACTGCTGGGTGTTGGGCTAAAACGGAGGGCTGTAAGGATTAGATTTAAGAAGTGGTTGTCCACATGGTGCGCGTTGAATGGAGGGAAGTGAATGGAAGCTGCTGCGGGCACTGAAGAAAGCTCAATTGAACAGGATAAGGTTAATGTGCTGTTGCGGCTGCGCAGATTTAGCTAGAAAGAGTTGTTTTCTCCCGTTGGGAACGGACGCGACGACGGCGCGGGCGCCAAATGCTCGCTGGCAGAAGGCACTGCCGAGAAGACATTTCTGCTGGCAAAAAGTGCGCCAATCGCTGGCGAGAAATCACTTTTATTCTTTTGCTTTAAAATAAGGAGACATTTCCTCCGCCCATCTCTCCCCAGCAGCGTGCCGCCGCTGACCTCAGCCGCGCCCCGCCTCCGTTGGCACCATCGCACCACTTAGCCTTACCTTTGGTACTTGCTGCTGAGCGCTTGCGGCTTCGACTCAAAACACGCACCCCGCAACGGTCAGACCCAATTCACAGCCCGCACCCGCCTCACGCACACCTACGCACCGCCCGGGTGAACCGAACCGAATCGGGCAATCTCCCGCTCCAACAGCCACCGCTTTCCGTCCACGTAATAGACCACAATGGAGCGCCCTGCACGGGAAGAGCTGTGTGCAGCCTCCTCTAGTCGTCCTACAACGCTCGATATCAACGACGTCAACTTCTCCACTTCCAGACTGCCTCCTTCTCTGCCCATGTCCCAACGTACGCCCTCATCAAACCTCTCACCCACATCCCTCACCGACACAATGCTCATGGACTCAGCACGCCTTCTTGCCAAAGCTCGCACCGTCGCGTACGGCACCGTACCGCCAGCCTGCAACAGCGAAATGGCTCAAATGTCAGCACAAGCGCCCTATTTCGCTGCCCGTCACTCCTCCGACCCCGTCATGGGTCGCCGCTTCTCCAATATCTCTGAGATGAACACAGTGCCATGCGGGCAGTTAAACCAGATGCGAGACGGCATCAACCTTGGGCTCGACGGCTATTCATCCAACGTGAACATAATGCTTATCTTTGTACCGCTCGGCATTCTGGCCGGTTTACTACACTTTCCCGACGTCTACGTTTTCCTCTTCAACTTTCTTGGCATGGTACCATTGGCAATGCTGCTCGGCAAGGCAACAGAAGACATTGCAGAGCACACAAACGAAACGCTGGGTGCTTTGGTCAATGTCACGTTTGGAAATGCAGTGGAGCTCATTCTATCAATCTCGGCGCTGCGCGCCGGCCGAATGACGCTCATTCAAGATACCATTGCGGGCTCGGTGCTCAGCAATCTACTACTCGTTCTGGGCTCCGCCTTCTTCTTTGGCGGGCTGCGGTACCGCGAGCAAATGGTGCTACCAGCTGTGAGCGAAGCGAACGCTGACCTTCTTTCGTTTGCTGTTTTCGGTTTCTCCATTCCGGCCTTGTTTGCGTTTGCAATTCCGGACAACGAAGGAAAAGCCGTGACGGAGGAGAAAATGAGCCTGGTGACTAGCGTGTGTCTACTATGCATGTACGGCATGTATCTTATGTTTCAGCTGTACACTCACGCAGAGCTGTACGAGGGCATCGACGACGGGATGGATGAGGAAGCGGGATTGCAAGCGCCACAGTCGCACGATGAACAGGTGGCTAGTCTGCCGGTGGCGTCGGCTATTTTGGTGGGGATGGTACTGTTGGTAGCAATCTGCTCGGAGTTTTTGGTGGATGCCATCGACGGCTTTTCGTCGTTCGTGGGGTTGGGGCAAAAGTTCATCGCAGTGATCTTGTTGCCGGTTGTGGGCAACGCGGTTGAGCACATGTCAGCGATATTAGTGGCGCGGCACAACAAGATTGACTTGTCGATCGGCATTGCGTGCGGCAGCAGCGTTCAGATCGCGCTATTTGCGGCGCCATTCCTGGTGGTGATATCGTGGCTGTTTGGATCGAACCACCTTACGTTGAGGTTCCAAATGTTCGAGACGGTATGCATTGGGTTCTCGGTGTTTGTGGTGAACGCGACGCTGCGGGACTCGCGGTCGAACTGGCTGGAAGGAGCTGTGCTGGTGATGTGTTATGCAATCCTAGCGGCAGCGTTTTACTTCATGGAATAGCCTTTCCCGGGGGGGGGGGGACAGGAGGAGGCGATCTCAAGCGCACCCCGCGCGCGGTGGGGACTTGGGGATGACTTTCGGGGCGCTTGACGATTGAAGTGGGGGGAAATCGTACAATGTGTTGTTTGTTGTTGTAAATAGCTTGTTCCGAAAGATGTGCAGAAGTGATTTCGTACGTTAAGCGGCCCGCAAGCTGCGCGTCTAACGTGGCGAGCACGTGCGCCGGAGGCGCTAAAGGCGCGGCGGAGGGCCGCCTATCGGAAGGCGCGCCCGAGCAGCGCGGAGCAGCGGCGCGGTAGTACGGCGCGGGCGCGGGCCGCGCACGACAGTGCCCCAGCGCCGGTGTTGTTTCATTCACCAATCGTCGTCTACTGGTAAGATAGCTCTAGCCACCGGATGGTAGACACGATGGGGCAGGCCGATAGATAGCTGAGAGAGCGCGCCGACCGCTGCAGTTGGTGCACCTGCGCAGAGCAGAGAGCGCACAGTCACAGTGCAGTGTGCTGGCGACTCGCCACTGTTGACTCGCCAGTGGCGAGTCGCCACGCGGCGCTCCCATACCTTCATATTACACGTGGGTACGTCGAACACGTATCGCCACGAGTGCCGCGCACAAAGCCACGCTTGGAAATCGCTCTGCGCGGACACGTCACCACGTTTTGTCCACTTTTTCCGGCCGAGATGTGCGCCGGTCTTAAGCGCGCCCAGCCCTTGCAGGGCGTCCCACCCCTTCCGTCGGCCGCTGGTTGCTAGTCAGCCTCTTCTCCGTCGTCGCTGCGCTTGACCCAGCGTCGTCGTGTCTCCCTCCTCTCCCCCTCCCTCCCCCCTCCCCCCCTCGTCCCTCTTCCCCCTCCTCTTCTCGTTTCTTCCACCCTATTTCTTCCCCTCTTCAAGTCCCGTCCTCCCGTCGTCGTCGCCGCTGTTTTGCGCCCTGCTTTTCACTCAATTCTGCTGCGCGCGCGCTTCTAGCACCCTCGTCGCATCGATTTACGCTGCGCTTTTCTCTGTTCAGCGTGCGAACCCCCGTCTGTCTCCCGGCGCATTTCTTCCGTCGTCGCACTCGCTCAGTGCTGTCCGCCTACCTTTCAATTCTGCTTCCCCGTCTTTTTTTTTTACTGCTTCACGCTAATTTCGCCTTTCTCTGTCGCTTGTCCCCACTTGTACCCTTTCACCCTTTTTCCCTCTGCCCTTCCCCCCCTTCCTTTTTTGGACTATTCTGTCGCAGACACCCACCGTGGGCCGTCTGCCTCCACACTCTTTTTCGCCCCTCGTTTTTTTTGACTGTCTTTGCACTCCCCAATGACTCATCTCAACACCAGCCATCAATTGCCAGTTCGCACCGGAACCTCTCAAATGGAGGATGCAATCGTGCACCAGGTCGAGTGGTACATGGGTCGCGCCAATCTCGAGAAGGATGATTTCCTCAAGCAGAAAATGGATGACGATTTGTGGGTCTCGTTAGATGTCATTCTCAACTTCCGCAAGATGATTCAAATGGGCGTCACCGACAAACGTCGCGTAGCTACCTTGCTTAACGCCCGGTCTACCGTCGTCGAAGTTGACGAGAAGACTGCTCGAATTCGTCCTGCGTGGGCCAGAAGATCTACTCTCGTCATTCACAACGTCCCGCTGGGTGCGCGCCGCGATCAGGTTGCAGCACTTTTTCATATTCCTTCCCCCACTGCTGATCCTAACTCTACTGTCCCTCCGCCTGCTTCCCATCCAGCGGGTCTGGTAACAATCCAGCCATATGCTGACACCGTATGGGTTGCAATGTTTGACTCTCCCTCTGGTGCTGAGGCTGCACTTCCGCTTGTCATACAAAAGAGTATAAACGGCCAGGAGGTGACTGCTGAGGTTCATGTAGAGAACGTGTTGCCGCCTGCGAGGAGTGATCTACAGCCTGCCCGTAGTCAGCCCTCTGTTTACCAAGCATCAACCAATGTTCACCACGATCCTTCAACCGCTAATCACCCAACCTATCCCCAAATGCCGCCCATGATGTCTGCACCGATGATGAATGGCCAGATTATGACTCCGGTTCCCATGCCGATGCCTGTCATGCACCCTGGTCCTGAGCTTCATCCTCAGTACACTTACACCCATGCGGCTGCTACCTACATGGCCCCACGGGGTTATGCCCCGCCTGGTGTTCCGGTTCCCCGTCCTTATATCGGGAACCCTCGTGGTGTTCCCCACCATACCTTAGTTATGGGCTACCACCAGCCCATGTCGTATGAGCAATCTGCCCATATTGCTCAGTCGCATGCGATGCCTGTCAGTCATGCTCAGAATCACGGCAATGCGCCGATGATGGCGGGTGGAGCCATCCCCGAAGATTCTGCGAATGGCCAGATGGCCAACGGGTTCCATCCAGCCCCCGGTGCACCAAATGGAAATCATACCGGTCAAAACGCGCATGGTGAACTTCCTAATGGCAATGAGTTTGTCCACGATTCTTCTGGATCACAAATTCCTACCGATGCGGTCGCAATGCCCCCAATGCCTCAGCAAGGCTACTCAGCGGGAATGCCGATTGCGACCATGCAGGGACAACCTATCGACTCTTCGATGGTACCGATCACCATGAGAGATCATGATATGCGAGGTGGACCAAGGACTGTTATGGAGGGACAGTACGGGGCGGTAATGGTGGACTCGTCGCGGCCAATGTACCCTCGGAATCGTGGTCCATTTTCTGGAAACAATCGCGATCGATCTCATGCGAAGAACTTCCATGAGGGTGGGTCACGACAGGGAATGAGGGCACTTGGGAATGGGGAAGGCAGATCTGGTTCCCATCGTAAGGGCAAGAAGGGAAATCGGAATAGCATGCGACATGGCAGCCACGGACAAAACGATCGTCACGCTGATGGTCGATTGCGAGAAGGTCGCGGTGAAGGGTCTGGGAGCGATACTGGAAATCGCGAGGACCGTCGCAATGTGAAAGAAGAGAAGCCTCGCCCCGAACCGAATCTTGCTTCAATGAACTTTCCCCCTCTCCCAGGTGGTGAAAACCTGCAACCCCGCATTCAGTCTTCGAATAAGAAGACAACTGATCGAGAAGCTAACGCCTCCGAGCTTGCTGCTTCCACGCCTGCGCCCATAGTCGCGGCTGCGGCTGTTACGCCAAAGATGGTAGACAACTCCACAACCCCGGGATCACCAATATCAAGCGATCGGCCACCCGCTGCAGTGAAGGTTGATTCAGATTCTTCACAGAAGAATAAGGTACAGGCTGAGACTGAGGTAGAAGGTTCTTCACGCGACTCCTCGGAGATCGCCACCAAAGCTGATCGTGCTGTTGAGGGTGCTGTGTCTGAGAAGAAATCTAACGACGTTAAGCGCCAGTCACAACCCCAGCCTTCCCAAATGTCGTATGCAGCTATACTTCGGTCGAAGAAGCCTTCTAGTCGCCCGTCAAGCGTTTCTACTCGATCTAACTCAGAAGGTGCTATCGCTCCAATAACTAGCGAAAATGACATGATTCCGAATCATGGGCCTTCCCAATCAAGCGGATCTTTAAAGGACAAAGAAAAGAGTGGCAAGAAGAAGAAGAATACTGTGTCTCGCAATGGAAGTGCTAGTGATGGCATTGAAAAGGGCTCGGGCGCTAATGGATCTGCGAATGCTCTTGTCAGGGTTAGCAGCAAGTCAAGCACTGGTTCAGGTAATGGGCAACCAATGGAGGGCTCGACTAAAGACGTGCCTTCCAAGGCGAAGTCTGTCATAGAAAATAGTCGCGCGCACTCCGTGTGGGCTAACAAGCCGAAATCATTATTTCAGCCTGCGTCCGCGAGCACTGCCGTGCGCCCAAGCACCCCGCAGCAAGCCGTGAAACCTCAGAAAGTCACCTCTCCTGTTTCATCTCATGAAGAGGAAAAGGACAATTCAGGTGAAAACGCAAAGTCGCATTTGTTAAACGCTCCGATACAGAGAAATGATCCTGTAGAAATTGATGAGAAAGCCAGAAGTGGCTCGCCAAAACCTGGTGTTAGTACTGATAGTACTGTTCTTGTCGTCGAGGAGGTTCGGGATCAGACGGGAGACAAGAGTGACATATCCGGCTCAAAGGACAAGAATTCGCCAGGCGGAGATCAAACGGCTCATACTGCGAAAGGTGCATGGGCCACCGGAGGGCCTCGCCAATGGCCGAAGCCAAGGAGCAGCATGAAGGTGGCGAAAAACTCCACGGTGTCTGAATCTTAAGAAATAGTACCACCCGTTCAGAACCAGTGATGGTTGTAGTTGGTGGTAGTGTTGATCTCGCTATGGCAGTATGGTGTGAGTGATAGCTGTGGTTGACATAGTATTGTGCATGTGCTATAGACAGGCGAGAGGCTTCACGAATGGATTTGGTTTGCAGTTGATCACATGTCGAATCAATAGTTTTGGCGACGAGCTCTGTATTCGAATGCGATGCGCTTTACTTGTGGGGAAGGGGGAGTTTACTGTTACATATCGCTTGATGGAGAAGAAGGCGAACATGTAGTTGTCTGGAACGGGTACGCGCCATTTGCTGACGGCACATTCTGAAGCGTTTGCTGCAATGAAAGATTGTGCAGTGTGATGGGCATACTTGGGTGGGTGGAGTGCTGGTGTGCGGATTTGCACCAGAAGTTAACTTATTAACTCGAGCATTGTAGTAGGGTTGTATGCTGTTGGGGACGGCCCTGGCATCAACTGAGCTGAAAAAATGAGTTGGTCATTGGGACTTGTTGCTGTTGTTGAGGTATACTCTGTGACAAACAGTGCGCTGGGGGCTTTGTGGGGGTGAAGGAGGAATTGGGGGGAACAAGGGAGGTGAGGAGAATGTGGAGGTGGTGATGTGATAGTGGGTTTTGGCGTGGTGAGCGAGTGCGAGCTGCCTTTTTTGGGTGAGATATCGTCGGCAGCAGACATTGCTTTGTATATGCGAAGGAATGTGCACATTGCGTTGCGACGTAGAGCATGTGACTTGTGATATGGTGCCTTTGGTTTTTTTTTTTTTTTGATATGTGCTTGAGGATTTTCCTGTTTTTGCGACTTGAACGCTCAGATGGCGTGCCTTGTGAGCCAAAGACGATGAATTGTGACACGAGCGTGTTGCGACGAATAATGATTGCTGGAGAGCATTGGAGCGATACAGAAACGGTTTCTTGAGAAGGGCGGTAAATCTACAGTACTGTTGTAAGCACACACGGTACCGTAGTATGAGGTGTAAATTGGCGAATTGTGTTTGCTGGATCACAGCGTTGAGATGTTGTGATGCATTTGAGCGGAGGTCGGCATGATTTCAAGTAAACGTTGGCGAGGCTGCTAGAGTTATTGCTTGTTGCGTGAGAGTTTTCAGCGCGTGGAGATGTGTGCGTAGCGGCACGTTGATGGGCACGGAGGGTAGGAACGTTAGCCCTCTTATCGATCGGCCGGCCGGGAGGAAGCGCTATCTCTAGCTAGAGAGCCAACTCAACTAAACTTAAGGGTAATCAGGTTGGAGAAGAAAGAAATCAATCACATGGGCGCACGGGAGTGGACGCTGCGCGATAAAAGCAGCCGTTCATTGCTGTGAGACGCGTTGTCGGCGCCGCGACGACAAGAAAGCAATCTGCGGCAGCGGCATGGCAACACATCAAATGCCAACGAGGCGCGCGCGGCACGCTTGTACTCACGGCCGCGGCGGCGCGGAGTATACACTCGCGGTCTATTCTTGGAAGCTCATGGTTTGGGTTTACTGCAGCTCGCGATACATTCTGGAACACAACATACTGCACTTGTTTGGTAGGTACAACGTCCGGCAACGCACATCGCACTATCGGGGGAAAATGAGCAAAATCGGCGACTTGGAGGGGAGAGCGGGAGGGGAGGGGGGGGGGGGAAAAAGCTGCTGCCACATAGATAGTAGATACATACGTACATGGTTCTTCAAAAGATAGGCGCATGGCGGTTCTCGCTTTGCTTAGTTTGGCTTGCGTTGTCATTGGCATCTGTCCAAAAACGCTCCCTCATTCATGCAGTCAGCTGACCCAGAGAGGACGGGTGCGCCCACAGCGTCGACACCACGTTGTGAGGCTGTTCCTCGCGTGTCGAGTCCTTCCTCTTGTCCGCGCCGGCGGCAGCGCCAGCGCGCTTGTTAGTCTTATGGTGGTTGCTCACGGCGCCATTGTTCTCCACGTTACTCAGAGCCGCTTGCTGCTTATCCTGGTTGCATATCACCACGATATGCACCAGCTTCTCCAACGCCGTCATGGCATCATTTTGGTTCTCCGGCGTCACAAGGAACGGATTATCTCCCTCCTGAGAGTGACAGCTCCAGTTGGTATTGGAGAAAATAGCGCGAATCAACCGGTGCACCTCTTGCGACCCACCGTCCGTGGCCGTTGCGCCATAGCGCTCGTCCGCACGACAGCGTTCACGCACCTCTTCCGCCACCTTGCGCACGCCGCTCATCATATCACGCAGGCTGGACGTCTTGAGTGTGGACGCCCACTTCTTCTCGCCGGCCGTCTTGAGTGCGCGTTTCACCTGATCCACACGCGCGCCCACAAACTTGATCTTCTGATCATCGCGTCCGCGCGGGTCGAACCCTTGCAGACGCCAGCCGGAGTGCTTCTTGGCGTGGCCAAAACGGCGCAGCAGCTTCTCACACAGCGCGCGGCCCTGCGCCTCGGGGATCTTGAGCACCAGTTGTAGCAGTTCCTTATCGCTCATCTGCTGCATGTGCAGCAGCGACACCTGCACGTTGGAGGACACCTCATGACGGAAGGTGCAGTAGCGGCGCGGACAGTCTCCGCGAAGGTAGTCACGACAGGTCTCCTTGCCAAAGCGGTCGGGGTGGTAACGACGTTCAAAGTCGTTGTGAGAGAAGGGGCAGCGGTCAGCCTTGCGGCAGCCGGCGGTATCATCAATGAACCTACACATGTGCGGCTTGTACATGGCGACGTTAGCACGACGGCGATCAGTGTCCGGCGAATGGTAGTAGAAGCAGTCCGGCGCAGTGCCAGCAGCCAGACACTGATCACGGGTACGACAGGGGTAGACCTTGAACATGCGCGGAAAGTCATGCGCATGGTGCATGAGCGGAGCATGGTTGTGCTGCGGGCAGCAATAGCGGCAATGCCATCCTTCCTCGGCGGGGCGAACAGGCCGGCGCGGAAGGGCGGCGGCGCAGGGGTGAAGTCGAGGTGACGAGGCGTCTGCCACAGGTCGTCGATGCGCACGCGATCAATGCCGTCCAGAAGCTCGTCCACCTCGTCGGGGCCGTCCGAGTGCGGGGCGGACGGGCTGGAGACGGAGGAGGAGGTGATGGCCGGCGGGGGGTCGAGGTGCGGGACGGCGATGGGCGGCACGCGGCGGGGGACTGGCGGGGACGCCGGCCAGACGGACGGCGGGCGGGCTGACGACATGGCGGAGGAGGCGGCGATGCGTGGGTGATCGGCGGGGCGTCGCGGCGGGTGGGTCGTGCTCATGTGGGAGTGAGAGAGGAGATGAGGTGAGATGGGAGGGAGGGAGGGGGGGAGGTGGAACGAGGAGATATAAGTGAGGGGGGGAAGGGGAGGCGGGAAGGGGAGAGTCGGGAAAGTGGGGGGGGGTGTGAGGCGGGGGTGCGTTTAAGAGGGGGGGCGGGGTGGGCGGAGGGGAGCGGGCGGAGCACGGCGGGAAGGGCGGTGGGGGTTGTTGGTGGTGGCGGTGGGTGGCGGCGGTGGTGGTTGTTGACGCGGCGGTGGGGGGGGGGGGGGGGGGGGGGACCGGGGGGCGCAGGGGCGCGCAAAGGCGCGCAAAGGCGCGCCCACCACGCACACGCGCAGCACGGCAGTCGCGCGCGGTGGCGGACGCGCGCGTGAAACGGACGGCGCGTGAAACGGACGTGTGCAAGCTGTGCGCGTGGGCGCGGCGCGCCGCGTGACGCGAGCGGTTACGGCGCACGCCGCGCGCGTGCGGGCCAAGTGGGACGCTCTGTACCGCCCGTGCGCGGCGCGCTGTCGGTTCGCGCGCGCGCCGTTGCGCTACACGCCCGTTTGGCTGCGCGCCGCCGGCCGTGCGATGAGCCGTTTTGACGCGCGCCGCTCTCGCACGCCGCCGTTCGCGCGCCGCCGCCGCCGCCCGCCACTGCGCCGCTCGCTGCGCCGGCTTTGCTGTGTGCTCATCCGTCGTCACGCCGCTGCTGGCGCGTTGAGCGCGCGACAGCCGCGTGGCCACGCGTGCACGTGGCCGCGAAACAAACTGCGCGCGCTATCGAGACCGCGCGCCCGCGCTCATCATGAGACCGCCGAATATCCAAGTCGCTTCATCGTAACGCTATCTAATAAGGCTACAAGGCGTGAACCAACACCCACGCCACGCTACACTCTATCCAGCTACAGTCAAAACTCCTCCACCGATGGCGACGGCGTTATGATGTCGCCCTCCTCATCCGGCGATGCCCATACCTCCTCCATCCCCTCCATGTACTCAGCCGAAGGCGACGCCCATACTTCTTCCATCCCCGGCAAGTACTCCTCTGAAGGCGATGCCGTCACCATACCGCCGTCCTCATCCGGCGATCCCCATAGCTCTTCCATCTCGTGCATGTACTCCACCGAAGGCGATGGTTCAATCGTCTCCTCCGTCGTCACCCACGCACTTTCGCTTGTCATCGCGTGCATCGTCTCCGCGCTCTTGTCCATCCACTCCGCCTCAGGCGTCGCGCTCTCCATCTCCATCTGCATCTCCATCTCCATCATGTCCGGAGACGTGCTCGCCACCACCTCCTCCATGCCCTCGATCTCCTCGGAGAACATTCCCACCTCCACCGCCATCATCCCCGCCGTCGCGACCTCTCGCACCACGGGGCCTACCACCTCATCGCCCACGCCCCCACCGGACACTGGCGGAACCGCCTGCGGGAAAACCGCCGCAACCGCCATGCTCCACGTCGCCCATGTCGCCAAAACGCCCGCTGCAAGTGAACGTCCGCTCACCATCGTGTACAAACCGACACAACTGAGTCAACCAGCTGCGCTTGCCAATGTCCGCTCCGACAGAGTATGCCGCTTGAGATGCCCACCCACCTCCACCCTGCTGCGCTTTAGTACTCTTCGCACGCAGCGCCTCCCCCTGAGGGACGCGTCACCTCCAAATTCAATTAACTTACCATATGCTGCCAACACAGCACAAACCGTGGTATAGTATGCTGTCGAGCATTCCAGCTCCCTATCAGCTGCCTGCGTTACATCATGTCCGCTTTCACTGGAACGACCCTATTCGTATCACATCAACCTCATCCATTCATCACCATTCACGCAAGCAACCACGCCCTGTTCTCATACCAACCCCGCTCAGCACGCATCCATTCACACTGCATTCGGCGCATCTATTGGATAACAAATCGCCGTTTCCGCTCAAAGCTTTCAGTGTTTCGACGCTTGTTGTAACATAACTACAAAGAGCTTGCGAGAGTCATCTACACATTTAATCGGCCTTCATTTCAGCCACTATCGCGCTACAGCAAGGATGCACGCCTTGTCACAAAAGTCCTCACACTGTCGCTCAGCTGTAAACCACCACCTACATACCCCGTCTTCAAGCCATACACTTTCACTTTCACTGCTTTACGTCATTGCACACTGCTGTCGAGAATGCCATCAAAAGGAGCGCCGTCCACGTTCGACGCCATGTGCGTCCACATTCAAATTGAGACGCGTGCCGCCACCCCCACATACGAGTGGCTTGTTGGTGCGCAGTTGTCGATCGTGCCACCTGTGGATACCGCTTTGCGCCTAGGTATACCAAGCTACCGATGCTGCCCGATGTGCTCAGGGCAGGGGCCAAGCAATTATAGTGTGTCGGACAAGCAACAACGAATGCAGCGTCAAACTCAGTGCCTGTAATCGTTGCTGATTGTCCGCAATCCTCATGCGCGTTCCGCCCGATATGGCTGCCGAACAGGCTTGAGAGTACCAATTCTGTCTGTCATTGCTCGCTACCCTGCTGGTCAAGCGATGCCTGAACGTGTGAACAGTCGCCAGTGCCGCTTGAAATACGAGACCGAGACCCTATTCTGCCGCACTCACTCCAGGCTGTCTCGCAGTGCGCCTTACTCAGGCCGGCATGCTGCGAAGCGGACTTGTTGACGCAGTCCTCTTCAACATGCGAACATCGCACGACTGTCGTCCACGATCGGCCGTGAGGCTCGAAGTGCCATTCATCCTCAGGTCCTGAAACTCATTTCTATCCGTACATATCTACAGTATCCATGTATCGACAGTTCCACGTCAGCGGATCAAATTCCCAGTTGAGAGTTGAGCGATGCTCAAATGGGCGTCATACGTCAAGTCTAGTTTTTTCTTCAGGCCTATCTACTGTAGAATAATCCCTTACCTGCATATTCATGGTTGTCCCAACCACACCCAACCACACCCATCCACACAATGCACCGCCCAGATTTGTCAAACACGTTGCACAGTATGATAGCCCTGTTTTCGAAGGCTTTGTAAGCCTTATCAATGCGGATCCGACCTGGAAACGTATATATCCATATAGGTCGCCATCACTTTCATCATCATCATCATCAACAGTTGACTTCGCTCAAAGGTTTTGGGTTGGGAATGTGATGTCACACCTCGACGTACGTATCTCTGTATTCTCGATATTACAGTACAGTATATGTAGATACAGATCAAATTGACCACAGGCGTGCATCTCTGCTTTCCGGGTCTGGGAGAAGAATTCTTCTCTCTGGGCAGATGTGAAGACACAATGGCTGGTTGTGCAAGAAGTCCTTTTCACCGCAGCTCTGCAGCCCACCGCTGCACGTAAGGTCACAGTGCGAGTAGGATGTCAAAGGGCCCTGCACGGGTCTTAAGGCCCGCAGGGCGCATCGTTGCCGTGTTTTGAGCCGAAGGAGACAATCGATTCACATGAGTTATATTAACGTGCAAACTGAAAGTTAGCTTTGTACATCGTGGCTCCATGCAATCCTTTCAGGTACAGCATATGGGAGAACGTTGCAGTGCAGCGGGACAAGGACAGCATGACAATCGCGATTTGACGTCGTGTCGTGTCAATCGATGCTACCTAACGTACGCCCCCATCCGCTATCTTACACTTCGTCTCTGCACGTCATCATGATCATCATGATGAGAATTCCCACATTGCCTCACCTCACTGCAGGCCTTGGTAGACGATCCCAACTTTCGCGGTTTAACGGTTCTTTGTCTCATACGCTTAAGGATAGCCTCTGCACCTACTCTAAATCGAAAGTGCTTCTACGCACACAGGGTAGACGAATGGCGCATGCTAGCCGGCCTGGCGATACATACTCTCTCTCTCTCTACTTTAGTTTCTACGTCGTGTCGAACGTTTCTCTTGAATGACACACCCAGTTTTTGAACTATAGCACCCGAAAGCCACTTAAGAGAAACTCTTTCAGACGCCTTGTTGCGTTGCAGACGACAATTTCGGTCGTACGTTGGTGCTGATCTTACCAACCCACATGTAATGAACTCCTTCGTTTCGTTGCGCAGCCATATCCAGGGTATTGCTGGCTCTCTCCTGTTGCTGCTCTTGGGTATGGGAAAAAGCCAGGGGCGTATTTGTACCTACTTTTTTCTCACGGTTCAAAGTCAGATAGTCAAGCCATTTCACGATAGTCACTCCTAAAGTAGTCACAAAGTAGTCATATCATTTTCGATGCTGTTTGACGACCTTGACGAGTTTGCTTTGGCATGATTGCAAAACAGATGGGATGAAAAGACTCCAGAGTTGAG
This sequence comes from Gracilaria gracilis, assembly GCA_030374805.1. Classification (NCBI taxonomy): domain Eukaryota; phylum Rhodophyta; class Florideophyceae; order Gracilariales; family Gracilariaceae; genus Gracilaria; species Gracilaria gracilis. The sequence goes on along the minus strand of JARGSG010000107.1, from coordinate 55,891 downwards.
TATGGCAATTTATGGAGAGGCTTTCAAAGAAAGAAGCACAGTCTTGGATGATGAACGGCGGCCGGTTGGAACAGAAATCTGATATCATGAAGAAGTGAACGGATCATCTCACGGCGCATATTGTCCGTACGGTGGCTTCAGAAGGCTATTGTAGACATTTGTGACTATCTTAACTACTTTTTTTGACTACTGCTACTATAGCAGTCATTCAAGTCATTAACTTTTTCGCCGTAGTCAGTTAGTCATAAATACGGCCCTGGAAAATGCTTACGGCTGAAGATTACTCGCTTCGCCGAAATACCTACCTCGTAAGATACACGAGAAAGTAGAGCGAGGCAGACTTTCGTCGTTTGACCAGGTTCAAGTATATATAACACAAAGAATATATTGTACTATATATACCCTATATATAAAGTAACCCAAAACTGGGAGAAGGGAGGGAGAAAACCGAAACTGTACCACATCTCCATGGATGAGAGCAGTGTCAGAACCATGTAGCAACTTTCAAAAAACTCCGGCCTGGAGTTTTTGGAAGTTGTTGGATGAGGTGGTAAGAAAACCGCATACCAACTCCTTGAGTCTCCAGGAATTTCCAGGAGTCTCGAGGAGTCAAAACACCAGGTATAAGTATATAGCGTGCGGTTTTCTTAACATCACAATGAAAGTCTCGGTCACGATGACCCAGTGTCTGGGGTATCTATCGTGATCACAGATTATTGTTCTGAAAAGGCACATCAGAACCTGCGAATGATTCGTTTATCATAACCCCCAGCTCTAGTAGACTCGTTTCATTTCGGAATTAGTATTTGACACCGATCAGGATTCAGGGTGTCTTGAAGATTAGAAGGGGTTCTCTTTAGAGCTGCTCGAACCATACGTATGATTCTAAAAGAGCGCGCACGCGCGCAGAGTGTTCGCCCTAGCCAACAAAAAGCGCTACAGAGTAGCCTCACCAGCACACAGAGAGAAAATCACATGTAGTTGTACCTCTGGTGAAGTTACCGTTGTTACTCGTCAGAAGCCATGACACTGTGGGCAACAAGTTGTATACGGGGCTGAGCAGCAATTCAGTGAAGCTTCCGAAATGGTGCGGGGTCAGCAAATGTTCAACTCTCTGGGAATGGTTATGGTATCTCTAAACCTTGGAGCCAGTTGAGCAACGCTGCAAACAGGCAAACTCGAGAGAGAGAGAGAGAGTTTCTTAAGCTATATCTATCTTGGGAGGGCTTCTGAGGCTCTGTTCCGTGCTACATTGCCTGTGAGAGGGGAAAATAAGCTTCAGGTCCTGGAAAATAATATCTTCTGGGATTCGAAGTTGATTTCACAGCTTCGGATTTTGCCCTCAACAACGAGCTCTGAAAACAGGGCAGAGTGTAATACTCTTGGGGCGCTTGCCGTTCTGGTCGGCTGGACGACCCAACTTGGGAGCAGTTTCCGTTGAGCAAACAAAGCCGAGACATTGTCCATCGTTCCTGCCTCTTAGCCTTGCATGCCCTTTTCACCCCCATATGGATTGCCATCATTCATCTCAGTTTCCGAGCACTACCAAGCGCTCTGCCGCAATGAAATCCATCTCTTTCACTCTATCATCTGCTTCAACAGGATGCTGCTCTTTCTTCACCCAACGTTTCAAACGGTTATAGCACCCCCTAAACGACTCAGCAGCATATCGCCAAGTGTCTGCAATCTTCACGCATCCATTCAATCATCTCGTCCGAGTATTCGAATCATAGCTAGTGATATCGATGGAACGCTTCTCACTTCGAAGAAACGACTTCATCCGAAGAATGAACCCCTTGTGAGGCAGGCGGTGGAATCAGGTGTTTTGTTTGTTCCGGCCACTGGGAAATCAGCCAGTGGGGCCCTGAAAGCACTTGGAGGTTCCCTAACTTCCTTTCTGACGAACACACAGCCGTCCATGCCTGGCATTTTCCTCAATGGCTTATTGGTAAAGGCGAATGGAGAGGTTATATTTGAGAGAACCCTTCGCGAGTCTGACGTGTTGAAAGTGTTGAAGGAGATAAGGCGTCTAGAGCTAACGCCTTTGTTGTATTCTGCTGATAATGTATTGGTGTACAAAAGATCGTCCTACACGGATATGTTCATGGTTTCCTATGAACCGGAACCGCAAGAAGCTGATTTGGTCACACGAGCCGTACAGGTGCCGATTCACAAGATTTTGCTGGTTGATGAAACTGGAGGAGACATACGTCGTTTCAGAAATCACCTCTCCCGTTCGCTGAACAACGTGGTCACTATCACACAGGCACGACCAGACGTGTTGGAAGTTTTGCCAAAAGGGGCAAGTAAGGGAAAAGCTCTCCAACACCTGTTGTCTTATTTGCAAATCTCGAAAGAGAGTGCAATGGCCGTCGGAGATGGAGAGAATGATTTGGAAATGCTACAAGTGGCTGGCTTAGCTGTTGCAACAGGAAACGCAGTTCCAACGTTACTGGGCGTGGCTCACCATGTTGTTTGTTGCAATGATAGCGGAGCAGTTGCAGATGCCATTAACAAGTTTGTACTTTAATCGCATCGTATACTCGTAAGTATATATGTTCATCAGTGTCCAAGCGCTGCATGAACACGAGTACTGTCGATGCGTCTTTTGTTACAGAGGTAGAAAGAAGAAATATGTAGTCTACGTACGAGAGAAGTTGGCGTGAATCTTGCGCGAGAAAAAGCCTAAGAAAGAACGCGTAGTTTCTTGGTCGGAAGGAAAGGTTGGGGGGAAAGCGAATGCATCTGCTTCCTGAATTGCGTAGGGGTACACGAAGCAGGGTTAAGGCTTAGCCACTGTTCCTAGCTTCGTGGCGCATCTTTGCGAACACAGCTGCCACTTCTTCCTTTTCCGCTGCGCGTTTCAAAAATGGGTGACTCAGCAACTGACCAGCAGAAGCCCTTCTGGCCGGGTTCACCACCAAGCACTGCGCAACAAAGTCAACGAATTCTGTACTCCATTTAGCCGGTTCTCTTAAGGTCGGTGGAGCTTGCGTTGTAATCAAGAACATGGCGCGCAATGGCTTCTCGCTCATATGTGGCGGTTCCCATTCAGCACACTCAATAGCCAAGATACCGACGCTCCACAGATCGACCTTATACTCGTACTCTTTCTGACGAATGAGCTCCGGTGCCATCCAGTAGGGTGTGCCCACACATGTTGTGCGTTTCTTGCGTTCCTCCGTGAGTTCAGCACAGAAGCCGAAGTCGGCAAGCTTGCATCGCCCTTGTTGGGTAAGCAACACGTTGTCCGACTTGATATCGCGATGAAGGCGCTTCATACCATGCATGAACTTGAGTCCCTTAAGCACCTCACGAAGCACATATGCAATGTGTGTTTCTTCCATAGTTTGGGATAGTCGCTGATAGTTTTCCAACACGTCCGTAAGGCATCCACCATCCATGTACTCCATGGAAATCCACATGAAGCCGTTATAATTGTAGGTCTCGTGACATTTGATTAAGTTGGGATGACGTGTGCAGCACATCATGCGAATTTCCATCTCCAGGGCATCCGCCTCTGTCTTATTCGCCGGTTGGACCTTCTTGAGAGCGACCTTGCGGTTGTCGTGAGTGAGAGCCTCGAACACGCTTCCCGAAGCGCCCTGGCCAATCTGGTGCATGTTGCAAAACACGGTGCTCGGATCCTTGTTGTGGATGTACACAGGCTGCTCCGGGGCTATGGACATGACGGTACGACGATCAACAGCTCGCTGCGCGATGCGCGGCGCATGCGTGGGCGGCGCGGCCAACCCCCTGGGGGCAGGTAGACGAGAAGGCGGGGCGTGTGGTGGGGGCGGACGCCTGTCTGGCGGTCGCGGCGGAAGCTGCTTGAAGGACTTGGGAGGCGCCTTCTTCTTGGCAGGCGACTTGTTTTTGACAGGCGCGGTAGCAGGCGGTTTTGGCACGTTAGCAGGCGGACGGGGAGCCGGAACGGGGGCAGCGGGTAGTTTCTTGACGGGAGGCGGGGCACCATACAGGTAGAGCTGAAAGGCTCTGAGAGCAGCGTCAGGATCGGCGCGGAAGTCATCCTGCGAGAGACCCTGCTTGATGAGCTCAGTCTCCATGGCAGCCGGTAGACCTCGGAAGCCCGACGACGCGGAGGCATCGGACTCGACGTGCACGGCGTGTGTAGACGCGACGGGAAAGCCCACGTGCGCGTTCTTACGCTTGTGCGGCGACGCGCGCTTGCGCGGGTACGGCGGCAGATGCGCGGCGGAAGGCAGCGCATTGGCGACAGCGTTTTCCTTGGCGTCTGCATCGCGCGGCGACAAGATGCGACGAAGAGAAGTGAGAACGTCCATGACGACGATGAGGGATGGAGGGAAGGGGGGGTGATGGCGGCTGCGGCGGTGGCGGCGGCGGCGAAGGCGGCGGGGGTCTGGCGTTAAGTAGCAGCAGCGCCATGGCGGCGCACGACGGAGGTGGGACGCGGTGATGTGGCGATGATGCGGCGATGGGGCGCGCGGCAGCAACTGGCCGTTACGTGACCGGGCAGCATCACAGTTTCCGTTTCGTGACTGGTGCGCGTGACGCGGCCGCGTGACGCATCACGGGCGGTCCAACAACGAGTACAGCGAGTGATCCAGCACCGACGCGTGCGCGTTCTTGCGGTGCGAAGTGAGCGCCGCCTGCGAGCGGAACTGCGCGCTACACACATCGCACTGGAAACGGCCGTGCGCGCGATGCACCTCGCGCTCGTGCCGCCGCGCCGCATGTTTGGATTGGAACGTCAGCGAGCACAGCGCGTCGGAGCAGTGCACCACCGTGTCGCCGTGCACCATTTCCTGGTGCCGCCGCAGTGTGTCGGTTCGCCCGAACGTCTTGCCGCACGCCTTGCACTCGTGCTGCCGCTGCGACTTGTCCGGCTTGCTGTTGTTGCCCTTCGGCTTGGGTGGTCGCGCCGTCACCGCCACCGTGGACTGGCGCGACAGACGCGCGCTGTCGCTGCCTTGCCATCGCGAGTTGCTCACCAACCCCGGCGGCGATGAATATTCGCCGCGGTTTGTTGAAGATCGCCGCGTGCTGTGTGATCCCGACGACGACGACGCGCTGCTGGAGCTTGCCTCCCCGCGTGTGGAGCGCGACGAAGACGACCTGCTTTGGTCGCTCGGCGCTGCCGCCCTTGGCGCGTTTCGCGCCGACCAAGATGCGCTCACCGTTGTTGATTGCGTGCGGACAAGGTTGCCGCGTGAGTCTTTCGATGACGACGATGATTGAGCGCTATTGCGTGTCATGTTGTTGAGCTTGTATTTCATCCACGAGTCGGTCATCACGTTCACACTTATACTGCACTTATGACTTCTCAATAACGATGTTGAACCGAATGTTTTCCCGCATCGAGTGCAGCCAAGCCTCTTCTCGCTGCTCATGGCCGCACGCCTTGCCTGCCGCACCGCACGTGTGAGCAGACGACCTTCATCAGTCACGGTCGCTTGCGTCTTGCTCAACCGCTCCTGTTCCTCCTCGTGCTTCCAGACATGCTATTTATACTAGCACATGCCATTCTTTATGCCTTACGTAGTACCAATGTATCTCTGTCACCGTCTCGCGTTTCGCTCACCTGACCTCGCTTTGCTCAGCGTATTGATCAACCACAACTTGACCACTTTCAGCCTACGTGTTGTTGCCCATCATGCTGTCATTCTAAATGGAATGGAGTCAATCGTGCCACGCTTCGCACCGTACTGGTATCAGTTGGGAAACGCACCCTCACATTCCGCCCACCTCATACTTCTGCCACAGCATTCGCGCACACCATCACATCTTGTCTGGCGCCAAGCCGACAGCTCGTGCATGCACACGCGTGTACATCTCCTCGCCGCTACTCCGCTTCCGTGTCCTCAGTCACCAATGCCCCACAACTTCACAGCAACGCGCAGACACAACACGCTTCAAAACGCGTCTTGCATCGCGAGACAGAAACACAGAGAGCACTCCCTCCATATTTTTCACACCAATGGTATCAGCTCAGTAGCACATATTGGAAGCAGTCGACGATCTGCTCCGATATCACGTGAGTGCACTTCCTGACGCCTCGAAGTTCGTGCTGTGGTCCGAGTCTTTTCATCCATGGAATGCGCGCGCCCTAAGTAAGATAAGGGGCACCTTGGATGGTGACAGAGGGGCTCCCTCTTGATGCAAACGCACTGTATTCTAATCAATTCGAATACCCTTGCAACACGTGCCGCTGTTGAAGCAAACTTCGTGGTACCGTCGGTACCGCTAGAGTACGGCCACTCTACCAAGGGTAGTAGCGCTGGCGCTTGCCGACCTCAAGCAAACCGTGTTTAACTCGGCGTCGATCAACAAATCGAAGACTACCTGCACAGACTGCTTCGATGACGCATGCCGAGCTGGATTCCACACACGCACACACACACCCAAACACAAGACTATAACGCACCCACGAGAAACCACGCATAAGGGTCCAGCTTGCGACCTCGCGAGTGCCCCCGCGGCGTCGGAGATGGACAGACACAAGTGACTGAACCATGATGCCTACCATGACCAGAACACAGGCGGTGATGTGTGGTGCAGATATGTTGGGCGCCTTGTTTCGCAGCCGCAATAATGTGCCAAATCCAATGGGTGCCAGGCACATTCTGTTTCTATGAAAGGGATTGGACATGCTTTCATGGCCTCGAAAGCTGGGGCGCTGGGTCTACCGTAACAATGACGAAACAGAAGTTCTGCTCGTATGTAACACCTGATGCAAGGGAATCCCAGCGAGAGTGCAAGCGGTGCTGAAGTTTGAGTCGCATCACGTTGACGTTGTGGAAGAATGCCGCGTGTAGATGACGACGCGGTTGCAGAACATAATGTTAAACACATATTATGTGGAAACGAGCAAGGGCGCTTGAATCATGGATCCATGAGATGCCTTCGGTGCATCATCTCACCTGCTACATAAGGGTGACGCGAGATACCTCTGGTAGCGTATAATTGATTTCGCTTGGCCATCGCCTCTACCAACTGAAACGGGTTAGCTGTCTACCCTTGGGAATTACGCGTCAGACTGACGCGTTATGTCTCAGCGCCGTCGCACGGCGGCACCTTGGCCATTCGAGAGGGGCCCTCGCTGAGCCCATCTGGGCGCGTTTTGAGATGGGCTGTAGTAAGTGCGATGCATCATACATTAATCCTTTATAGTGGCGCGGCAGTTTGTTTTGGTTGGCATCACATGATCAACGCGAAGTTACACACGCGCAGCGTCTTCATCCGTCCTTTGCTTTGCAGCTTCTCCACCAGTACGCGTTCCTATCGTCAGCAGCTCTCCTCCAAGCTCACCGCCAAGCTCACCGCCACGTCAGAACCGAGTTGAGGCCGCCACCGATCGATGAGCCTTGTTCGTGTGGCGTGTCAGTTCACGCCGCGCCGTAAACGACGCCCCGCACGCCATACACTTGAACGGTCGTTCACCGCGCGACGTTGACGCCGCTGGCGCCGCTGACGTACGGTTTCTTCGTCGGATCCATGAATGCGACCTCTCCAGGTGCGTTTTCCGAGCCGACGAGGACCTAAACTCCTGTCGGCATTGCGGCACAAGACACAAATACCTCTCCCCTTCGTGGATGGATCTGACGTGTTTGGAAAGACTTGCTTTCGTGGCGTAGAACTTGCAACATACGTGGCATTGCAGCGCCGGTCTTGAGAAATGTTCTGATGTAGCCGATTGCGATGCACTCACGCTGGATGTAACCATGCTTGCGTCCCTCGGGCTGAATGCTTGCGGCGCTAAACCGCGATAGCGCGCATCCGATGAACTCTGCGCTGACGTATTGCGCGCGTCGCTCTGAGTTGCTGACATAGGTATATCGGTCAATTCTCGCGCATCAATGTCATCACTGGGAGACGGCGATACCACTTGTCCCACGAAGCATCTATGAATTTCTCTCTCCCTGTCGCACCTAAAGTGTATGCCGCAGTATGGGCAGTGAGACATGACGTAGCGAGAGCGGGGAGCGGAAAACCGCAGAGCAAAAGAAGACCGTTTACGATGGAAATGATCGCAGTGCTGTGCAGAGGTAGGAATGCGGAGGAAGCTCGTAGTTAGGAACGGGATGAGCTTACATACAGCGACGCTGGGCTGTCGGCCTGATGCTGGCCGTTCATAGCGCGACTGTCTCGCAAGAGATGGCGCACTCTAATAGGCCGAAGGGGAGAAAGATCGCGCAGCGACGGGGGGGGGGGGGGGGGGGGGGGAGACGTGTAAGATGCAGGAGAAGCGACAGTGGGGTTGGCGATTAGAGCGACGGCGGGTGCGGAATGGTGCGGAGACAGCGGAGAGAAGGGCGGCGCGAAAGCGCCTTTCGCTTCATGGCAGTGGGCGAAGACAGAACAGTCGGCGCCAGTATCCTCCTGGTGGCAACCGTTTCGTTCGGGGGCGCTGTCTTGCGGTTGAAGACACAGCACGGAATGGAAGGGCGGAGACAGTGCCGTGTCGGCCGCCAATACTGTAAACGCCTTCGTTTGGTACTTCCACCTCGTCACTTGCATCATGTGCACACATAAACGATAGGAAAAGCATGAATAATCCTTACCAGATGGTGCAGCAGCGCACTCGAGGATAGATGAAGCGCCGCTATGGACATCAACTTGTTCCGGCATTATCTCGAGATTCTCATTCGGCGACGTGGAACTTCGCGACAATCTTCCCGATGTCGTTTCTTCTTTCGTGAGCACGCTGTGCGCCAGTCTCTCTCGAGACGAGAAGGCATTCTTTAGGTAGCCTAAAGCTGCGGTCTACTCATGCTACGCTTGTGTTGCTTTGCTTTCTGGCACCAACTAGGATGCATGCATCTATTATTTCTCGTCGAAATCGCTTCATTGGTGAACACCAAGGCAAGAAAGCAAGCATAGTCTTCAACCTAAGTAAGTTGGTATCTGCAAACAAGTTTTTCATCATGCATGAGAGAAAGCATTTACACTCTAGTAGCTAGAGACTGAAGTAGATATGTATACCGTTGTACTAAGATAGTGATTATGAGAGTTTCACAAAGCGACGAAAACATCGGCGCAGGAGCAGCTGATCATTCATGAAGAAATGCCACGCTTGCCACGAAACCATTGTGCTCACAGCAACAAAGCGTGATCACATTCCACATTACTGTTCTGCAATTGGGTGTTTCCACCAAAACCATCAGCCGAATGCTGTCCAACAAAGCAAGCATATGCAAAGGGGGAGTCTTGTCAAACATGAATCTTTAGATTCGATCAATCATGCCAGCGCGCTGCTTGCGGCCCCCGCCGTTCTAGCTACAGTCCCACAGAAGCGCGCCATATACTCAATACCACTTCCAAGTGCACCCATCAACCGTGCCATTCTTCTCCATCGTCCTAACAATCTCACCACGCTCAATAACGCATGTGCTGTGATTGTCTCCACACTTTCTGTGTAGCAACTCGTTACGAAGCCGTTCACAACGATGTTACCTCCTTCGGTGTGAGGGTTGAAAAGACCGCGCTCAATCACCCATTCTTTCTTCCACACTCTTGCGTCTCCATCCACTTTGCGTAACATGTCACCAACTTCCACTTCTCGAGCGCGTCTTAAACCGTTCCGCACATATATCATGTGTCCCCCGGTAGCAGTTAGACTTTCGTTACCCGCGTAAAGTCGTACAAATTCTGCACGAATCCATTTGTTTTCGTGCGTGAATAACATGATTCGTTCCAAACCTCTATCTGAAACAACTTCTTCACCCATCCGCAAGTCTTCCATCTTCTTATATCCATTCCTTGTCCTCACCTTGGCTGAGGCTGGGAAGCATGTACTACTACCATCTACGCTATTTTCACCCCGATCATCTCCATCGATGTTGTTCTCATCGTTGTTTCCCTGTGAAGAAGACGGCGAAGGAGTTAGTGAAATTGTTGGAGATGCACTAAGAGTTCCTGCGCTCATCGATACCGATGGCGATGTGGATGAGACTACTTGTGATATACTAATCTTCGGTGTCTCCGATGGTGATGGGAAGGTTGTAGCAGATGATTGAACACTTGCTTTCGGACTCGTCGAAACAGTTTGGGATGCAATCGGTGTCACAGTCATTGGAGCAGACGCGGAGAAGCTCGGAGAACCCGTCATCGAAGGCGATGTGCTCTCCAAAATAGCTGTAGAAGAAGCTACTACAGATGGCGACGCTGCTGATTGACTTGCAGAAACGCTTGCAGACGGTACAGCTGCAGAGATCGATGGTGATGCCAAGCCGCTTGGAGAAGCCGACGCACTTGAAGATAGCAGAGGGGAAGCCGACACACTTGAAGATATCAGAGGGGAAGCCGACGCACTTGAAGATATCAGAGGGGAAGCCGACGCACTTGAAGATATCAGAGGGGAAGCCGAAGACGAAGGAGTCGCAGTCGTCGAGGATGAGGGCTCCACACTGTACGACGCGCTTGGTGAATTTGAAGCCGAGATTGTTGGAGTAGGCAATGCATCCGTAACCGATATCGATACTGAAGGTGTTGCAGTTGTGGTCGGCGTTGCTGAAGGTAAACTAATACTGCTGCTCGATGCGGTCACAGAGGGTGCCATAGTTGTGGTAGGCGTCGTTGAAGGTCCCACACTTTGTGAGGACGACATACTTGGCATCATCGAAGTCGTGGAGGAGGGCAATGGGCTTTCCGACAACGAAGCAGTAGGGGTCACACTGTTTGACGGCGAGACAGACTGAGACGACGAAGCACTCGGCGAACTCGGGATAGTGCTACTTGAGGGAGACGGCGACGAAGTAAAACTCATAGAAGCACTTGCGGAGGAGGAAGCGGATGCACTTACAGATGGAGAAATGGAGGCCGACGAAGATGGGGCAGGTAGTACGCTACTGGAACCAGAGGGAGACGGTGACGCCACTGAACTGGAGCTCGGTGTGGGTACCATTGAAGCGCTTGGAGATGGTGCTGCGCTTGCAGAGGTAGTAACAGAGGCGGATGGAGAGGGCACTGTACTTACCGATGGCGAGTTGCTCATCGAAGGAGTCAAACTGGGGGTCGGCGTTTTTGTTGGTGGCATCGAGGCGGATGAAGTTATTGAAGGGGAAGCAGATAAAGATGGAGTTGGCGATTGAGATGCAGATATTGAGGGCGATGCCGACGCACTGGGTGGTATCGGAGATGTTGACGGCGACGGGGACGGCTGTATCAAATCAAGAAGGGTCATTCACACGTTGTCAGATATCTGTCCTCTCTTAACATAATGCTCGCGAAAAAGATGGTGGAAACTTACCGTTACAGACGGAGAATCCGACGGCCTTGGCGAATTCCTGATGATGCTCTGGACATCAGACTCAACCCGATAGATACATGTGGTTCCTTCCCTGGCTACCACCATGTATCGAATATTTCCTATAAGTGGCAAAGTGATTACAACCGGATCATCTTGAATAACTTTCTTCACAACCTGCAATTGAACCAATTTGGATTCATCAAAGAAGAAGTAGGTTTCCGCTGAACTAAACCAGCCCTGACCACAGACGCGCACAGAATCTTCCACTGATACATAATATCTTGCCCCGGAAAGCTGTTGAGCAACGCTTTTGTACAAGATTGACTTGTCAAGGCTTTTGTCTACTTGTTCCACGAAGTCGGCAAGAGTTTGGCCTCGGAGCTTGGTTGACAGCGCTAGTCGTTGCACTCCGTTATCTGTACAGTTGATTGGGTTCAATGTATCAGACTCAGATATTTTCATATCTGTATGTTTTAGGAGAAGTTGAGAATCTTCTTCTGTTGGAGTTCCTGTGTACTGGATTCTGTGCGGGCAGGACGGAACCGAACCGTGTCGATATTGAACCATGAGCTCGTAGCCGGCCGTGAACTCTGAGGGCGTAAAGGCTCGAACAGAGGTGTTTTCCAGTTGAAGGGGTCCGGAAAATGTTGTAGGCTTTGGAACAGCTTGATTGCCTGCGAGGAGCAAAACAAGCATGAAGCATAGAACTGAGAACTGGACTGACATAGTTGTTGAAAAGCAAAAGACGTGGAGCAGTCGGGCTGCTACCAAGGGCGAAGAGTATGATGAAAGTGTATGCTTGGGAGTAGATGGTGAGTTAATCGATTTATATGGATGAAGGAGGCTAGGAACGAAAACAGTGGCGGGGTAGCGGAGTTATAAGCTGTGGATAGGAAGCTTTTACCAAAGGCTGACAAAACAGGGGAATGTATGCTCATGCAGTTGTGTGGCTGACGAGCATGTGACTGGAGTGTACGCAGTGACGAACACAGACGTGATGGCAGTACAAAAGTGGGGTTGTTCATTGCATGAAGGTGAATTGGACTTGTGTGTCGTTGGTAGCGCCCATCTAGAGGAGCGGGTGTGAATTGAGCAGTTGAATTTTTGTATCCTTGGTACGCTGTTGTTACTCGTATGGTTTGACAGATGTGTGCACACGTTGGCAATGGTTTGAAATTGTTATTTTGAAAAGCGGCACAAGGCATAAAGCCGCGTTGGATGTGTTGACGATGAAGTTGGGGGAGGTATGAAAGCATGCTCTGCTACGTTTTGGCTAGGACTCAGAGACAATTGATTTGGGTCTGGACTAAGGTCGATGAAATGTCAAGGTGCATGCGAGAGGAGAGGAAGGTGGGTTCAATACGGAGCTATGACGCGTCGCTCGAAATGTAATTGCACAACATTTCGAAGGTATTTGGTAAGCGACAAGGATGTTTGCTGGATGAACCGCGCGGCTGGGACCCGTGCGAGCATGATGAACAAAAGGTGGTACTGTACAGGTATCATAAAAAGCTGCGTTGGCAAAACGCTAAACGTGTTCCATGTGGCGTGAAGCACCGGTGTGCACCCGGCAGAAATATCCCAAGCTGCCGCAGCTTGGGGGCCGGTGAACGTGTCCATACCTCTACCCTTGTGTATGGATACCATTGTAAGTTACATATACCAAGGGTATCATATGATAAATCTACGCAAGCGAAGGCTGAAGGTAGTTCAAAATTGCGGCACATCAAGTGCGCGGCGACAAGCGCCAGCAGTGCCGTATGAAACGTGTTACGCGTGTACAACTTGGATTGGTTCCACCCCCGCCGAGCACGTCAGCGTGTCAAACCTCGAGTTGGCATTCTCTCATGATTTGGCCAATTTCTATTTTTTTTTTTTTTCTTGTTTGTAAAACCTCGAGAGGCAATTGCTGCAAAATTTTGCAATCAGTACCGCTCAGCACTGCGGCAGTTTGTCCATTTTGGAGTGGCGGAGAAAACGACCAGTGTGGCTGTTTTGAACCATGGTCCGGCCAGGCCGGCTCGGGGCTGATGCGAACTTTGTTCTACTGTATATTCAGCTCACCAGAGCCATACTGAAAAATCGGTATGAACGCGAGGGAAAAGCGGTAAAACGCTACCCTTGGTACATCCATGGCAGTACCCTGTATGAGGAAAATTACATGAACAAGGACGCGTCTCTCTGCTGCACAAAAACGCCGTAAGTTTTACTGGAAAAAACAAAGAAAAAGTACAAAACAACCCTAAAATTCAAAGGCAGCCTCGAAGGCTCGTGTCTCTAGTACAGTAGTAGACACTAGAGAGCTAGAGGCCTCGAAGGCTGTGAGCACGTAAAAATAGCGAACGGCAGCCAAGTACCCTGTAGCGCTCGGCGGCGCGTGCAACGCTCACGCCAGACACGTGCGCACGGAGCGGTGTATCGCGCGCGCTGTGCGGCGCAACGACAAACACGCGCGTGTCCAGTGAAATCTCCCTTCACTGACGCGCGCCACGTTTTGGTGCACTTTGTCAAACACATCAGTGCCAAAGTCAAACTGATGATCGTTTAACACATGGCTCCCTCGGAGCGAGTCTGCGCTTACCCTGTCTCACCACTGCCAACCGCCGTTTATTTCAACTGCGCCCCCCCTCCCCCTCCCTCCACCCCTGCATTCCTACCCCCCTACCCCACTTCACCCCCCCCCCCCCCCCAACTGCAACCCGTCGTAGTACCTCTTTGATCCTTCCGCTGCGCTTTCATCTTCTCCCGTTTACGGCCCTGGTGACCACCTCCGCCGCAGCCCAATCCAACATGCTTTCCACAGCGATCGCTCTTTCCTTGTCGCTCCTTCTCATCCCGGTGCTTGCCGAGTACTGCACACCCGGTTACAAGTACACGCCAGAAGGCTGCGAGCCATGTCCCGCCGGAACCTTCTCCACCATGTACAACTCAACCGAGTGCCGAACATGTCCGAATGGAACCGTCACCGAGGAGTTCGGTTCAACGATCTGCAAACGTTGTGGACCGCAATCGTACCCCGACCCAACACATTCCTTCTGCATGTGCAACAAAGGCTTCTACAAGTCTGAAACCATGACGCAGTGCGCCTTCTGTCCGCCGGGAAATTCCGTCATGCAGTTTGGGTGCTATCCGTGTGCAGCCGGTACCTATCAACCCAGTATAGGCGAGCCGTCGTGCATTCCCTGTACAGAGGGCTTGGTTTCCGCCAAGGGCGCCGCGGCATGCATCAACTGCGGACAGGATCGAACCCTTATTGACGGCAAGTGTGCTACTTGTCCTTCGGGCAAGTATTTCTACCAACCGCTTGGAAGGTGTGATCGCTGTCCGAGGAATACCTTCAAGTCTGTTCCTGGTCTTTCTGATTGCACCCCATGTGAAGGCAATTCATACGCCGACCTTGGGTCTACCGAATGTGTCACCTGTCCACCCGGACTGGTATGGGCCGACGGAGCATGCAAGAAATGTGCCGCTGGCGAGTTTTACAATCAGGAGTTTAACACTTGTGATAAGTGTTCGCGCAACTTTGTGACCGCCAACCCGAACACATTGGACGAATGCGAAGCATGTGATATGAGTTCTTACGCAGAGGAGGGCTCGTCTACTTGTACGTACTGTCCGAACGGTATGGCTTTGATTGATGGCGGATGCTCCAAGTGTCCGATGGGCACTCATTTCGATCGCGCTACGCTGTCGTGCTTGAAGTGTTCAGGTGGATTTACGTCTGCGGGGGGTATCATGACTGAGTGTGAGAAGTGTCCACCTGGGACCAACTCTTTTGACGGCGGGGAGTGTATCAAGTGTGGAGCTGGAACTGTGCTTCTCGACGAGGCAGGGTGGTGTGGAAAATGTCCACCGGGATACATGTACAACAGCATGGAACGAAGATGCGACGAATGTCCAGTGCAGACGTTCAGTAAGGGTGGTGACGAGACGATGTGTCGTCAGTGCAACGTGGGATCCATGGCTATGGCAGGTTCTTCAGGATGCGTATGGTGTGAACAAGGGAAGGTGCTGATGTCTAATACTGGCAAGTGTGGCGTATGTCCACCTGGTCACCGGTACAATCAATATGTTCTGCAATGTTTGGAATGCTTTGAGGGATCGGTGAATCCGAACCATTCTACGAACGCTGCGTGCGAAGTGTGTCCCATGGGCTTGACTTCGAACGAAGACAGAACAGTGTGTGTGAAGGGGCGGAAACAGTTCAGAGGTATAGGATACTTGCATTGAGAGTGAGTAGAGGATTGGAGATTTTAGTGCGCATGACTTGGGGTGTTGTTTGTACATAAGAAGCTTGGGAGAGAGGGTTCAAACGCGAGGGCATGTACAGCGATAAGAAGCCGAAGTAAAACCGCAGTTGTTGTCCTTCGCGACAGAATCTACACAAGAAATCACCAGGGATAGCTTAGTATGGGCGGTGTTGTGACAGGACGTAGACGAAAGCGGCTGGCGACTACAGACTGCACTTTCTACCCCTGGTAACACGAGTGCGAACGGGAGTTGCAGGCGCCCCCATCTGATGGGCGCAAGAGCCTCGGCTTCAACAAGCGGCGCAGCGAGCGCGGGGCCAAACGCTTTTTTTTGGTTCGATACATTTCTCCATGCCTTTTCCGTTGGGGACTTGTTACAAAAACAAAACGGGTGGAGCAGTTGGACAGCTTCGGCCGTCTCCATAGCTCAGCTGGTTAGAGCGCGGGACTGTTAATCTCGAGGCCGTGGGTTCAAGCCCCACTGGGGACTGTTTCTCTCGGAGCAATCACTTTTTATTCGTAGGGATTATTCCTTTTCTTGCCAAACAGATTTTTTAGTTAAGTTCAAAAACAAAGGTTTTAGTTCACTTCGGCACGCACCGCGCCCTCCGTGTTGGCGAACCGCCTTCCACCTGCCGTAGAGCTGCCGCTATTGTAGCTGTAATGGCCATTCCAACCATCTGCTACAAGCAGCTTTCCTGACTTCAGCGATACCACGTCCAGTATGCTCGTCATCTTCAAATACTGACGTGGGTAAAACCTGCCGGCCGATTTCTTCACGCCTCTGAAGTATGCGTCCGTATAAAACACCCCTCCAGTCTTTTCCACGTCGATTCCAGTTTCACTGGAGAAGATGTCGAACCAGCAGTGTCTTGGACCGATTTCCACATCAGAGTTGATTTTAATGAACCGATTCATGCTGTTTCCACGCAGTTGCTGAACTGCTTCATGTCGCGGTGTTTGTTCCGTATCGATCAAAGCCGTTGCTGGGTTTCTGGTGTCGAACGTAATCCCTCCATCCTTTCCACCTCCCCGAAACCTCTTTTCGGACCACGAGCATGTGTTCAGAGCTCCATTCCATGCTTCATAAATCCCTCGGCTTACTTTATTCCTATCATCTTTTGTAATTTCGTTCTTCTTGTTCAGTTTGAACCTCTTGTCCACGCTGTCCGGGAAATTCTCATCCAAGCGGAGAACATTGAAGCGTCTACCAGAGCGCTTTCCAAACATTTTCAACTCCTCCAGAATTTCTTCTTCATGCATATCAATTGCAACAGTCTTGCCCTTACGTAATGTAGCTAGAGCTGCACCAAAGTCTTGTTTCATATGGAACTCAATCAACAACTCCCAACTCTCATTCATCACGGCCAAAATACTCGTATGATGTCTGGTTACAAATCGTCTTCCGCGGCTCAGATGCATGTGAATCACAAGCACCACCACTAGCTTTTGTTCCTCTAAAACAAATGAGAATGTCTTGAACCCCTCATGTGACTCATCTTGGCGTCCATGAGTTGTGGAAGAATCTGCCGTTTTCCAAGCCGTGTACCCGAACATGGGCCGATATTCTCCTGGGTATGAGCCATGTTCATGGTCGTGATAACACCAGTAGATGCTATCGATCGGGGAATGCCAAGTTCGCCATACCATTGGTTCCTCCATTTCCTCGGCTACTGCTTTATCTCTTGTTTCGGTCACGTGAAGGTCATGAAGCCAATCCGGACACTTCTTATTTGCTTTCACTGCCACTGCGTCCACAACGTCTCCATTGAATGGAGACCACACGGTTGCAGGTGCACCAGGATACTCGAAGGCTTCAATACTTCCATTTTCAGTTGCATTAGCGAATAATAACGTCATTCGGGTACATGGTACTCCATTCACCTTAATAGAGCCTGGATGTGGTAGCAAGATTGGGACGCCATCCTCAACGATCGTTTCAACAACTGCAGCATGTGACGGTAGAGTGAATTTCCTTCCCGTCCGCTCTGGATCTCCAACTATGATTCCTTTTTTGGATGCCGAACGGAGCGCAAAGAGTCCAGTCCAAATGCTGCTCAGTCCTTCCACTGATTCAAGTTGTTGCAGATCTTTTGCTCTCAAACCACCCGCATTAAGCAACAGGAACACACGCGAGCGATAGTTGAGGTGCACTTCCACATAAGTACCATTGCTGTTACTCCTACTCCCAGTGATAAAG
The DNA here is from genome assembly GCA_030374805.1 of Gracilaria gracilis. Classification (NCBI taxonomy): domain Eukaryota; phylum Rhodophyta; class Florideophyceae; order Gracilariales; family Gracilariaceae; genus Gracilaria; species Gracilaria gracilis. The sequence goes on along the minus strand of JARGSG010000107.1, from coordinate 38,211 downwards.
AGACTATCTAGGGGCCCTGATGAGAAGGATTCCATCGACGGATAACGATTGTACAAAGCGGACTGAGGAGCAAATAACATTCCAAGAGTAGAATGCCCGGAGCCTGCCATTCGATAATACCTTTTCATCACCACCGGCTTGGGTCGAGTTTCATTGTATACGTTGTTTGTGTACAACGGGTGATCCAAGTAGCTGTAGTTGGCAATTTCCAACGACGTTACTTCTCTTACTATCAAAAGACACAACCCAAGCCCGAAAACCAGCCAAACTGGGATTGTTCGCCTGACAACCATCTTGCTGAACTGTCTTCGATGAGGTAGAGATATCTCAATTCACTGCCTTCGGCGCTCTGGTATAGTATATACAACCACACCACGATTGCTCTCTGCGTGGATTATGTCGCTTCAGAGGATTTGACACGTCCGCTGCTAATTGTTTCACATCCGCTCCGCTCAACACGACCCTTTTATATTCTAGAACATTTGACCCACCGTCGAATGTCCGAAATGTTAATACACTCCTGTGAGCATAGTCATATTATCTATTTACCTCTAGTCTGCATGTCGTGTTCTGGTTCGCTCTCGCTCTTGCTTCAATGTAAGTCAAAGTCCCAAAAGTGGAAACTTTCACATTCAGACTGTAGTTCTAGTGCGTGGCTTCTCGGAAATTGATCCATGAAAGGCTTTCTAAGTCGGCAAACCTAGTTCAGCAAACCAATATTCTCTCGTATTGAAGAAACCGTCGTCAAAAGTGAAGTAATGATTATGTGGACTGCCAAGACATTTGAAGGGTATGGGGCTTACAGAACTAAGTTCTGGTAAAGTCTTTGCGAACCAGCCATTGTGTCCTTGTGAGTTGCTCTTAAAGATGCACACCAGTGGTGTCACCTAGCCAATTTCTGACGCACGTTAGAGATGATTATATGATCTCTCTTGAACGGTATTCTTTTCGGAGCAGATGAAGTTGTCGAAGGATTTTATGTGAAACTCATGCACTTCAAAGGTATATATATGCCACATAAAAGGAAACCTATATGACAAGAGAGTTCCTTCTTCTCTTCTTCATCTTAGCCACGAGAGTCTGTAGCTATTGTCTAATCGTTCCCCTAAACGAATAATTGTATTTGTTGTTGTACTTCTTCTGTACTGTACGTGTGGTATATTGCTCCTTATTTCGAAGCAATAAGAAGACTACACTACTTGAATATAGTTTTGTTCTGCTTGCGAAAGTAGCTCATCAGGTGGTTGAGGTTCACTGTTCGATTCAGTTCCAAAAGCAATCAAGATACGACATAGTTTGAACACCTGCACATGCACCACCAGAATACATTTGCTATTTAAGGGTTGGGTTGAATGGGATGTCGTCTCCAGAAATTCGGCGAATTCTAACGCTCCGACGCCACCCGTTCAGAGCGGAGACACAGGTCCCGCAAATGCAGTGAGAGGGCAAGAGAGTTGTGGGAGTCAGCCTAACCTTGTACTTCAATGTCTGTTCGGATATATGAAGAACGTGTTCAAGTTCAAAAATGAAGTTTACCATTCTACTTCGTTATCTCCGATCATAAATCATACTTTCGGGACCTTATCCAAACCATGAGTGTCATTAACTCAAGAACAACATTTGAGGGAAACTCGTTTTGTAACACAATACTCAGGCCTCTAGTAGATCCGGAACCTTTTCTCACGGAACTTTTCGGATTCGATCCGTCGGTTCGTAGTTTTCATAAGCCATGCTTAGTTGAGAAAAAGAACATATGTAGATTTCACTTCAAAATCGCTCAAACAACTTAGACCCTAGTTTACAACTTCCCACTTCTTAGAACGTCCCACAATCTTCAACAAATGCTTACTTCTTTCCTCCTCCGAAAAAGCCCTTGATGGCATTCGTAAGCTGACCCATTGCATCTGAGCTTTCATCAACGTATCCAGCATCTACATAGGTTCCCTCTACTTCAACGAAGCCCTTGAAAAAATCTCTCGCGCTTCCTGTGGCCTTTCTCCTGAGCTGAGCCTCTCGTAGTGCATCAACTCGCTTATCATCACCTCTTGATCTAGCTTCTTCGACAGCACGCTCGCGTTTTTTTTTTATGTCGGACATGCTGGATTCTGTCAAGTATCGGAGAGCAAGGTCTTCATCTCCATCGGCTTCTTTCAGTGCAAGGTCTGCATCGTCCAGGGTAGCTCCCTTGATTGAAGTTGAAAGTCGTTGCACAGCTTCAGCCCACTCGTCGGTCATTCCTGGCGGAGGCCATACCACTGTTTCGTTAGAGGTTTTAGGAGATTGGGTCGTCTGCGCCTCCATGCGGACACGGCCAGCGTTTACGGAGCGGTACGGGGCGCGTGAGATACATAGTGGACGCCCTGATAATGATGAAGCAAAGTATGGAACAATGCAAGGGGCGAAGCACAAATTGCTCGAGGATGTCGGAGGTGAAACTTTGGTCATGTTGGACAGCACAAGACTCGGGAATGAAATGCTTTCGATAGTACAAGCTCACACTCTAATGACTCCGTCTGTCTTATCTTCTGGGTTAGTCAAGCGGTGTTATGAGTGAATCACCTCGAGCTTTCAAGGAAGATTTATCTACTTCAAAGGGACCAGAATGATTTTGAGAAGGATGGTAAACCCCTTGCCCTTTCATGAGTCATGCGGTTGCATTCCAAACCATTTTGTGGTGTCCAAACACATAACGCAGATACGCCTTTTTGCCGATGGGGCCGTAGGAACCGCAGGTTGTGGTTTCCCTGCCTCCGCGCAAATAACCATTTTTTTGTTCCGTAAAGTGCGAGCACTTGTGCTCCAATCCCCAGGATTCCAAACGTGGACGCTGGCGTTTGTCAAGGAAGGCCTCGAATATCCTAGATAGCTCGCCCCCATTCGCCCTGTTCCAACGAGAGTGTGGATTCACGATAAATCCGCGGTGAACATACAGGATTTCGGAGAAGAGCCTAATATACAGCAGCATTGCCAAACTTAGCTCTACAACATTGAAGACTTGATATGTTTCGCATAATGGGAAGAAAGCATCTAGTCCCTATTGTGTTCAGCTGCAAAAGCGTGTGACTGCCAACGTCTATCGCATTCTCAGTCACATATGTCTCTTCATTCAACCTGTAATAGACGGGTACACCACGGCAGAGCGCTCTTGTACCATGTTGACCGCCAAAGAAAGCACTGACAATATCTTCAACCCATTCCGGATTTCATCGGTGAGATTGGGTAAGAGAAGTAGCGCGTAACCTTCTTCTTTAGTGTGGTCCTTTTTTTTTTCAAAGCAGAGGGAGCAATGTTCTTTCTACATGTAGCCCTCTCTCCTAAAACAGGCCAAAGCTTTGAGGGCCGTTGCTTTGTCGTTCCTTTCCTGTGGTGCAGGAACCTCGTTTCTTCGCGACACATTGGTCAGCGCCGCTGCCTCAGCGGACACCGAAACAACACGTGGTCAACATTCTTTTTGAACCCGGTAGCCTCACCCCAATCGCACTCCCACCGCATTGGTTTTTGGTCGACGCACGTAGTCACAGGATGACAAGAGCAGACATGTTCCGTTGAAAACTGCGCTAACACGTCTTCTGCTTTTCGGGCTTCGCGTTTCTCAGAAATGGACCCGAAACCTCGTTCTGGGGTGCATGTACTGCTTGTCTTCGACCTGAGCACAGCTTTCACGTCTACCGTTGTACGTAGTCAACCGGTATTTCCACTTGTAGTTGGAGAGGAATCTGTAGTCTCGACTTCAACTTTCAAGGCAAGCAATGCTCTTTCTCGGCTCATAACCAGAGTATCCACTAGAAGAGAAAAAGATAGATTGAAGAGATTGCTGCGTCGATGAGAACATTCCGCGTGAGGCATTGGTTGGATTTGGCGAGGTAGCTGAACGTTCATTCTGGGGTAAAAAGTAACAGGGATGGGAAAGTGGTTCGTTTCCAGTGCGGCAGGAGTGCCAAGAGAGATGTGGATCATATCATTTCTCGATGCCCATTGACAAACGAAGCCGTCCGCGGCGAGCTTTCGATTCCGCAAGAAAGGAAATGAAGTCTTCGTAAGACATGATGAAGCATTGGCTGTTACAGGTTATGGCCTTCTTCTTCTTCGAGAGAAAATATGCAAGATAGAGCTCCTGCCATCTCGGAATCAGGCGCCCCAGACCATAATGTAAGAGAAGAAAAAGAAGAAAGGAAGGCATCCTACTCCACGGTGTTCTCGTCTGCGTGAGCATTTGGGCCATGATGATCTCACCCCGTAGACGTCGCATAGATAGGGGTGTTGAAAGCAACCACGCTTTTGAAAAACCGTGAAGTGAAGTACGACATTTTTGCTCATTTACTCTTCTACTTCTTGCGCTCCTGTGCATTCCAATGAAAGCAATTCCGGATAGCACCTCCACAATGAGGTGTAACAAAAAGGAGAAATGTGGGCGTTCATTTTGAAGTCTTTCACATCAATCTGTGGTCATCATACGTCACGATCGTTTTCAACAAGACATCTGGTTTGCTTGTTAGTTGGGAATGAGAACTGGTACCTGTAGTTAACGAGGATTCGAGTGAACGATTGTGTCTGCTCGACACAGTCCTTCGTCCGAATCCAACGCATCCTATTCGGCCCATTTGAACGAATATCGTGCGTCTCGGTATCAATCGGACACAACATACTTTTAATTGTTGCGGTTACAGCAGAGCCAATTGGAAACGATGTCTACCCGTAACGCGGTATTACTCCTTCGGGAAACTTAGCATAGCTACGCCTGTGGCGAAAAGCTCACGACGAACGACGAGAAGTGCTAAACTGACGACAGTAAAGATAACGTTGCTCGCTGAGGGCAGGAGAGGACTAGTGAGAATTTACCCGGCAGCTGCACATCAACAAAAACCAATATGTGGCATACAACACGCAGCACGGCAGCCTGGGAACCACAAGCATGTGCAGGGAGGGAGGCACACATATACTAAAACATACTTAACCAGCACCAACCTTGCGCTGTTCCTCACGATCCTGCTCAATGAGAGTAGCTTGAGTCTCGACAATCTCCTTTTCCCTGCCGAGTAATCCTAGGTGGCTGTTATAATCCTCAGATCTTTCCTCCATGAGTCCCTGTCTCAATTTCTCCGCTTCAATCTGTTCATGCGTTTTGCCACATTCAGTTGCGTGTGCGCCTGCCAGGGTAACCACATCCTCGACATTGGTAGCTATAGCATTGATTTCATCTTGCGTGAGCGCACGGTCACACTGCGCCGGCGAGCCGGACCAAATCTCACCTGGTGATGTGCAAGTGCCTTCGGGCAAGTAAGAGCCATCGCGCAGAACAGATTGCTCTGCGACAATGGCGCCGGGGGCAACCACAGCAGATGCGCCCACAACGGCACGCGCGCCAACTTGAGCAGAATCGATGACAGCGCCCGGGTGGACGATAGCGTCGGCATCGACATGGGACGCGCCTCGAACAACGGCGCGATCGCCAATGGACGCGCGTGGGCCAATTAGTATGGGAGCGCTATCGGCACGGAGCACGGCGCCATACCACACGGAAGACGACGGCGACAACTCTACGTTGCCAATGAGCGACGCGGAAGGCGCAATGAAGGCGGGGGTGGAAATGATGGGCTTGGAGTCGCCAAGATTCATGATCTGACGATGCCTGCTCACTACGCACTCACAAAGAAGCGAATGGAGACGTTAGAACGAAACATGGAGCACGCAGTGATGGGAAAGCCGCTGGATGGAACGGCGCACACTTACGCTGCTCAACATAGGCGTACTTGCCCTGTAGGCTGCAGCCCAGACGGTCTAGCGCCTGTCCCGTCTCGCGGATCATCATGCCCGCCGCGTACGCAGCGCGCCGCATGAGCGACATGACTGTTCCGAAGCTCGCTCTCGCTCGCGCTCTCGCTCTCGCTCGCGCAGCCGATGGAGCGGCGCGCCGCATCGACGATGCCCACCCCGAGCGCCGCGATATTGCCGCGATCGAGCTCTTGGCGCACACACACCGCCGCTGTCAGCAGCGGACAAAACCTTTTTTTTTGGAGAAGCTTACAGCGACACGCGTTCGGCGTTTGTGACATCACACGGCGATGATACACGGAGATGCAATTTGCGTTGATGGCACGTTGCTGGTGATCTTGGTTGCGGTTCGTTGATCCGTCGGTCCTCGTCAGTCGTTCGCCTGCGTTTCCATTTCCACTGCCCTCTTGCCCGAAATCGACGTGTTCCCTCGTTTCCACTCGTTTCGATAAGAGTCCGATTTCCCACCTGTCGCTCCGCTTTCTCCTTCCCCCGCAGCATGATTCGCTTTCAGCAGCGGTTCGCAGCCGTGACTTCTCGAGCACCTACGATGTTTCGTCGATCGCACATGGGCGAGGCTTCCCAAGCCGCCATCGACCTCGAGCACAACTATGGCGCACACAACTATCACCCTCTTCCAATAGTTCTCTCCCGTGCACAGGGCACCCGCGCCTGGGACGTTGAGGGCCGCCAGTACTTGGATTTTCTCGCCGCTTATTCAGCAGTCAACCAGGGACATTGTCATCCACGCATTGTAACAGCACTGGCAAGGCAAGCCGCTCGTCTCACCCTCACTTCGCGTGCATTCCATAATGATTTGCTGGGGCAGTTCCAGGAAAGCCTTTGCAAGACGTTCGGATTTGATCGCTGCTTGCCCATGAATACTGGCGTGGAAGGCGGTGAAACTGCTATCAAGCTTGCGAGAAGGTGGGGATATGATTGCAAGCATATTGCACCCGATCGTGCTCGCGTCGTATTTGCAAGAGGAAACTTCTGGGGTCGGACTATTGCCGCCATTTCCTCCAGTTGTGACCCCACTTCCAGAGAGGGCTTTGGGCCTTTTGTTCCGGGTTATGATCTTGTCGATTACGACAATCTTGAACAGCTTGAACGCGCCGTATCAAAACCAGATGTGTGTGCTTTTATGGTTGAACCCATCCAGGGCGAAGCCGGTGTTGTGATTCCCAAGCCCGGCTACTTGAAAGCAGCCAAGCAGATATGTGAAAAGCATAACGTCCTTCTCATTGCGGATGAGGTCCAGACAGGACTGGGCAGAACTGGCCGAATGCTCGCTTCGGAACATGATGACGTCAAACCTGATATGGTTGTCCTTGGTAAGGCGCTATCTGGCGGAGTTTACCCTGTATCGGCTGTCTTGGGCAGTAATGAGGTGCTAGGCTTGTTGCGACCAGGCGAACATGGTTCCACGTATGGGGGTAATCCCCTTGCGTGCGCAGTTAGCATGGAAGCTCTCAGCGTCCTTGAGGATGAGAATCTGTGTGAAAACGCAGAAAAGATGGGCCAAGTCCTACGCTCCGCGCTTACAAAAAAGGGACTTCCCAAGAAATTGGTCAAAGAAGTTAGGGGGGTCGGCCTCATGAATGCTATCGAAATTGAAGATGTTCTTGGTGATCAGCGCACTGCATGGGAAGTTTGCTTGGAGATGGCCAGAAATGGTGTACTAGCCAAGCCCACACATGGACACATCATTCGACTGACTCCACCACTTGTCATCAATGAGGGGGAAGTGGAGCAGGCTTGCGTCGTCATCAGAGAAGCCGTACGAACTGTGGGTGAAATGGCTGCAAATGAAGGCAAGTCACAGACCGCCTGAATTAGCTACCATATTTAACCCAAGTGTCGGAAGTCTCCTAATATTCAACACATAGAATTGTTTTATGTCTGGTCTATGGGGTATGACTATGACATCAAAACTCGTTATGTCAACAAGTGATCGTCTCTCGTTGCCTTATACCATCTACACAATATGTAGTACATATCAACAGAGTAGACTTATTTCCAATTCTTCGCATATGCTGGCAAACTAGCCGGCACGAGGATCCTAACTGTTCGATTCAAGCATGCATACCAAGGGTAGTTTGTTCCTTCCCCCTTTAAGTCCAGAAGTTATCCTCACAAGAAAGAAAATCTGACCCCCGACGGAATCCAATATTTGCTTCGTCTACAAAGTTAAACTTTCCTTCTAAATATACCCGCAAGTAGCTTTGTTCTTGTGTGAGCGACTGGTTTCTTTCGTGCGGAGGATGTGTTGTGAGAGGTAAAAGGCTGGTGAAAATAACGGACCGAACGCTTCTGGTAAGCATGGGAGTTATCTCTTGCTCTTGGGCAGTAGGATGACAATATGGATTCCAGAGGCCGCCAATCTTATCCAATCTTACTGATTTGCCACCTTTACGAATCTACTGAGTAGTGGCACACACAATAGTGTCAACTCCAAGCTGCTGAGGAACATATGAATATGAAACAGATCAGAGATAATCATGAACCTCGAGACTAACGTCAATTGCACGGGTTTCAGACTATATATCTTGGCTTATTGCTGCTCGACGCTTGGACGCACAAAAGAGAGAAAACATTTTGGGCAACTCAGGAAGACATGCTACAGCTAAATACCTTCCACGGCTCTATTATGACAATGAGCACAAGGAAAACGACTGTGAGCAGGCGTAAGAAATAGCTTATGTGTTCGAAACCAGTTTAAGGAGACCATTTATAAGAACTATATACGATGCAATCAATCCTAGCCAAGAAACCCGGTAGACAGCCACGAACTAGAACATGAAACACACGAGAGCCCCAAACTGCCATCTCCAGGCCGCAACGCGGATGATACACTCAAATGCTGATACCCGCGGGTAGAAGCCGTCAGTCTGACAAAAACGGTCATCATGGTATGTGGGTCCGATCGAGTTATCAAACAATCACTAGAATGGAAAACCGAGCGCATAGAGACACATGATCAGGCTCTTCTAAATGCGTCCTTCAACTCCTCTTACTGCGAAGGGCGTCAGCCAACTCCTCACGCTTTCTTTTTGCACGAAGATGTGTTCCCAAACGCTTCTTGGCAAATTTTAGAGCTCGCTTGTCTTTGCCAATACGAAGAAGTTCGAGAATGCGCTTTTCATAAGGAGAGAAGCCGCAAACTTCCCTGACAACCTCGCGCACGACAACGTTCCTTGCGGTGACTTTACCTTTCATGGCTGCCGAGCGCTTCTGGAGGGGCTGACGCTTGGTGACGATATGCCCCTTGTTTACACCAATTGCGATTCCTGCCATTATTGCTTCAAGACCTTTTCTCACTTTGTTCTTGTCGTTAATCGACGCGATCGTGCAGCCTGTGGAGTGGGTGAAGAACTGTTGGTGACGGACGGGATAACGTCGAGGCGGGTCCTATCGTCGACGGCGATCAGTTTAAAGCGATCCTCAACGTGTGGTTACAGCTGGCCACGAGTCCGCGCATCCACGGGAACACTGTCGTACGTGGCCACGTCCAACCAACCTTTGCCACGCTCCGACTGTCATCCTGCATTCGAGACGAAGCGCCGATTGTCGCGGCCCGTCGCCCTCCACCGTGCGTTGCCCTCGATGCCCGGCGGTAGATCTGTTGTGCTCCATCGCCGCCATTACACACCTCCTCCCCCTTGACCGCGCCTCTCGCAATGGACGTCACCCAGATCCTACTATCAGCCCAGTCGGCCAATGCTGAGACTCGTACACATGCCGAGCGGGTGCTCAAGGAAGCCGAGGAGAACAATCCAGGGTTGTACTTAACTACCCTTGTCGACCATCTAGCTGGCGAAGAAAATGACCCCGAATCTCGTCGTCTCGCAGGTCTTATTATAAAGAATGCCATCTACACGAGAGATCTCGCCGTTAAACACCACCTACATGAAAGGTGGGTACGGTCCATTGAAGAGAATGCTAAGGCGCACATTCGCAGTAGTCTGCTGCGTGCCCTTGCCGCACGTGCTCCTGAACCTCGCAGAGCGGCAGCTCAAGTAATTGCAAAGGTCGCAGCAATGGATGTAGCTCGCGGTGCATGGGATTCGTTAATTTCTGACTTGTTGCGCAGCGCCGCCTCTCTGGAAGATCACGTGAAACAGTCATCTTTGGAGGCCCTTGGTTACACTTGTGAGGAAGCAGGAATCGGTGATCGTCTCGATGATGTATTATCAACTCAGTCCAACCAAATCCTCACAGCCGTTGTACAGGGAATGGCTTATCCTGGTGGCGCTGGGAGCTCGGAACAGTCTGCGGGTTTAGTTCGACTGGCTGCCACTAATGCCCTCAATAATACTCTTGAATTTGCGAGGGCTCAGTTTGAAATTCCCGCCGAGAGAGCGGCCATCGTCAATACTATATGCGAAGCAGCCAAATCAGGCGACGTCCAGGTGCGCCAGGCCGCCTTCGAAGGCCTCGTTAAAGTCGCCGAAAACTACTATGAAAAGCTCTCGGAGTACATTCGAGATATATATACACTAACTGAAAATGCAATCAGAAATGACGTTGAGCCAGTCGCAATGCAGGCCATTGAGTTTTGGTCTACGGTAGCTGAAGAAGAGGTCTCCATCTTATATGACAGTGAGACAGCGGACCCTACTAGATCACCTTCGAGAAAGAGTGAGGAATTTGTCACGCACGCTCTTCCTTACCTTTGTGGTCCTATATTTGATTCCTTGAAGAGGCAGGAAGATGATCCTCTCGAGGATTCATCGTGGAACATAGCAACTGCGGCTGGGGCCTGCATAGAGTTGCTCGCGCAAGCCGCTCCTAACACCGTCCTCGGACTTGTGCAACCATTCATTGAATCTAATATTCGTGATCAGGCCAACTGGCGTTCCCGTGAAGCTGCCATACTCGTGTTTGGCAGTGTACTTGAAGGACCACCCGAGCTTGAAATCCGCAATCTCGTGAGGGAAGCCATCACAGTACTAATAGAGACTCTAGTTCGCGACCCCAGCCTTGCCGTCAAGGACACTACGGCATGGACTCTTGCGCGTGTCGTTCTTGTGGATAGATCCACCACCCTAAGCCATTTGAAATCACTTGTTGAGTGTCTTCAATGCTCTCTCATGGCCGCTGAGAATCCGGATCTGGCTGCACATATTTGCTATGCAATTCATAATATAGCCGAAAGGTTTTGCGAAGAACGCGAAGAAGAGAGCGGGCCCTTGACAGAACACTTTCAGCCCCTTCTTACATGCCTGATGCAGACGGCTGACCGAGATGATGCATGTGATTCCAATTTGCGTATCTCAGCATACGAAACCATTAACGCACTTTTCCGAAGCGTCACAAGAGATGCACTGCCGTTTATTGCATCATGTGTTCCTTTGCTGAGAGATAAGCTAGAAGCCGCCCTCAATGCCGTTCCTAGAGCATTAAGTGAAGTAGAGCAGATGGACACAATTGAAAAGGTGGGCTTGGTTTGTGGGGCTTTGACGACCGCTACACACAGATTAACTATGGAGCAGGTCGTACCACATGCTGATCATTTGATGAGAGATTACTTGAATGTATTTCAGGTCCCAGGGTCGGAAGCATCTCTGGAAGACGCGTTCTTGGCCGTCGGGGCTTTGGCCCATGTCCTTGGGAAGGAGTTTAACAGATACATGGCTCATTTTATGCCTTTTCTTCAGCAAGCGCTTGGAAACTTACAAGCTCATCAAATGGTTGGAGTCTCTGTGGGTGTCGCCGGGGAGATATGCAGAGGTTTGGGTAAGGGATTGATTCCGTACGCAAATACGATTGTATCTCTTCTTCTGGAAGCCCTTAAAAGCCCTACTCTTAATCGTACTGTTAAGCCTGGAATTATGGGCTGCTTCGGTGATATCGCAATGTCTGTGAAAGGTCATTTCGAAACGTATTTGAAGCCAGTCATGGATTGCATGAAACAGGCCGCAGAGTCCAGCGTTCAGCTAGAAATTGTGCCAGATGACTATGACACTATAGAATGGGTTGTTGCTTTGCGCGAAGCGATTTTGGAATCGTACACAGGGATTGTCAGCGGGTTAAAAGATGATAACAAACAAGAGATTCTACATCCACACTTAGACTGGATCTTGGGCTTCTGTGAAGTCATGGTAACGGACAGTACCAACACTCTCGTACCAACATCTGAGGTGATGCTAAGAGATATAATGGGATTAATGGGAGATATTGTTGACGCGGTGCCGCAATTCCAACCGGTTGCAAAGCAAAAAGCATGGTTACAAGCCCTCGTTGAGCGAGGGTCAGGCTCCGCAGATGAGAGAACTAGCGAAATAGCCACTTTGGCGTACTATGCCATCTTCAGATCGTAATTGACTTCCGCTCGAGACCTATTCCCGTTCTAGGTAAACATTGCACCAAAGCTATCTTAGCTCGACCTTCAGATCAATTAATTGGTGAGCTTGTTTCGTAAAAAGTGCTCTGGAGTAGCAGTGATAACGTAGAAGACATACTATGTACAAGCCAGGTAATACGCAAGCGAGGCACGCGTAGTAGGAGAGTTCATCGTCCAAATAACGGTAGCCTGTCACCAGGAGCCCCTCTTTTCAGATCTATCTACCGGACGTACCCCAGCTTTCATGGGCACGAAACCAAGCTTCCTGTCAAGGTGGACATCGCTACTTCAAATGACATAACTGTTACATCCGAAATTCTTTACAGTTTCCATTTACATGATAGAGATGTTCGACAACTCTTTAACTCCATCATGTGACAGGGTTTTGAAATGGTATCTGAAACTTGCCATTACCGTTTCGCTATTCCAAGCAGGCCTGTCAGCTCGCTAGCGTTTCAGGTAGGCAGTTCGAATCAATGCACACGAACGAACTAGAAGCAACGACAACTGGGCATTCTTCCACGGTGTGTCTAATGTCGCTCGGAAGATCGGGAAAGAACTGTGTGCTTTCTCGTCATTAATCACTATATGCAGAAGGAACCATTCCCAACTGGTTAGGCAAAGCGTTCAAGTGCGGGGCGGAAGCCTGTGGATGTACTCCTTCCGCACTTAAGTCACATATTACTCCTTATTACTCCTTAGTTTCTTCTCCTTTGGCTACTGCAGATACAGAACCGGATGGAACAGAGCTGTTCTTCGGAGAAAGAGTTCTGCCACTATTTGGCACATTAGTCGGGTGCATCTGCTGTGAGACGACAGGAGCTTCTCCTTGAACGCTCCGATACATGGCCGCCGCGGCATGATATGCAACCGCTGCTTGGTTCATTGCATTCCTGTATGCTTCTGCCTGACCGTCTGCGACAGATTGATTGCCAACAGCTGTTGTACCGGTTGTAGCATCCTGAGGGTTTGAAACAAATCCAGGTTGTGCCATCATAGGTTGTGGCATAACGGACATTCCCGGGACACTTGAATAATAGGAATTCATCAAGGGCGGAGCGAGCGCTGAACCAGACAGGGATGACGGGTTCTGAGAACCAGGTCCCTCAGCAGGGATTCCCGAAGTCTCCAATTGGCCTGTTCCAGTATTGGCGTCAACACTCGGTCCCGGAAGCGACGGGGTTGGTGCAGAACTGGATTGTCCAGCCGCCGAAGATGGACCACCTCCCGCCATCTGAAAGTTTGGCATTTGCGTTAGTCCGGGAACGTTCGGCGAAAATGATGAATACATTTGGGGACTAACTGTATTGTAATACATCGCTGGGTTCACGGTTTGATAAGCTTTGTACATCCCCATTGGGTCCTGCATGGGCACATGTGCCACAGAACCGTACATGGCATACGGGTTAGGCATCATCATCATCGGATTATATCCCATTCCTGGCATAGAAGAATAGTAGGCCGCCGGGTTTAAAGACAGGTTGGAGATTGGTGGCATATTCTGAGTGCTCGAGCTTGGAGTAGTCGTAGAGCTGCTTGCCTGGGCTGAAGATTGCTTTGCAGCTTTCGTATGTCTTGATTCCCGTGGTTTGCTTTTATGCTTCTGAGATGTTTTGGTTGAATATCTTTCTGCCAGCATTGTAAATGCTTGGGCATTCGTGTCTTCCTCTTCTGAAGAAGACTCAGAGGAAGTTCCATCCTGAACAGAGATAAGATTCTTCTTCTTAGAGGAACTTGGTTTCTTCTTCTCCTTCGCTACTTTTGGCAAATCACTGTCACTCTTCTCCCGGCGACTTCTTGCCTTCGTCAACTGGCGTTTCTCTCGCTTATCTGCGGATACGTCTTTGTCATTCTCTTCATGAGATCCCCTTCGCTTTGAAGTCGGAGTCACGGTGACGCTCCGTCTATACTCCCTAGGGCGCGGTCGCTCTTCACGTTCTTCAACCGGAGGAGCGCGTCTGCTCTCTGAAGCTTTTTCTGGATCATATCTTGTACGTTGAGGTCGATCTTTTGTGCGCCAGTCTGCTTTTTCGCGACTATCCCAATCACGCTTCCCTGAACTCGAGTACTCCGAAGAATCACTATACTGAAAGGATCGGGGAGGCATGCTGTTGTATCGCTCAAGACTTCTGGACGACATCGGCCTCGGGCCTCCACGGTCGTATCTTTCTTCCTCACTTTCCAGACTAGCTGAATCAACGACAGGAATAGCTCGTTCAACTCTCCCATTCTCCAAGCTTCGCTTATACAGCGCGAGAGCTTTTTGAAGCTTTTCACTAACAGCAATTGCGCGGGTTAACTCTTCTTCTTTGCTCATGCTCATGCTAAGTTTTGTTAGATTGTTCGATATATGCCTGCACCGTTGCGCTAGTTCTTGACAGACTTCTTCTTTCAAGTCTTCAATGCGGCTGGCATTCTCTACCAAATTGGCAAACAATTCGACAGTATTCTCGGCCCCAGCAAGAGTTATGGCTTCTTCAGTTGGCGCACGGGTCTTTGTCTCCTTGAAGTACGAGCTAAGTCTCGAAAGATCTACGGGACAGACCCATGGGGTTCCGGTTCTAGGGACTTCCGGGAAAGGGATGCGAATACGCTTGCTATTGTAGCGCTCGATGAGGAACCCAGCATGTGGTTCATAACGACCCTCAAACATAACAGAAAGCTCTTCTGCCCAGGCCCTGATTAAAATCTTGACTCTATTGGCCACTTCTGAGTGGTCACGATAACCAGCATGCAGCTTGGGCTTTCCGAATATTGGAATCATAGACTTGACGCCATTCTTGTAGTCTGGCACAACGAAGCGCCACAGACGTCTAAAGAACTTTTCGTTTGCAACTTGGCGATAGAAGTAGGGTACGACGCGCATGAGCTCATCGAGCAGAGTGAGAGTGCTAAGCACGGCAAGCTCATCCTCACTCTTGAGTCTTTTCCGTAACGCGTACGCAACAGCTGGACCGGGGTCAGTGTTATGCAGCGAATGTGGCATATTCTGACCCCTATTGAGCAACAGGCTGACGATAGCTGATCGATGCTTTGCCGCCTGTTCGTCTGTCAATCCGGGTTCAGTTGCTTCGTCGACCATAATTACCACGCGGGTCAAGTACGGGTCGCGGGCTGGTTTGCCGCCGGCAACGAGGCCGTCAAAAGAAGGAGCGCGCTGTTGCTGGCGACGATGTGAGACATCCATGGCAGAGGCAGTGGTAGACCGAGGAAGAGGTCGGTTGCTCATGTTGAGGGCGCGACGGTAATGCTCAGCGCTGGGAACGGAGAGATTGCGCACGCACCTTTGTACAAGCGTGCAACGCCACAGCAGTCAGTTGGAGGCCGTCAGTTTTATTCCGCACGTCATGTGTTACAAAATTCAGTTTTGCATGCACTTCGCACGCACTTTGCGTAGCTTTTCGCCACATTTCAGAATTTGAGCAAAATCCCCTTTCAGTTCGGGCCCGTGAGCGGTCTATCACGTCGCTCGGCGGATCTACTACCGTTGTCCACGACACCTCTACTCTCTACCTTCATCGTGATGTTATCATAGGAAGCTTCAAGAGGGCTATCTAACCTTACCTCCGTAGTAGTAGACCGGCTACATTTGTAAGAGGTTCTTTATATCCGGCCAGTACGTTATCGGGAAGGTTTGGGTCATCCTTTTTTGGATATAGGGCTAACCGTTGATAAAGAGATCGGGCTCCTGTGCAATTCCACAGCTACGAGTAATATCCATACACACTAGGAGGATTCCGGATACAAGACGCAGTTTAGATAAACATGGTGCGAACTCTTCCGCATGACGACTTGAGTGTTCCCAACTTTCAAAGAGACCAGAACGTGTGCACAGCGGTACGCACATAAACTAGAACCGAGAACACTCGCTGCTGTAGATACGCAGACGTTTCTCCATCAATACAAAACTGAGTAGCTGATGTGAGTTTGTACTGTTTTTATTCTTGTTGTCTGAGAGAGAGTTATCAATGCATGGTATAGTTCTCCTCATACTCGCAATGAGTAGTGGACCACACTAACGAAGGAGAACCTGTTGTTAAAAAACGTTGTTTGTCGCAAGCACCTGCGTCTATTCCTAGTAGAGCGTAGAGTTGCTGAGCACCAGGGGTGGAACCTCTCTCTCTCTCTCTCTCATTTATAGGCACATCTAGCTTAATTACAACTAAATGTAGTGCGTTTCTGGTTAAAGAAACTCTCTCTCACTAAGAAGGCCAGCACTTTTTCAGGCCATTTTCGGATGATATCAGTAACATTGTTATTGACTATTAAACCGTACACAAGAAAACTAGGATCCTCGTTGGTTGACCGACACTATAGACTTCGCAGGATTTGGGCGGGTCCCAGTTGTAGCTTTGCACCTAATGGCTTGGTTTTGTCGGCGAAACATTGTAGGGCGTTAGAGGAATTCCGCAAACCTTGTGTGCTACGAAAAGTCAACGAGTCCGCTCTTAATGAAGAGAGAGAAAGAAGGATATGATTATACAAAACCATATAGAATGTCAGCCTTCCTGATGAGAGAGAGTTTGACTTTTGTATCTTTTACGGGTGCAATCAAGTTTTCCTTCAGTCTACTTAGTAATTGAACGTTCATGTCGGAATTAGAGAAAACCGAGGCTCTTCAACCGTGTCGGCCAAATGCATACTGGTGAATGACAACTCATCCCTATTTATATCATCGCCATGTCATAGACTTCGACTTGGGCTTGAAGTCTCTGTGCCGCATGAGTTCCATCTTCACGTTCCAATATACTTTGCTTCCCACCTGTCTATGCTGATCTCGTGCTTTGCCACAGGTATTTCACATTCGTTCCTCACATCGTGTGAAATGGTTGTCTTGAGTTCAGAGTCCCGAGCTCGAGTCCCATGATTTCTCATACGGACTGCACCTGCGGTGCGTGGAATACTCCTTCAATGACAGCAGAATCCCATAGTGGTGCGTTCCTGAATGTCTATTTAGACATACCCGTTATCCTAAACCCCGAGAATCCTCAATGCCTTCCCACTTCAAAATATGCACTGCCTTGCAGTCACATCCTTTACGGGGACATTCTCTAGTTCTTTTCGCTGAGATCATCATATTGCATTTCGAGTGGCTGACGGGCATATCCAAAACGACCACCCCATCGGTCGGCTGTTTGGGGCACGTGTTGAGCTATAACCTTCTATCTGAGGTATACCGCGGTCCTCACCCGATAACCTCGTGTGGGGTTGCAGAGACGGATATCGATATGAGCTGTGGTCTCGCGAAGAGTCAATCGATAACATCATGCAAGAGAACGGTGCCTTTGACTCCTTCTCTCAGTGGCTATATCGATTAACTGACCGAAGTGATTAGTTGACGTGTACCATCACCATCATGGTGATGATGATCAAGGGTGTCTTAAATGTGGAACACTGATGTATGACCCCTCCGCTTTTAGGCACAATGAAGTGCCGTTGGTATGCTCTCTCGCTGAATTTTGCTCTAAGGCACGAGAGCGTTACGCACAGAGGTTCAACAATTCGTGCGTTACCAACGGTACCCGGATTGTTTAAATACTTCACAAAGCTATTTATGCTTGCTTCTATCATACCTCGTGCTCTTCGATTTCACACTGACGGAAGAAGGGAAGTGAAGTGGCTCAATGATTGTATCTAGAGCAACAAATTGGGGAACGAATCTCGCTTTCTCTTGAGGTGGACTCCAACCCCGGGAAGACGGTGGCATTTAATGTCTTGCATCATGTAATACAACTATGGTTTGGCCATAACAAGTTGTTTGATAATGTTTGCATCCATGCAGGAGTTGCGGCAGAGTGTGCACTCGGTACAGACCACACTTGAAATCATCAGTTGTGCTCACAAATGTAGGGCTCTTGTTGTTGTTTCCAACCGCACAACAAACGAAAGCTGCTGCGAGCGATGGTGACCTAACTTGAATGTGATTGTCTGTGAGAATCCGCGGCTTCCCAGACACGTGCCCCAAGAAGGAAAACCTCTGACTTAGGTTTAAGTGTGCACGTAGCTCACCGAATTAATCTAGTTATGACACGACCGCAGTCAGGAACGTAAGCTTATGGCTCGCTGAACCAAACACTTATGAACTACGGATCCTATTAGCAGATTCAACCCTTCCACAAACTACTCCGGACAGAACGAACACATGCTGGGAATCATCATTCTTATAATGGGCTTTGTAACGCAAGATATGTGTTGGCCCGTAGCGGGCCATCAAAGAAGACTTATTGGTGAGGAAGAAACTTTAGCGCCGGAACGGAACAAGGATACACGATTACACTGTTAGTGTCGCAGTAACAATCTCTAACATATGTTCGTGATGCTCATGCCTCCTGCATCACAGTCAGAGACGGAGGGACATAAGTTCATTATCAAATACTGCTCAAGACAAGCGATATTCCAGTTGTTCAAACATCCACTGGCTATAGCACTTGCGGTTCTGTCGATCACTCCGATAGTCTGGAGGCCTGCCGAGGCACATTCGAAGTATTTCTGTTCCATACCTACACTCGAGTATTCAGATATTATACCCTCAAGGGTGGGCCGTAGCGAGTTCGGATCGTCGGTACTCGCTTGATAGACGATTCGAGCAGAACCCAGTTCCACCACCACAGCCACTGCGAAAGACAAGGGAAACGAAGAGGGCTGAGGGGAAGTAATATACATTAAAGGCGAAGGCATCGGCGAAGGGCTTTGTTTCGCATGTCGCTTGCATCGGTCCCTCTTACAAGCCTTTTTCCTCAGCTGCTGGACAAAATCGCTTTGTCTCCTTCTGGCACGTTGTTCTTTCCTAGCAAACCAGTCGCGTGGAACCCTGAATCCTAGTTGACGAACACAAGTGCTGCAATAGTCGTATCCAATACGCGCACGTGCAAGGCAATCGACACCAGTGTTCGGAACAAATTCTTCTCGAAGGTCCTCTAACAGATTTTGGGCATCTCTGACTAAATTTCGCTGCGTGTTTCCAACTTGGTCCCGAAAGGCAGAGCGATACGCGGATACAAACCTCCCCACATCAATTGATTCGGTCAGCTGGCATGTTTGCGAATAGGCTGGCGATAGAAAAAGAAGAACGCTGACCAGTAGTTGCAGCGCCCTCATTGTCTAATTCGTTTAACAAAGGTTTCGATAGGAGCATCAGGCGCCCGTAGAAGTTACGAGGCATTTGAGCAATCAGGGGGATGGGAGTTGGTCCGGACTCGCAGATAACATGAGCAACATGGGGCCCATCACGAGTTTGGGATGGCAGTAGGCCGTTTCGACAACAGAAGGATGCTAATTCAGACTGGCTGCTTTTGTGCTTTCAGTAGAGTGGTAACCGAACCACCCCAGCATCAGTTACATTCAATAGTTGCAGGCGCATAGGACGCTAAGGGAAGTTGCAGCTGAAGCTCGTGAGTTGAAACCCGTCGTCAAGAGAGCTCGTCCCATGCCATGCATCGCCTTCGTCGCACCTGCGCGTCCTCGCAGACTGCGGGCCGCCTTCGTGGTGATGGATGACTCATCATCAGTGATGAGTGCGTGCAACATGCAATTAAGGTGTAATTGAAATAATTACATTTACATATTTCATCTCGACTACCCTTGTCAGTTGGTTATGCCGTCGGTAGATTCACCTACGATAGAAGTTACTAAAACTGTTCTTCATCCACAGACGAAGTGAAGCGAGCTAAAACGTGAAGAAGGCTACCGTTTTTCCCTTGGTGCGAAGGAAGGCTGGCTGTTTCGGTCAGTCTTGAGAAGATCGTGCTAATCAAAACGGCTTTCACGCAGTCTGACGAACGAGCTAAATACTGTTTTGAATCCTTCAGTTTCCGAGACCCTTGCAGTCCTTCGAAATGCAGCCCTTGAGACCCGCTTCCAAGACAGACGCCACCCTCGTGGCTCTACGAACGCGGCTGCTCGACCTCCATGGAAACCTGGAAGCTTTGCGCGACCACAGTGGTATGCTGCGTGATAACGTTGGCCCTTCTCGAAATGCCACTTTCCCGCTATTCCTCTCAATTCATTCTACACTTTCAAAACTCAGCGAACAATTGACTACGGATCTCGACCGTTCACAACAAGAAGGCCTCCCTTACTATGCTGCTGTTCCGAACCTTCCCGACCCTGTTGTCCCCGAACTGCTACGAACCCGCCTGGATAAGGATGTGGAAAGAGAATTCCAAAACATGACCCACTCTTTCATGGGAGATGCTACTCAAAAAGTTTTGCGTTACAATCAAGCCGTTGAGACTGTATTGAAAGCCGTCGCCGATAAAAGAGACCAGCTGGAAAAAGCTAGACCCTCTCAACCGGCTCCCACTGCACCATCTCCGGCAGCTGATGCCGTATTGGCTGCTATAGCAATTGGGACAAACCTAAGTTCTTAGTTGGCACTCGGACCTCGCTCCGAAGTCAACGTTACTCAAATCGCAATGCGATTTCAGCAACGTTGACCTCGAAACCAGGTCCGATTTATTGCACCACAGAGAAGTCTGGGGGAGTTGCGATAGCGTAGATCGTCGGACAGTCGAACAGTATGTTGTTCATTTACTTCAGTATTATAGCCATGCTTTGTTTTGGATACTATCGCGGACATGGTTCTCGTACTTTTGTTGCCTTCTACTCCACTTCGAAATCACTCTACTGTACAAGGTCGTATGCCCATTGTGAAGGTCTATATCACTTACAAATCTCATGAGTTAGTATCAAAATTGCTATTGCTTTGGGGGTGTTCTTGATCGCCGCAATTTCCCGTCAACGGAAGCCGCGAGAGGAAGATGCACGACTTGAATGTTCCACATTCGAATCCCGCCGAGAAGAAGACCTAGTTCTCGAATGACGGTCGAAAAGTTCACGATGTTGAGTTTCAACGTGCTTCCTCATATGGGCCCCTTGCTTAAACTTCATCCCACATTTGGGACACGGAATATCTCGAACGTTGTGATGAATATTCTTCATGTGTCTATTCAGACTTTCTGGACTCGAAAGCGGTTTATCACACAATTTACACTCTGCATTTCAAGACAAAGAAGAAGTTTTGCACATCTTTCAGTCAGTAGCTGTTGACTTTAGTGCAGGGCTTGTATATACTGATATCACTTACTTGTACCTTTTGTTCTACCCTCGTGCACTGCTCTGAAACTGCGTTTTCCGTAGTAGAAAGTGGACAACACAAAGGACGAAAAAGGATCTGAGGTTAGATCGACACTTGGCTCCCCCTATACTAAGCCTTTTGTGTAGCAACTATACCATAACGTTCTACTTACTGTTTGTTGGCGTTTGATGCGTCTCGGAACGTCAAATGACATACTGGACATTCAAAAGTCTGAACTCTCAAATGTGTCTCAGTATCATGCTGTGGGTGGTTGGAATGCGATTTGTTGCGAGCAGAACATTCCATTTTCATTGGGTTTCATTGTCAGCTTCGTTGAAGACAAGAACGGACACTAGAAGTAATTTCCAAAGCTTACCTTTTGCATTTCTGCGACATCCTTGAACCTCAGCCCGCACTTGACGCATATTATCCCCCCCTTTTTTTTTTGCTTCTTGGGTTGCGCACTGTCTTCGGAGAATTTGGAACGCAATGATGGCGACGAAGAATCTTGCTCGGAGCTCATGCTCACATCATCGGCTGGGCTTGAAGCCATATTTGAACGTGAGGATAGACTCACAAGCGACCTGAAGTCGGCCAGGGATTGGCTTGACATCGAAGGTGTGGATGAGGGGGACGTGTCTTGCATCGGTACAGGGCGCGATTCTCCATGATGTGGGGAACGTGTTCGGTCGAAGCTAGAACGCCGGTTTTGCTGTGAGGATTCTGATGGCCGGGAAGATTGACTCGACGAGGATTGTCTTTTGCTTTCTGCGTTAAGAAGAAAAGGTATTCCGAGTCCCCTGCGCACCTTCCTCTCTGAGGAAGTGCCATGTCTCCTCGACCCTTCACCTGCCTTCCGATGCATAATTCTGCTTTTCTCCCGAGGCGAATACGCTCTGCTTCCTGGGTCGCTCTTGTCCTGTTGATCGATTGCGAAGGCCGTAAGCGAAGCTACTGAACGTGATGGTTACGATTCTTGATCAGTACATTTAAGGGAACGTGAGAGTGATAACCGAGCGATTGAATGTGTTTAGGAGAAACAAAGCTGGAGCAAGATACGTAATCGGCTTGATAAGAAACAAAGAAGAAAGCCATACGAGTTAAAGGTAGCGGATGGAATATGTGAATAGGTACGCCAGTTGGGAAAGGCACTTGCGTTAAGTGGATGTTAGTGTTGTTGACTTGGAGGAAACATTGCAAGGAAGGAGGAAGGGAAGAGAGAGGAGGTTGAAAAAGTGTGGCGCTTGATTGAATGTCTGTGATGATTGGAAATGGGTGCAACCTGGCTGTCTGTGGGTTAACATGATGTTGGTAGGCATGTTCCAAGTGCGGAGTCGGAGAGAGCGCGTGACAAGCAGAGAGGTGCACGTTGCAGAAGTAGAGTAACTTTCGGGGAACAGAACAGAATTGCTCTGCAGTGTTTCGTATGCAATTGGAGTATGAGGTTTGTGTTCATCGCGGCTCGCGAGGGAAGAATGCTACGCTGGGTTGTCGTGTGTTTTAGAAGCCTTCGAGGATTGAGTTTTCCATTCCGCTTTTGTGATGTGTTTGTGTGCAGCATGCGTGAGTGTACTTTCGCGTGGTGCACGTTGGCGTTTGTGGAGTGTCTCGTTTGTTTTCAACTGCAAGCCATATGTGACGGACGACAGGAAAGGTATGTGGTACGTGGTACATATTCAATTTGTAGAATGGAACGTGTTTGTGTGAAAGGCAAATGGGTTTGAAGAGTTGGAATAGCAATATAGATTGAAGTGGAACAATGATTCAACACCGGGAACTACTTGGGCGAATAGAAATATTAATGCAGAGGGAAGATACCGGAAGCTTGTAATTAGGGCGTTCGTGACACGGCCTTCGTCTTCTTTATTACGGTGTACAGCAGGCTTGTTGGTGAATCTCGATTGAGCCTTCTCGCAAGGCGCCTTTCTTAATACATCATCCAGGCTTCAGAGAGTAGAGACATGTGACGAAGTCGTGGGTCTCAACTAGAAGCCAGAGTCGTATAGTAACTTGTATTACAGTCGTGGGTTGGTGACGTGTTCATGAGATTAGCACAGAATTTCGATTGCATTCCATTGAAGGTTTTTATCACGTGCATTGCTTCTCGACGATCCCTTTTGGCACTGGTTTGGATGATACTGACATTAGCGTGACAGCACGATTTGGCAGTTTGGATGTTTGAAAAGACGCGTAGGTCAAGGAAGCTATAACTTTACAATGGCAATGAATTGGCGATCAAATGGAGATACGGGTGCACATCTGTCGTGTGACCCGTCAACAGTTCCCACTGCGGAGGATCACCAAAACTGCGTTCCATCTTATTTGCCTCTCCAAATGTTGTTGAGAGAACGATCCTGACATGCCTGGCAATAGGAAGGGCGTTTGGTGCAAGCACCAATGCAGGCTTCGGTTTTGATCGTTACATCGCTGCGCTCTGCGACGCTGAGAGCTACTAGAGTGAGACTGTTTGTTGTAAGCGATACAGACGCCGTTTCAAGATGTCAAGTGTTTAACACGCGCCTTTGCGGCACGAGTACGAAACTGGACGAGACAAGAGCCGTTGCAGATTGTGCCGATGCGGTAAGTTCGTTTGTCGAGGATGTCAAAACGCAAATGACAGAGCATGTGTATGGCTGATATCATATCATCTCAGTGATATGGTCCAGAGCACATCAGGTCTCAAGACAATTTTGTAGAAGATTAAGCCTGCTTGGGCGGTAAGCCTATGCCCTTGTTTCGATAGTGCCTACCTGGTGATCGCATGTTTGTGAGTCTATGTGACGTAGTTGGAATTATGAGCAATATGTAGTGGATACTTAGCAAACGAAGCATTGAACTTGTCGTTGGAAAATCAGGTTGCAGTTCCGATTGACTTTGTAGCGACATCCATTTGCTCCTTTACTGAAAGAGTTTTCAGAGAAGCTTCATAATTATTGCGCCTACTACTAGGGAAGCAGAGGTGCAGTACCTCTTTCGCAATTCTATGTTAGACGCACACCATTTCTTCTTCTGCTTGGATCCCATCTGATGGGCAAACGCATGGTGTGTGATTGCAGACCTGGGCTTTTAAACGATGCCGAACACTATGTGCTAAGATGCCCGAAAAAGAATTGGTCTATGACATTATGCTGGCCTTCACATCGTGAGCGAAGAGGTTTAGTAGTTGCTGATGTTGTTAAGAGATGGCCTCAACAGATGTTCGCTTTTTTAGCGAGAGAACGCGTCTTCCAATAGAAGCGTTCCGCATAAAGTTGTTAAACATGTGTGCTCATAAAGAGAGAGTTGTAATTGTGTAAATGTGTGAATCACACGCGAAACACTTGAGAGCGATTGCTCAAAGCAAAATGGCGAGCTGCAGCGCGTTCCCTGGCAGACAGCTCATTCTGGGTGGCGCGAAAGACCGTTGTTGACAGTTCTGATACTTTCGTAACCGCCTCCATTGGAGGCAGTTACGAAAGTATCACAACCGCCTCCATCCACGCGGAATGAGGCTGCTTTCTTGGGCCACAACCCTCCTCCTGACACTCACGTCGAAGGAGAAAAAACTTTTTTGACTGCGTGCCAGTTGTCTGTTGCTTGCTACGGCGCGAAAACGTCATTGCGTTGAGCAACGTATGCAGCATGGGCAAGGCGAAGTGTCGTTCTGACCCGTTCTGGCCCGTAGCCAAATCACAATGCTCGGTTACGAGTCTGAATTACCAGGGGTAGTGGCGGCATCTTCCAAGCTAGTAAAAATCAGTAGAGCTTTGACCCGAGAAGGAAACGCGTAAGCATTTTCACTGAGCAGGAGGTTTTATCACTTGCTCGGATAGATACTGTGCCTCGAACTGCCAAGTGCAAACACTGGGAGTATCCGAGGAAGTGATGGATAACGAACAGAAAACCCCTCGGATCGACGGCATCACTCCCCGTTTTGCCTCCTGGGTCATCTCTTTCGCGTCCCGCAGAAGAAGAACGCCCACGTGATGAACAACAAATGAGAGCATGTCATTGGAAATTCAAAACACAATGGCCTCACGATGATGTAACGGTTGGATACTGTACAACGGTCCGTGTCATCTTGACGATTTATTTCGTGGAACACGGACTTCAGCCTGAGGCTGTGGTCCTACCAACGTTAAGAGGAGCGCTACCCCAAGTGTAAGAAACGCTACCCTTGGAAGGTCAACCCTTTGGACACTAAAAGCTTAAGTGTGTTACAATAGATTTACATTTTGAATGTCATTGGGTGACACCAAACTCATTGGCTCACAAACAACCAGGTGTTCTGATTACCATGTTTTTTGTTTTAGTTCTCCCTATTTGGAGGGTGTCTTTGTGAAGGGGCTATCTACAGACGGGTCATGGACAAAGTTCCGACTGCTGAAGATGGGTGTTACAGCTTTGGAGGTCAAGGAAGGAAGCATTGCTTTGCTGAATGATATCACATTGCGAGTTGAAGTTACTCCGCTGGAGTTGGTGCCATCTGCAAAGGAGAAAACACGCAAGGCGTACTTAGTGAAGAACGTGCTTGAAAGGTATTACGAAAGAAATACTGATCGTGAAGAAGAGTGTTTTTGCAGTGGAGGTGACTTAAACTCGCTTCATACCTGAGCATTGTTATCGTTTTGCTTGCTTTATTCATATCTCTGTCGATATTTATATGTTTTCAAATCTGTAAACACGAAATGAAAGCGCATAAGAAGGCCTTCAAGTTTGGTTTTTGAGCAAAAACGGCGTTCTGAGACGAAATCGACCATATCTCCGTTCGGGAAAAAAAGCCATTGCGTATAATTGAAATGGTTTGTAACACATATGCGTCGCAAACCTTGATTGAAGCGTACGCACAGTTCAATCATTTTTGTGGCTGCTGCTGATTGGCTTCGGCCTATGTCTATCCTTATGGACGTAAAAATTTTTAGTGCCCAAAGGGTTAACGTTCTACCCTTGTAACACATGAACAGCGAAAAATGGATTCATGACCTCGAGTTCTGCAATGCAGAATCTGCATACAGCGGGTAGCGCTCAAACGTGAACACCTTTGCAGTGTTTTTGACGCCGTGAAAAAGCCAGAGAAGCTTATAACGTGAAGCCTTGGTCACGACTTCAGTGGCAACATGCCAATCATCTGACAACACTTTCGCCTCCTGAAGAGAAAGGAATCCGAAGAACAATATGAAAAATGACCGAGTTGAACACGGTCCACTACAAACACAAAAACTAATTACACACATTGAACGCATTTACTGTTTCATTCAACAACGGTATCTTGTAACCCAATAAAATCATGCCTTTACGACAGTTGGCACACTGTCAATCACCAACACATGTCTGGCTCCAATCGGTTATGAACCATCTCCACAGGTGAGGCCAAGCTTTTTCACCCGAGCTTCATGTTCTTCTTGAAAGCGCTCTCGGGCAGCCTGCGCACGAACTCGTAGCGATCTCACCTTAACCGGCGGCTCACCAAAGAGCACCATTCGCCTCTCGGCTCGGTACTTTTCAAATTGTTCCCTGGCAACATGCCTTTGTCGCTTACTTTCTCGAAGTTGCTCTTGCGCAAGAAGATCCTTTGCCTCGACTTCCTTCCGCTTCTTACTTTTTATGGACATGTGAAGACGAAGCACTGCTACTGCCGCGTCTGATGTCACAACTGCCCCGTAAGTGGTGTCCAGGAATCCTTGGGATTGGACGACTATGTCACCGAGTATTTCACTGGCCTGTTTCTTCCTGCGTTCATCCAACATAATTATCATCTCGTCTACAGATGCGATACGATACGGTTCCGTCCTGCTATACGGTCGCGCTTGACCAAATAGACGGCATTCATCTAGTGGAACTATCCCCGTTTTTCGAAACCCCGCGACGATGTTGAAATGGGTAAAGGTGCTTTCATATGCGGCAGTAATCATACGGCAGACGTCAAACTCATTGAATACATGATGCGGTGCCATTCCTTTAACCATGTCATCAGTGAGTTGGTTAAACTTTGCTTTGAATGGGGAGAACACGCCGACGTCGAGGGGTTGAGTTGTTCCGCTGGTGTGCGCCGGTAAGGCATAAGCAATAATTCCCGCGTCTCTAAACATTTCCAGTACTGGAATGGATAGGTGTGAACGATACCCATCGTATACTAACAAGATCTTTCGATTGTTTGGGCGCAAATCTTCGGTGTCTTCAATGAAAGCCGATGCCCACTGCTTGAAGTTTTCGGAATCCACCGCCGCGACTTCTTTTCTCATACCGACGAGGGCCCCACGAGGCAAACACTCTGCGATAGATTCAACGAACTCCCGAGATGGGTCTAGCCGATGTTGATACCGTCTAATTCGAAGTTTGGTTCCCTGCATGATGAATAACGGCCTGCCACGCTCCCCATTATCATGAACCGAAGCCAGTAGTGTTATTCGGTTAACGTTTTGAAAAGTCGCACCGCATGTAAGAAGTTTGTGGGACCTGGTGGAGTACGCTCTTCTACCTCCGCACCCTTTCGGCTTCCATGCCGATACCTCCGTTTCGTCTAAGTTTATAATTCTTTTGGCATCAATGTCATTTTCATGCACTATGCACTCCAACTTCGCGAAGTGTCCCACCAATACTGTGGTGCAAAGCCCTCGACGGGAAACAACAAGCCGCGTCGCGGACGAGCACCTCAGGGTGTTCAGGCCCTGCTCCCTGTGAAGGGCAGTCGAGCGGCAGAACCCTCCGATAGGGCCAACACGAGCCGGGTGTAAGTCCGGGTGGCCCCGATCTGGGCGTGCAGTCGGAGGTGGAGGGGTGAAGAATCAGCTTTAGAAACCGACACTGTCGGACGAACCAATACGTATGGCAGTATCCAACCCAACGGAATGGGCAACGAGGGATCAACAAATGAGCCGCGCAGCGGAGCACTGACTCACGAGAGTGGGGCGGCAAGCCCAATACCAAAAGGGACAACCTGTATAACAGGGCGAAGCAGCAAGAGCCGTATGACGGAAGATGCACCAATGGTGACGGAAAAACAATAAAGAAATAGCCGTAACGACGGTCCAGAACTCCTCGATGGTAGAGGCGGTTGACAAGTCCGGATATGCGGCGACTTTCCCAAGAAGTGGGCTAGAGTCGGGCGCAAGCTGCGACAAGTCAGAGCCAAAGTCCTCCTTGAGGTTTACTTCCGTACAGTGGCGGCAAGTGCCGCCACTTATATACGGCACTTGAAAATATCAAGTAAATATCTAAGTAACCGGCACTGCCGGCCATGACACTACACGTGGACTACCCGTGAGGGATTGCCACGGCGCACCCGACATCGGGCCATTGCAGACACACGTGTCTACAATTACTACCCTTCCTAGGCGCACCCCATAATGGGCATAATAAACTAATAACTAGTCATATCTAGCGGTGGCGAGACCGGAAACGGATCAAACTCTTATGAAGAGCTGTAACGCGCATCCCCTGTAAAGGGCCATTGCACTACATCTCCCCCTTCTCAGGTTGAGACACCGTTCAGACGGCCGTCCACGCTCCACCATGGGAGTTCATAACCACGTCCCCCTCGACGGGGTTGCCGAGATAAGTTCGGAACCACGCACTCCACCGCCTGTTACACCATCTTCCTCAGCGCCCAACTCCCCAACAATGTCGCACAACAACCCTCACCAACCTCCGAGTGCCCCTCCGTCTTCGACGGCACGCATGCAAGTCTCGAATCCGCCGTTCCGGTCCGTGCCTCTTCCGCAAGCGGCGGCAGTTTCGCAACCCGGGTCTTCCGGTCAAGGTCCTGCGCCTGCACAAGGTGCTGGTCCTGCCCCTGTGTGGGATTGGTTCAACATCGACTTGCCCGCTTCCGCGGCTGGCTGGCCGGCTCTCGGTACTTTGCGCATCCGGGATCCTCACCGGCATAGTGCGATATTCGCCCAGGCACCCTGGTTTGACGCCGAAGCGCTCTCGGACACCGAGCTTATCGAATCCTACACCATCGATGGCAATCTCCCTGGCGGGCTTCCGGTAGACGTGACCCGTTCTTGGGACTGGCGCGCCCGCGTGGCGGTGAATCCGAGTTGCCTATTCGTAGGTCGGCACGAGTCGCGGCAGTTTGCTCGAAACGAGATGGCCCGTATCGGGTACGCGCGGCACTTCCGAGCTCCGAACGAGCATCCTGTGCCGGAACAGTACCGGTATGACGTTGCGCGATACCGAACATTCGGCGAAGTCGGCTACGGCGACTATCTTGCCAACGCGTTGCACGAGATCGACCGATATTCGGATACCGTACAGCCTCACCAGGATTTGATACTGTGGGCTCGGCCCATTCTTCGCGCCGAGTTCCGGTATCTCCGCCGTCCAGCACGGTCAGCCTTCTTGGAAGGACTCCGCTTTGAGCGGAAGTGGCGCCTCCCGTTTTGGGATTCTGGCGCCATACCAGTGTTCTGAAGTCGAACGACTGGCTGGGCACGCCCGCCGAGGACGGTACATGCAACTTCCAGACTTCTGGCCGGCCGTCGAGGTCCCACGAGGGTGTTACGTGGAGCTCCCGCCCTGTATTACATACATCGGGTCGTACTTCATGAACAGTCCGCCTCGCGGCCTTTGGAGTCTCCTAGCCACTGAATGGACTGTCCGCGTAGCGGCGTATCTCCTCGTCGAGGCGTACGACGCTTACCGTCTGTGGCATATTCCGGGTCTCATCCGGCAATCAATCCGTAACTTGGACCTTTCCGAAGTACTCGGCTCAGTGCGCAACGCTCGTGAAGCAACCCAACTGGTGGGCGTGATCGACCAGATTGACTGGGATGAAGTGCCTGCCAACCAGGTATCCGGTGGGGTCCGCCGGCCGAACGACCGCTCTCCGGGACGTACTGTCAATGCCGGCGATTTCGTCTACTTTGACCCATGGGAATGGGAAGTAATCGGACCCGCCGAAGCGGCTGAGCGTCGCCGAGGAGATCGGTATATCCCCGAGGGGCACCCGCGTGGGTTCATCTACGTCGATGACGGCGACGATGACCCTGTAGAGGGAGGAAGCCCCATGGACGAGGGAAGCCCAGCGGGCACAGTGGAAGAACAACAGCCCGAAGCGACGGGAGAGGGCGACATTGTCGAAAACGTCGACCCACCCGCTGAAGCGGCTCCTGATCCAACAATCCCCTGGGGGCAATCTGTGGCGACAACCGATGACGTCGGCGCTACCATAACGCCACGTGCGGTGGTTATTCGCGACTTCCTACGAGGTGTAGGTGTGGCCGTACCGGATACGGTGACCGACGAGTCGGATCTGCAAGCGATCGCAGCGCAACACTTCTCCGGCGCTCCCGGCGGTGGCAACACCCCAGGTGCTGGGCCATCTGGCGCTTAGGCCTCCCAAGGAGGGTGATCGTAACTTGAGATCGACCCCAGTAGCGAGGGGCAAAGCCCCGTAGTTGAAGTAAACTCCTCCGGCTTGTGCCGGCTTGGCTTTGAATTTTCTTCTGCTCTCCCCCTTCTCAGTGGGCAGTACCTCATGCGAGGCTGTTGCGAATGACCCACGAGAGAGGGGCTAAGCTTCCGCTGTGAGCGGCTGTAGCATCATAACTTCATAGTCTTCCTTCCAGTATCCTGGCTCCTCTTCCTTCTTCTAGGCTTCGATCTTCTTCTTCTCCACTGTAGTGGCTTCCGCATTTCGCGGCGTATTTGCTCAACAAGAGCTGTCTGCTCAGAGCGACTTGGTCCGCCTGCGGCGGCTTAGTGATCTCAACTTAACTTAGCTGCATCCGCTTGAAGCGGCATATCCTTGCGTAATGCAATACTGTCCGCATGAGGCGGTATATTCCGTCTGAGACGGCTGTGCTCAATTGAGACGTGGGCGGTCAACCCACTTGGGCTTTGTCCAGCGTAGCCGGTATCGGTGTCCGTGTGCGACGGTGGTACTGCAAGACCTTCGAGCGAGGCAAATGCTCAATAGGCTCGTGCGTATCCTCTGAAGAGGCATAGCCGTACCAACGGACTCGATACAGTAGTTCCCCGTCAGGGGCGTAGCCGTGACTTACCAGACGGTCGATAACATATTCCTCATCGAGGACCTTCCGCTCTGTGTGCGGCTTGGTCGAGGAATCCTCTTTCGAGGCGTCATCGCTCCTGTTCCCGTCGTGGGCATCGTCAAATGTAGGCGGCTTCCGTCCTGACGGCAACACATCCTGTACACCAGGCAAAGGCGACGTTGACCATGGTGTTTTCCTGACTGTCAGGCTTCCAGTTTCCTGGTTCTTCTTCCCATGCTGCTGGGCTGTGAACGGACTTCGTTCTTTTCGCATGGCGAGCTTCCGGCGTTCCGGCATAATCTCCCGTTGCGACGGTGAACGGTCCGCAAAGCGGTGCGCCAGCGAGTGGTGCTGCAGCACGTGCCGTGGCGGCGGTTTGCCGCGCGCTGCGGTTGCTGAGCTGTGCGCCGTTGCACGGCTGGCGTTTGCCGATTCAAATTCGGAATTTTTCGACGTTCCGTTTCTCGGCACTGTCAGCCTAGCAGGCGGCACTCGGCTTGCGACAGGCACGTGTCGTACGCGTGCGCTGTCATCCTCCACAGGAGGCGGTTCGCCCACGGAGCTTGACACTCTGAGTGGTGCGTGCGCGTCTGCAGTACTCGACTGTTTTCCACTTACTGTGGCTTCACGGATTGCCGAAGCGGCGTTTGTTTCCGTACTTTTCCCGGCTTCATCCCTTCATGCTTCGCTAAAATCTCCCGAAGTCGGGTCTGCCGTAACAGTACGGTCTTCACTAACTAACTTCTCTCCTTCCGGACTTCCGGCCTTGCGATTCACCACGGTGGTGCTTTCCAACTCAGGCTTCCGTGGTAACGGCGCGTCGTTCTCTTCCGGTCTTCCGGCTTCGATCGTCACCGGAGCGGCGTCCTTCTCCGAAGGCCTCAGCGAATCTGTGCGACTCTTCCGGCTTTCCGGCAGCATGTCACGTACCATATCGGTTCTGTGCTCCCGTTCTCGGGCCTGCGAACGTAACTCCTCCTCTTGAGGCTTGCGCGGTACCTGCGCGTCGTCCTCTTTCTTCCGGTTCTCCGGCTGCGTGTCACGCGTCCGCGTGCGACTGCGTGCGGCAGAGGCCTGCGAAGGCGACTCCGTTTCCGACGGCGACAACGGCAAGGAACGATCTGCCGCCTCTCCCTCCTCAGTTGGAGCGTCGGGGGTGGTGGTCAGTATCCCCGGAGGGGCCAATATCCGCGTGTGCACATGAGCGGCAGTTGCGACTGGTGCGTCTACTTCCGGCTTAGCTGGCAAATCAGCGAGACCGCGTTCCGGATGCGGCAACAAAGACAGTTGAGTGCGAGTTCCCGCTTCGGCGGCAGTTTCCGTCTCGACGGCTGTTTCCATTGTAAGTGCGGTAGTAGCCGACGATGGCGGTTGCGATTCCTGTGAAACAGGCTTTGGCGCAGGCGTTACGCGATCTCGCGAATAACGCTCGTGCGCACCCTTGACATCAAGGACTACCGTAGTGTCGGTCGTAGCAATTACCTTGTAAGGTCCATCCGCAATCGGCGAGAGCTTATGCCGTTTCTCTTTCTCCGGATTATAGTACTCTTTCCTTAAAAAGGCATACTCCCCTTCCTTGATCTGCGGGGCGTTCTTACGCAGCCTTGCGTCGAAATTCCGCTTGTAGGCGGCCTGTGCTTTTGCAATGTTCTGCCCAACTGTTGGGATAATCTTCTTTAGCCAGTCCTTCCAGGCGTCCCTGTGTAGACGGGGCGAGGGGAACTTATCCAACGTTGGCTGTGGCTCGATAGCCACCGAAGGTGGAACGCATGATAGCACAAGCTCGAACGGCGAGATCTGCGTAGTACGATGAACCTGCGTGTTGTAGGCATATGTCACCGCATCGGTGTACTGATCCCATTCCGACGGATGCTCGGCAACAAACGTCCGCAATGCATTGAGCATAGTGCGGTTAAATCGCTCAACCTGCCCATTACTCTGGGGATGATAGGTAGTCGTGAACCAGTTTTGTATCCGCAAGATGCGGCAGACGTCCTGAAAGAACTTAGCCGTAAACTGCGGTCCATTATCCGATAGTAGGTCAATCGGCGGTCCGTAGACAAAAAACCCAGTTAGTAACGAAAGCTTGGGCGACCGCACTGGCGGTAACCTTCTTTAAAGGCACAGTCCGCACCAGCTTCGAAAAGCGGTCGGTGATAACGAGCAAAAACCGGTTTCCCCGGCGGGTGCGAATGAACTCGCCGAGCAAGTCAATTGCCACGAACTCGAGTGGGGCCCTAGCAGGGAAGAGTACCAACTTCTTGGAATACTTCCGCAATTTGACGCGGTTCTTCGCACAGTCCGAACATCCACGGACAGTGGCGTACGCGTCGAAAGCCATCGCTGGCCAGTAAAAGTCCTTCCGTAAGGTGTAGTACAACTTCCTGCCACCAGGGTGGGCTGACAACTTCGCATAATGCGACAAATGCAGTACTCGTGACTGAAGAGTGTGCGGAACCACAATCTGTGGCCTGTTTCCGACAGTTCGGATTAGAAATCCTTGGTCGTTCTCGACGAAAGGCAACTGAGCTCCACCGTTTAAACGGCTGCGAATCTCCGTACAAAAACGGTCAGTGTGTTGCTCCCTGATGAGCTCTTCCGGAGTAATCGGTACAAAAGAGCCCGGTTCGGGTTGCGCGCCTGACACGGCTAACACAGCATCATAGATGTCCCATCCTTCCGATCCTTCATCGGCATCGTTCGAGCCATCTTCCGCGAGGAAGCACGGTATCTCCAGATCATCAACTGGCGCAGCTTCGGCCTCTGTCTCTAAGCGGGACAGTGCGTCAGCCTGAGTGTTCAGGAGTCCTTTCTTGTAGCGGATTTCAAAGTCGAATTCCGACAAGCGAAGTCTCCACCGCATCAAGCGGCCAGATGGCTCTGCAATAGAGAGTAGCCAGCGCAAGGCCGAATGATCGGTATGAACCACGAAGTGATTCCCCATAAGATAGGGCCGCAGTGTCTGTAATGCCCAGACGACTGCCAAGCACTCCTTCTCGGATACCGAGTAATTCCTCTCGTGAACGTTGAGGCTTCGTGACCAATAACCAATTGGCAATCGCTCGCCATCTTCGGTGGTCTGGAACAGTGCGCAACCAACCTGGTAGTCGCTAGCATCCGTATCGACGGCGTACGGTAAACCAGCCCTAGGCAGGGATAAAACAGGTGGCGATGTCACCGCGTCAACCAGAGACGAAAAAGCCGCAGCTTTGCGGTCGTCGAACGCTTCCAGTTGTACTGGCTATCCCTTGCGGAGAAGCTCGTTCAGAGGTGAAGCAATATCCGCAAAGTTCGGGATGAAGCGGCGATAGACGTTGCACAAGCCGAGAAAAGATCGGAGTTCAGTCTGCGTCCTCGGATGCTTAGCCTCTTTGAGGGATTTCACACGTACTTCGTCTATCGACAGCCGTCCTGGACGGATGACATGGCCGAGATACCTGACGGTTTCGGTAAAGAACTCACACTTCTTGAGATTAAGCGTAATGCCTGCATCGCGTAGGACTCGCATCACATCCCGTACGTGGGCCAAGTGCTCATCCAGGTTGCTGGAGTAGACAATGATGTCATCCAGGTAAACCAGGCAAGTCTTCCACTTGAAGCGGGCTAGCAAGATATCCACAGCTCTCTGAAATGTGGCTGACGCGTTCGTTAACCCAAAGGGCATCCGATTGAATCGGTACAATCCTTCATGGCAGACGAAGGCTGTCTTGTCACGATCTTCAGCCCTCACGGGAACTTGCCAATAACCCCAATTCGCGTCTAGGGTTGTGAACACCTTCGCGTCGCCCAACGAGTCGATGCATTCATCCATTCGTGGGATAGGATATACATCCTTGACCGTTGCCGCGTTGAGCTTGCGGTAGTCGATGCAAAATCGCCAAGACCCATCAGCTTTGGGCGCGAGCACCACCGGCGATGCCCATGGTGACTGAGCCGGCTCAATAACTCCAGCACGGAGCATCTTCTCAACTTGAGCTTTCTCCTCTTGCCGAGCTGTCGGTCCTGCCCTGTAAGGGTGCTGTGAGATGGGCCGAGTATTCGGTAGCAAATCAATCCGATGTTCGGTGATGCCAATCTTCCCAAGGGAGCCATCCCACATGGGCGTGAACTCTTCGAGCATATGCCGCAGTTTATCGCGGTGAGTCTCTGGGACGTGATCAAGGTCCAGAGACTCAAGCTCCTTTAAGGCATTCTTCTCATTCACACCTTGTGCTTCTCGTTCATCATCCGATAAAGTCGGCTTCGCGTTATCCGATTCCGACGGTTCAAACTTCCTATCCGAATTGGTCGGTTCGAGCTCTCTCCGTTCCGCCTCTCCCTCCTCAGCTTCGAGGATCCCGAGAACTTCGGCAGTAGAAACCTGAGTAGGCACTATAGCCGCAGGATGCGGAAGCAATGAACCAATAACTTGGCTTCGTACCAACCGTTGGTGATAACGGCTGAAGTTTGCAACCAACACCTGAACAGGCTTCTCGGGCTCAACAAAAACAATCCCATTTGCCAGGGCAAGTTGATGCTTCTCCTGCAACGCAGGCAGCGGTTGTACCGTTTGTAGGCCACACTGTGGAGATGTCACAGTGACCCAGGACTGCGACTCAGGCGGGATGCAAATAGACCGAGCCACTCGGAGCTTCGTGGACTTCCGTTCATCGGCGGTGGGCTCCTGCGCAGCAGGTAATGGAACTTGCTTCTTCAAAGCCCTTCTAAGGGGACGCCGAACGATCGGTACGCTCGTGCCGTCTTCCATTTCGACGGTTCTTGCCCGCGGTCGAATTGATTCGACGAAGCGGTCGCAGAAGTCACATCCCAATATAACGGGCGCTGCTAACTGCTTGCAAACCAAGAAATCGAGCTTCACCACGTAGCGGCCGAGCCTGACGAGCAGGTCGATGACTCCCACTGTCGAAAGTGGCCTGTTGTTCGCATCCGCAATATCAACGAGCGGCGTAGCACGAATACGAGACCGCAGATGCGGCGGAATGAGCGATTGAACCAAAAAGTTTGGACCAGCGCCTGTATCCAGCACAGACAACTGCCGAACCATATATTGGTCGGATACACCAAGGTCGGCGTAAACTTTGTAGTTTCGTTTCGCCATGACCAGGACTCTATCCGGGAACCGGCTGTTCTTTGACCGTATCCACGGACGACGCAAGACACCAAGGTGCTCAGAGTCCACGTCTGTTGTGGCCATTTTCCTCGAAAGGATAGTGACCTGGGAGCGAGGCTTCTCAGCCCCAGGCGTACTTGACCCCGTCGCAGGGGACGCCTCTCCATTGCTGGAGGCTCCCGTGCTCAGTTTTTCTGAGCTTCGCCGCCAGTCTGCGGAGGTTGCGATTCCGCAGGAGCGGCTACGTTTCCACCATGAGGTGGCTCCGTTCCCTGTTTCTCAGACTGAGTTTCCGCCTTCGCACGAAGGTACGATTTGTTGGGAACACGTTCCCGTTCAGCGGGCGTCAACAACTCATACTGAGGTATGATTTTCGCCATATCCCGGATGGGCATTAGACAATTCGGAGCGATGTGTCCATGCCTGTAACAGGTGTGGCAAATAAGGTGCCGGGGACCCGGAGGTTCCGGATTCGGCTGTCGGCGCTCCTGTCGTGGAGGATAGGGATCCCTCCAACCAGGACGTTGCGTACGATATCCGCCAGAATGCGGCACGTGCAATGCCGGGACTTGACGTCCGGCGTACAGAACGGCGTCTGCGTCAGCAGAAGACGGTTCCGTCGTCGACGGCAATTCCGATGTTGGCATAGAACCATCGTCCTGTAACAGGTGAACGTTGTCGTACCCATCCTGGGCTGGTCCTCGTGAATGAGGCAAAGAAGAGTCTCTGCCCTCCAAGTGAAGGAGTCGGCGCGTATGCGTCTTAGTGCCGACACGTGCTCGGAATGCATCTCCCTCAGCTTGGGCAAATTGTACGAGTTCCAGATAGGTAATCCGGCGTTTATCTTCCCGACGACGGGCAACGAGAGTCCGAATCGATCGGTCTAAGCCATCAACAAACATGGTGCATCGCTCGGCCGCAGAGTACACGTTACCACAGCGGTGAAAGGCCTTATTCAGGCGTGTGGAGTAAACAGTTTCCGACTCGTCGGCTTTCTGCTTCGTGTCTCGCAGCGCGAGTATAGCACCCTGTATCGCATTGCCTGTCGCGTAAGAGCGTAGGAGATATTGTACCGCTTCCGGCCAGCACGTAACTCCTCCTTCGGAGGCTCGAGACGACCCACGAACCGAATTGTATTGGTCTTCGGCTAACCCCGTTAGAAAATAGGGCAGCGCGATGTAGGCCTGTGCCTCGCTCATCCGAAGTACTTCGGCTTCCGCTACGAAGCGGGCAAGAAAGTCCAAGACCAGAATTGGATCCTCCCCCGAGAACTTATGGGGCTTGAGTGTAAGCTCCATTTGGCGAAGATGATTTCGCACCTTGCCAGTTCCACGAGGAGTCCTCCGTGGCGTAGTGTCCTCTAGCCGATAAAATCGGTACGATAGTAGCTTCCGATACAGTAAGTTCGTCGGCTTCAGCTCCTTTAATCCAAGGTGTTTCCGTCCTTTCGTACGGCCTCGCGCAACGCCATATGTGGCTTCAGTAGCCCGAGAATGGGAAGCGCGATGACGAGAGCGGTCGTTCTCGCTTGCCGACGAATCGGATGAAGAACCCCCTTGGTGGGCTTCCTCTTCAGAAGAGGAAGAAGAAGATGAGTCAGACTCCACTTTGACCTTCTTCTTTCGAGCCGGGCGATCCCGGGAGCGGTGCGAATGCTGAGAATGCTCAGAAGCCGGAACTCCGGGCACAACTGCATCAGCAATGATGGTTTGCTCGACCGTCTCCAGACGGGCCGCCAAGCGGTTTAAGCGTTCAGCAGCCTGCTCGTGCAGGGCAGCCGACACTTGTCGGTCTTCCATGATCTGGTTGACATCAGACCGTAGAACACGGACGTCGTCCGAAAAATCCCGAACATGGGCTTCATCAAGCCGTTGCCGGATCTTCGTTATCTCCTGACGCAGGCCAACCTGCGAACTCTGCAGGATTCGCA